>CM032058.1:51501473-51532289 GCA_018831715.1 Matsumurasca onukii | reverse complement strand
TAAAAAATACTATTTTGAAGTGGCTTATAGGTGAGTCGATCTACAGCTTTGAAGAATTCAAGACCATTGCTGCAACCAAACAATAAACTACCAACTGGTTTTGGACTGTATTTATACAAAACTAATAATAATAATAATCTTTATTTCCGAACAATATAAAATTGTGTTGGAACATTAACAATATTATAAGAAACAACAAGAGAAAAATATATGAAATATATGAGCCACTATATTAACCACCAATAATTTTAAAACTTAATTTGATTATATAAATAACTATGAAAACTGTCCAGTTTTAAGTAGTAAAGAGAGTGCTCTAAAACTCTTCTATACTATAAAATGATTTGGATACAAGGTAGTTTTTAATTTTGTTTTAAATAATTTAGAATGTTGAAAAACATATGTGAGGGTAGTTTTGAAACAATAATATCCTGCTTGTGATGGTAACTTTTAAATAATTCCAGTCTATGGTATTCAACTCTGTAGTTGTCACCGACCGCGTACCATGATTATGAATTTCATTGCCTTGTACAAGGCAGCATTTATCAGGCAGAACATGATAGTTTCGTAAATGTAAATTGATGGAAAAGTAAGAATGTTTAGTCTTTTGAACGAATTTCGGCACGAATCTCTTAGATTAAGATTGTCTAAGATTCGGACGGCATATTTCTGTAAAACAAATATCCGACTTACTTTGTTTTTAGCACAGTTTCCCCATAAACATGTTCCATATTTTAGATGCGGATAGATAATACCATGATATGCTAATTTCAAAATTTCTCTGGAACAAAAACCTGCTAGGTTTCTGAGCATAAAGATTCCTGTTGAAACTTTATTGCATACATGCTCGATATGAGAGTCCCATTTATTTTCTATCTAGATTAATACCTGAAATTGAAATTTTCCACTTCTTTGATTTGGTTATCATTTAAAAGTACCAGTGGGCTTTCATTGTTGATGTGGCGACCAATAAAGTTCAATAATCTAGTTTTATTAAGGTTAGTTTTAAGGTTTAGTTGTTCGAAAAACTGCACAAGTGTTAGTGGATTGAGAAAACTATTTCTAGTTCATTCAATGTTGGAGCTGTGAACATTAAAGTTGTGTCATCAGCGTATTGAACTGAGTTCCCTATGTCATACTGAGTGCAAATTGTTCACATATAAAATGAACAGCATGGGACCAGAATAGAACCCTGTGGGACTCCGTACTTAAGTTCAATAGGGTCGGATACAGAATTATTTATTTGCACTTGTTGGTCCGATTAAGAAGATACGACCTTATCCATTTAAGTGGTAACCCTCTTTATGCCATAACTTTCCAATATGTGTAATAGTTTTAATGGTCAACACAATCAAATGCCTTGGACAATCAAAGCCGCTCATGGCCTTGTGTTTATTATCCAAAGCCTGAATCATGTTTTCCACTAAACCATTAACTGCCTCAATAGTGCATTTATTTTTTCATCCTTACTGGCTATCGGACAGAATTTTTGTTTGTCTACAAAGAAGACTGACAACCTTTCATAAAACACCTTTTCCACAAATTTTCCAAAGACTGGTAACAAACTAATTGTAACAAATAAAATGTAATATTATGACGCCAATTCTGTTCTTGATGAATACGAAAATAAAGTTATTTGAGTATTGAGTCGTTGAATTTGTATTGAAAGTCCTTTTCTTCTGAGGTGCCACAAGAGGGGAGTTTGTATTAAACAGGTTTGGTTCTTAAAAGGTCCTTAACCATTCATTGTTCTCTGGATTGACTTAAGAACCCAGTAGAAACATAGCGGAAAGAACAAGTGTTGCAATTCCGCTGGGCAGTTTAACTATACGGTAAGCATATTGGAGTGCATCAGGTGTTATCTTTGGCTCTTGTCTATTAACCAATCTGACTTCACGTATACAGTTTAAATCGTTTCTCATAAGTACGAGAGCTTTGCTATAAACAGAATATACTGCCGCACTCTTTCAATTGTGAGAACCACTAAAGATGGTTTATAATAAACTATATGCTATACGAAAGTAAGATAGGTTAAGCTTACTAATCCCACGTCATCTAAATCTAAATTTACATGAACAATGACAGATAATAACATTCACTTGGGCTTCTATATATACAAACTCAATGCTTAAATTAAGCTTTTTCACCGTTGTTTCTTTGTGTTAGTGCAAAGATGTTGCTCTCCGTTTCAAGACGTTCATCTTCAATCCAAAAGACCTGTACATTTGAAGCCAATATTTCTACAAAACATTAACAACACATGTCACATGGAAACATGTTGTATAATTACTCCTATCACCTCTCTTAGCTTCATCCCCTTCTGTGGCACTAGAAACCCTCTTTAGAGGTAAAGAGCACTTTTCTCCCTCTTAAGGCTTTTATTAAGTACTATAATGTGACTTATCTCTAGTGCAAACCCTATTCTTGTCACGCGTATAAGAGTTATTATCAGGATGAAATCTACTTGTCAAGTGTTAAGGGTCGGATTACATGGGGTCGATCTTATAGGTCTTCATGTCAGGAGTTGATGTAGGTAAAGTTCCTGTCTTAGTCTGTATGTGTGTCTCGTAAAGGACAAGGCGTGATATAAATTTTTTGACTGAATATAATTTAATTTTGATGGTTATTTAAGCAAAGTGTATTTAACAACAAAAGGACATGGTCATCATCAGGGGTTAAAGGGGGCAATGAAGTTGAATAATAGAGGAGGAAATGGACTTGTTTAGAATTCAAAATCCAGTATTAAATAAATCTTTGGATGAGGCTTTTCAGTATCGAGAATATTTAGGCCCTCAACATAGTGAATATCAGCCTTAACATTAACATGAGTTATGTTTCTGTTTCAGGTAAATTATTGGGCACTAAACAACGCAGATGTAAGTTTAAAACAATATCTTTAATCGAAAATCATTTTAGCTTCGAAGAGTTATTCAATAATTAGTCTTTAACCATACAGCTACAGGTTTTAATGTTATTTGAAACACACTACAGTTCCATTTGTATGACAATAGAACACCGAGTCATTTACATTGCACAGTGGTTGTAGATTATCTCTGGCTTATCGTCAATGCTCTTCCGTTCAGGAAGTTGGCATGCTAATTGCTGCAGTCGGTTTGCCAATCTGATACTCTGTAGAGGTCCTCGCTTTGAGGCTTTGAGACCGGTCGAGAAAGCATGCTTTCCACAGGATGCGCAGTAGTCTAACCGGTAACTCCTAAAGGCGTAAGGTTATATGTTTTGAGTGGTTAGGAGTAAAAACAACTACGGTACAAGCAACGTCTGTCTAATGGGTTAGCTAGAGTTTGTGATAAAAATAGTGCTTTTCCGTTATCATTTTTCTGTATACGTATCTTATGACGAAAAAGGATTATTTAGAACTTTTACCTTAGCTAGACGTTGAGTTATTTTTTGATATTACTATTTTAAATTGGGTTTTAAAGTTGTATATTTACTGTTGTTTAGTTTTTCAAATTCTCTCAACACTAATACTATAATACAAGATACGCTTCAAATTGTCCCATTCCAATCCATCATCTTACAGCTACCGAGCGAAAACCAACATACGCTGGAGCTAAACTTTGGAATAGCCTGCCTCAAGACCTGAAGACCATAGATAAGAAGTTGTTCGAAAGAACACAAAGTTTTAGCTCACTATAATACCATTATTGTTGGTGTTTTTAGCCTGTACGATCTGCATCGTCCCTTTTGCACCTGTCTTCTTAGCTTAGAACATACACAAATTCTCACTATCGAAGTGAACTTAAGATTATTTTCAACTTAAAAACCAAACTTATTTTGACATAATCACGAACCAAGAAATGAGCTTTTCCACGCTATTGTGTGAGGTTCTGCTGCCAGTGTCTATAAGAGATAGTAAACCACCCATTTTCCAACAGCTTTAGCCTTGACAACCCTGGAGTACGTACACACCTGTAAAGTTAAAGATACAATCATCGTGTTGGCAAATTAAGGCCACAAGAAAACTTCTGCCAAAAAATTGGTGCAAAACTCTTTCTACCAGCGATAGGCCTAATTTGAGGAGCGGTGATATAAAAGTTGTTATGTTGGATTTCTATGTTCGGTTTAACCGTGCCCGGATAATTGGGATGGATAAATGACCAAACATGTCGATGATTTCTTTACGTTCATTGACTGTCGTGGGACCACCTTAAACTATCTATTCTTAAAGTAAATTTCTCACAAATACCCACTGAGAAGTTGTTATTATTATTAAACGCGTTAAACCAACAACGGTTTCGAAAGAACACGTCACTTTTATAGACTACACTTGACAAAACCACTCAGACCCCTTGAAACACTTCTATTTCTGTCTCTTTCTTTCCCTCTTCAACGACCACTCTACGTTCTTGTATCGAGGGTTCTTTGTTAAAGAGTGTTATGTGGTTTGATGTGATGTCTGTTTACTATTCGGTTGGGTGAGTTAAAACTGTGTAGATCCCTAACCCTAACTAAACATTCAAAATTTCTAACACAATTATTCAGCAAGTGTAGCTTGCAACTTAATTTTAGATTATGTTTTGATTTGTGAGTGTAGTTGGCACCAAAAAAGTGTGTAAGGAAGGTTAAAGCGTGAATTCGAAGAGGTATAAAACCAGAGAATGTTAACCTACTAAGGAGACTAGGTTTAAAACAGTATAATACATTGCAAATTCTCGCTAAGCACTTTATTTAGATTTGTTTAAGGAGAATTTTACATGACCGTACCAATACCTCCCTTTAAAATACAATTGGTCTTATTAATTTTTAAATTTGCATTAATAAAAGCCTCACCAATAGTGAGGATGAGGCTTCTGCTACATTTGCTGAGACTCCTCCATTGGCGAATAAATCGATAGCCAAAGACTATGATTACCACACATTTCAGATAATTCCACCATATAAGAAGAATACACTACTAAAAAGCAAAGTTTTGGTTTGACAGGCGTATGCTTACTTCCTTTAGTTGAAAACTTGTGTGAGGTTGTATTGGGCACATCTCGTTATCGCTTTGCCTGCACATTCAGTCTCTACATGAGCTAGAATTTGCAAAGTTTTTTAATTAAGGCAAGCAGTTGAGTAACTGCTCTTAACCCAGCTGCATAATCAACTAGTTTCATGAA
Source organism: Matsumurasca onukii (assembly GCA_018831715.1). Classification (NCBI taxonomy): domain Eukaryota; kingdom Metazoa; phylum Arthropoda; class Insecta; order Hemiptera; family Cicadellidae; genus Matsumurasca; species Matsumurasca onukii. The sequence continues at coordinate 51,527,169 of CM032058.1, read as the reverse complement.
GTACACGAGAGCTATTCATGCACTCCTTCACTAGTTTCTGTTGACTGTGAATACGGTTTCCGAAAACTTTGATATAGTGGGTTAAACCGATGTGTTAGCTGTTTATCGATTATTCTGTTTGGAAATGTTACATCCAGATCACGTCTTTTAAATGTTATTTTATTTTGTTCTAGACCTATTTCTTCTTAGTTCACATGGTAAACCAAAGAGGATTCCCTGATTAGGAAATTAAAAGGCAAACAAAGAAATTAAACAATGTTTAGAAAACTAACAAGTATTTTCTCCTACAACATACGTGTACCAACAGCCTACAGGTAACAATAGAACAGTGACAGTGCGACATTTGCATAGTGGTGCTGGGTTGTTGCATGATGATTACACCTGAACTAACCATGGCCTCTTGTTAGCCAGTAGATTGATGCACAGAGCTTGATGCTGACTGACTGCCAGCGTGCTACACTGACACACCTGTGCTACACTCGTCACCTACCCTGCGTGCTACGTACACTACACTGCGTACACACACTACACCCTGCACACACACTACACCTGCGTGCTACACTCGTCACACTACACTCTGTGTGCTACACTCGTCACACTACACCCTGTGTACGATCGATTAGTGAAGCGTGGCCGATAGCCGTTGCATCATTTAATAGAATACGTTGCGTTTTCGAATAACTTTGTGATCAGCGTAGTGAATTGTCCAAATTCCACGAAAGTAAAAGGTAAACAAATAAAAGGTTGATAGCAAAACGCAAATAGTTCTGTTTTTTCTACTATCTACGCTAATAGCATTTTTAGTAAGTTACTTAATAAGTTACTACATTAAGGTTTGTGGGCATCACAAAACTTTGAGGGAAAGTGGTCCAAACTCTTGTGCCTGGCCGAGAAGACCTTGCGCTTTGCAAGCTGTGACTCTACACTCAATCTTAATTTTTGATCCATTTGTAATTAATTGTATTACTCAGTTACTAGTAATCGTTTTAAACTCTAGAATACTCGTACTTTAATTGGGACCTCGATCACTCTTGGGGTGTATTTTTAAGGTGATTGTAGTATAGATTGTTGTTGTGATGAGTAATTTGATGGATGGTTGGGTGTAGTTTTGTTACAGACGAGAGCCGGCTGCTCCCAGATTTGTCATAATTAATAATCTAACAACCAATGGAATCGTCGACGGCTTAACATGATTTTTAAACCACGATGAGTGGTCAGGGTGACAGTGTTATTACTGCATCGCCAGGAATTGAACCCTATCCATTTAAGTGGAAGCACTTAGCTATGACCACTCTTCCTTACGTATTGAGCAAATTTCGAAAGTTTAACTATCATAGGACAACCTACATCACCGACCACTCTTAGAGGGTATTTTGAATGATGGTGAGTGTGATGGGTGATGGATGATGAGATTCTTATTACAAACTAGAGCCGACTGTTCCCCAGATAGGGTCATTAATTAATTGCCCAACGACCAATAGAATGGACCAACGGCTTAGCGTCACTTCCGAACCACGGGGAGTGGCCACGGTGAAAAGTTATCACTGTGCCCGGGAATCGAACCCGGGCTGATTTGGTGCGAAGGACCACTGCCACTGCGCTACGGCCGAACACTCCTTTGCCCCAAATACCACATCTCAATTGTAATTTCGCAATGGGTTTAAAATCAACAAGTTTTGAAACCCGCCGTGGTTTAGTTAACAAGTTAGATGGTATAACACATGTTGGAACATTTGTTCATCTTAAGTCAGCTTGATTATTCAGGTGATCGGACACATGTTTGACCACCCCTCCCTCCCCCTCTACGACTCCCTCCCTCACAACCATCCCTTAATCAAACCTATGTTTGAGTTCTGATTCAATCAATCCTACTGGTCTTACAATTGTCCGTCGCATGTGTGTCACTGATTACAAGAAACCAATAGAAACCTTGAAAATTTGTAAGAAACCTTTTTTTAATTTGCTCATTAACTGCAATGTTGAAACCACAATAATAAGAATAAAAGTTTTACCTTAAAACTACAGATTTTAAAAGAAACATATTTGTTTTTTATTTGTACTTGAATCTATCCTGTTCAGTGGAAGCAGTTTGAGGTTAGATATTTTGCCATGAGTACATTATGTACTCTATAAAATTACTGAGGTATATAGTAAACTGTAGTTTAAAAATTGTAAACCAATTTATTTGTATTCCATGGGAAATCATTTCCTTCATGGGCATTCAAATGTCCTTCTACCCAAATTTATCAAAAGCTTAAAGAACTAAGATGGTTGTGACTACTTGAAGGGCTAAACTTGAAATCAAACTTTATTTTATAGGACACCATATCAATAAGAGGGCTTAGAAAACTAAGATTATTGTATCTTAGTTTAAGGATAGTTGAAGTTCACTTACATTTTCAAGGATTATTTATAAAAGATATTAACATTATGTACTGTGGTTTGTTATAACGGAAATTAATCAACAACACTTGAGTACATCCTCAAGCTTTGTTAAATAAGAGGGTTTTCTCAGAAAAGTCTAAGTATTCGGTTAAATATTCATCAGTGGGCGAAGCTAGTGAAAGTGGTCCATAATATTAAGTGGTTTCTCTCAGTTCCTTACATCGAGTCGTTGACGAACAATCAGGTCTTGGCAAACTTTTAAAAAAGTAGTTATATTTTATGTTACAATGTACAGTATCAATTATTATTGCACAGTTGTAAAAGACGTACAATGATTCTATACAGGTGTGTAACTCTCTGTACAAAGTTATATAGCATTGTTTTAGGTCGACAAACACATTTCACCATGAACATGGGTGCAGTGATTGTGTTGCCGTCTGTCTGTCTGTATGTGTTTTCAATTAATTAATAAGTCAAAAACCAATAATAGAATTTCACCAAATTTTGGTCAAATGTTTATGGTAATAAATAATTGCACAAAAGTATTGTAATATTATTAACATATTTTCGAATGGCGGCCATTTAAATATTAAACTTTCGTATCTTAAAAACTATGGTTTTACAACAATTTTGCAGGAACACTTTTCTTTAGTAAGTTCTATTACAAATCTTATGACACAAAAGTTATTAAAATCGAATCATAAATAACTGAGTAGCTACAGATTTACTGTGACACTGGTCAAATATGGGTCTTTCAATGACTGTGTGAAAAGTTTGTGTAATGTGATTGTCAGGTTTATGTTTACTGCCGATCAGCTGTCTTGTATAAACAGCTGATCAATTCTGTTACCAAATTAACTCCATTGTTGTCTGAAGGTGCCGTGAATTAGTATTGGTTATTTCTTCACAATCGTTTTTAGTTGATGAAATACTGTTGTATTTGTGGAAAAGAATAGATACACAACAGAAGGAAGTACTGTGATATGCACAATTGTTATGACGTGGCAGTGCAAGAGGAGCTTGTACGCAGCACTTTGACAGGCATGTAAATCCTAACATTTACTGTGTTCAAACAGATTGAAGGAAACGGGTACCTTTAAGGTAAACATGAATGCACTAGGCGTGATATAGATCGGTTCGTAGTGTAAAATTTGAGGAACAAGTTCTAATCAGCCTTCAGACAACAATGGAGTTAATTTAGGCAACAACTTGATCACTGTTCTTAGAAGACAGCTGATCCGTCTGAAATCACATTACACAAACTTTTCCATTGTTGTCATTGAAGACCATATTTGACCAGTGTCGTCACAGTAAATCTGTAGCTACTCAGTTATTTATGTTCGATTTTAATAATTTTTGTGTCATAAGATTTGTAATAGAATTTACTAAAAGAAAAGTATTCCTGAAAATTGTTATAAAACCACTAGTTTAAGATATTTAAAGTTAATATTTTAAATGGCCGCCATTTTGAAAATATTATAATAATATTACAATACTTTTTGTGCAATTGGTCTTATTACCATAAACATTGACAATATTTGGTAAGTTTATTGATTTGATTTATTAATTAATTTGTAAAACACGTACAGACAGACAGACGGCAAACTAAGCACCATTTATGTTCCTATGGTGAAATGTGTTTGTCTTGACCTGAACAATGTAATTTATTTACATTTGCAGGACACCCTGTATTGTTCTTGATTGTGAATCAGAAATTGCATAACAGAAATTGTTATTACTTACTGTTCTTACATATTCAAAATGGAGTGCGCACTACAGGCTTACGTCTTCTACGAGTACGTAGATCACTGTAACTAAAAGTTGTCAATTGTAACACAAGCAAAATAACCTCTTTTAGTTTATCTTTATTGGTTAAAAACAGCCTACACGTAGCCACAAGCGCTACGGTGAATCTTCGGAAATAAAACAGAACACGTTTTCAGTTATCAATTTTAAATTAGACGAAATTCCTTTAATCACTATCCCCGTAGTCACCACTTACATTTGTAATATGACTATACGTTAACGCTAGGTATAGGTTGAGGTCGAGTGGTAGAGAGGACTTTGTAGTCCTAGCTTGACCTTCTAAAATAAGACAAACTTTACCTTTTCACTTTCTGTATCCAAGGAAACGTAGGCTAATAAATCATATAACACAGTAATTTATGCCCAGTTCTCTGAATGTCAAAGTACGAAAATTCGAATTAAATAATTAAACAGAAATTACTTTAAAACAACATGTTCCAGAGCAACGGGAGGTGCCTGGAAGCAAAAATTGCAATTCGCACCTTTCAACGACGTTTCGTTCTATTTGGCGAGGGAAAGAAATAGCTCTATTTTCATAGAAAACTCGCTTAAGAGTCACAAAAGTTCGCGTGACTTAACGCAGGAATGTTTTGATTTGATGGCGTTCTAATGTCGTCACGCAATTGTAGATTTATAACGCACAAAGGGACACTTTGAAATAGGCTGGACCAAAAATTGCCGTGATGGTTTTATCTTTATTAAAACTATTGATACGTAAAAACAACAGTTTAAGTGTTTACTATTGCAACTTCCTTGCAACGTTTCTGTCTGTAATATTACTAATAGTTGATTGAATGGTTATCTTTTTTGAGCAATTCAAACGTTTAACGACCTAGTTAAATATAAAGATTTTTTTATAAATGTACACCTTCCTATCATATAAATAAGTGCAAATGATGCTTTTAACACAAAAATTTTTATATCTAAGATTATGAGTTTTCTAAATTATACAAAAGGTATATTAAAGTTTGTATGTTGGATCTGATTTTGATGGTTGAAATTTTAAACAAAACTTTCTTTTCTTATTTTAAGGTTGTCCAAATAGCACTTAATAATTTAGGTATAGTCTCTCTCTCTTGAGCCAATTAGTAGTCCAAATGTTTCAATGTTTTGATGTTGTATTATTTTTAAAATTAGTTCGGTTTGATCAAAAAGTCTCTTTTTTCTTTACGTACTGCTTATAGTTGGGATTTGTGATTTTCAAAACAGATGGTTGGGTCGGAAATGTAGCCTAATTGGGTTTTCTGTTGATTGCCAAGATGTCAGCTCGGCGAAAAGATCCATGATCAGCTAAACCTTCAACTTATACATATACAGTACTTCATTACCTTTTGTTTTAGACATTTGCCCTTAAAAATTTGATTTTATTGACTTTGGTTTCTTAAAAGGTCGCCAAATGGACAATTTCAAGAATAACGTTTTAACTAGAAACAACTCCACCAATGCAATTTTAAACCTGACATATCTGTTTGTAAGTTTCAGGGATTTCGCAAAAGCAAGCAAAATTATCTTAACTACAGGTGTGATTTTGCGCCATCAGACTAAAACATAGAAACTGATATCGATTTTGCTCATATGTCTGAAACTGTAAGCCCTACGTTTTAGCCCTTGAAATGCTTTCAAGACATTTCAATAAGTATTAATCTCCGTCAATATGACGAAAAGTTTGTAACTGATTACCGAGCCAACAACCTTTTTTTAAACAATAATTTAGACAAGGTTATAAGTAAAAAACCTTTACAATTGGATGCATTCATTTACATCTTATGTGGATACTGTATGCTTAACTAGAGTTCATATTGAAAATCTTGTTAATGCGTTTATTTAAAAGTTCATTTAATGCAAACACTATTTTGGTTAGAAGGAAGCCTTTATATTTACACAATTAGGTACCGGTATCAGTAGGTAATTTACACAGTGTCCTTTTCTTTCACCTTTTCATCACAAATACGTTTTTGTTCTTTAGTCTTAGGGGAGGAAAATAACTCATACCCTAAACCTAACTGCTGAGAAAATATGCAGCCTGATACAACCGGATCGTCATGTTTGTTTTGTTGTATTGTTTACCCTGTTCAATCTACACACGTATGGAAGAAGAAATCACAGTAGTGTGTGTGAAACACTACACAGTTTTCTCACGTACACAAACACATCAACTCTGGTTTCAGCTCTCCATCTCAATGTACAGGACTAGGTTTATTGCAGGGAAATTCACAAGCCAATATCTCTTCTGGTCCCTTATTCGGACAAATAAATCCCAAGGGACGTCTTCTGTTGAATTTTCCTCTGAGGATAGATATAGAAAATAAGGACGTAGATTTTAGGTGGATAGTGATCAGCAATAGAGTATTAAACTTTTGAAATTTGTTATTTTGAATGTTCATAATAGTAGCTGAGAGCAATTTAGTAAAAACTTTTGGAATTTGATACCGTTTGAAGAGGACATTACCGTATTGATTTTGAGTCATTGAAAAATCGCTTACATTTACGTCTTTCTGACACTAGATCTTCTAGTTTTTCGGATTTGCCTTAACAAAACTTACCATGTCTACGAACGTTGAATACTATACTATCCATTGAAAATGATCCCTTTTCGAGGTTGAGTAGTAGAGAGGACTTTGTAGTCCTAACTTCCTCTCGTTAAACAAGACAAACTTAACCTTTTTTACTCTTTTTTGAAAATAAAAACAAATTGAAAGGAAATTTTTTATAGAGTTTGTCAAACTAATGTTCATTTACGTTAATTTTGAACCTTATAAGATCGGTGCCTATCAACTTGACACGTACCACTTATCAGGGGTACGACAACTTGCTTAGGTCTTCAACTTACCGCTTAACTACTGTTTGGAGTCAAATTATTAATAAACTAAATGTATAGTAAAGGTCTTTGTTCAAGCTATATAAGGTCAAGTAAGGTCTAGTAAAAATTCAAAAACTATTTTCAGCGTAAGGAGCTATCCAAAAGAGTTCGTAGCTGATCAAAATATCATAAAACTTTCAGAAGGTGAACCTCTAAAAGACACAAGTTTTCTAAGAGTACGTTGACGATGTCAAAGAAGTATCAACTTGGGATCTTCTTCAAAGCTCCTCAACTCACATTACCTGTCCATTTACATAACGATGCTCCTTCTCAACTCCTACACGTCTAGTGGGTTGTCGAGTTTCAAAGTATCATTGGGCTCTAAGTAAGTATTTACAGTGTAGAGTTCAGTAAATACGATTCTGGTAAGTTACATTCAGTGAGGATAGTTTCACGTTGCAAGTTATAACATTACGGTTATCTGTGTCGACTTGTAACAAATATTTAGGTGTCCCTGAACTGTCTAAGAATATTTTCGCGTAGTCCTATTGTAAATAGGCCAATATGTCTACGTTAAATAATAACTTTCAATACCCAAACAGCAAACATTTGAGCTTTGAAATTTTTCTTGGAAAACTGGTATGCTTAAAGTCTTAAAAGTTTGCATACTCTTTTACAGCACTCGAATAAAACCCAAAACAATAGTTCAAGCGTAAAATAAGAATGACGGTAGTTTAAAAGCAATGAATGTCTATAGCTCTCAAGTCTTACACAATAAAAACTTATTTAGGCTAGTAAGTTTAGTTTGAACTTCACTAGTTGATGTTTTGTTCGAAGGTAGAAACGTAGTTTTTGAAAGGACTCAACCAAAAAGGTAAATTTGTACGCTTTATTCACTTTATTTCATTAATAAATTAAATATATACTCGTAAATATTTTAAAATTTCAAAAATAATAAAATTATGTTTGCCAAGTGTAATTGTAACTAACAGTAATAAGGGGTGGAATGTGACTTGAATAACGGCTGGTGCTCCTGACAACCTTTAAGCGTGGTCAAAAATGCATAAAAACCAAACTTTCTCCTGGTAAAACACACACATAATGGCTGTGAGAAAAACTAATTGATATAGAAATTTTAATACGACAACTTTGAAATGTCATCACAATACCTAAAAATATTCGCAGAGAGTTAAAAGGTAAAGGTAAAGTTTGTCTTTTTTAACGAGGCGAAGTTAGGACAAAGTCCTCTCTACCACTCAACCTCGACTTTTACCTAACGTTACCGTAATAGTCACTTTACAAATTGTAAGTGGTGACTGTGGGAATCGAACCCACGCCACCGGAGTGATGAGCTCCGGAGTCTCACGCGATACCAATCCGCCACGGATCCGCTATAGTTTAGATAAATCTTGTGTAAATGTTGTTTGAAATGACCTTTATATTGATCTAAGACGTACAAGCCCATTTTGTGTAAAATAATATAAATTACTGAATTAGATAAAAAGTCAAATGGTGTTATTGTACATACATCGTGACCAAACATTCAATCCACATACGAAGGGTTGAACGGGTCCAATGAAAACTCACGATCCACTCATCGAGAGAAAAGTTTATTTGACCATTTTCTAGAACTGTTACTGTCTGTGAAGGAACTTTTCCTTTCGGTTTATTCATCTTATCATGGTTGCTATTTTCTATTTATTTTACATAGTTTGAAACCAGCGATATTGCTAAGTACTGGTAGGTTGCTGGTTCACTTTTAGAATATTAGCTTGTGCTGAAAAGGTAAGATATTAAATATTTTAGTCTTCATTCTCGTCAATCAAATCCCTTACACCAGGAGAAAATACTTAAGTACAGAGCAGGTCAGGAAGAAGACAGTTCGTGACTGGATTCAGTGATATCAACCTGACACGAAAATAGCTTCGTGATTTAGTAAAAAACTCCACCTGACTTGAAAGCCACCAGCTTCTTTCTTTGACGGTCATGTTTTACGAAATTATGTTTAAAGTTACTTAAAGAAACGCAGTCTATCCGAAGTATTCGGTCATCGACGCAGAAAACAAGTAGGTAAGTAAAATATCAACAAAGTTGAAGTCTTCGAAATATATCTTTTGGGTTTACCACAATGCAAAATAGTATTTAATCATACAACACGTTTCTATTATTCTATGATAATCGTAACTCTATGATACGTTATCAAACGTTTTTTAATAAGGAAATGTATCAGTTACGATTATCATTGATAAATCGAAACGTTTTGTACGATTAAATACTGTTTTGCATTATAGTCAACCCAAAGGTTTTATTTCAATTATGGCAAACCACATAAGTGTTAAATCCAAAATAGTTAAAGTCTTCCTCTAGAAATAACAACTGGTTGAAGAATTTCTTTAGTGTTCGTAAGTGTGTTACTTTTAATTTGTATTTAATTTGCCATGATGTATTGCTGTACCTTTAATGCCCCCCTATTTTCCACCCTATATAAACACCCTATTTTCTAATGAATGGCTTAATTTCAAGTAAGTGGATCGGAGTATCCAGGTATTTTATTATCCAATGAATAAACCGATAATAATAAGGTCCCGTTACTTTCTACTTAGGTTAAAATATTTAAACTTATTATTTCTGTTATAAGGGAATGAAACTATTGAGAAACTCACTTACAGGCCAAAATAATAAAAAACTAGTTCGTCGCGTAAAGGTTAAAAAATAATTATATGTAACAATAAAATTACTTTAGATTGAAAAGTGAACATTTAGTTTAAGTGGGGTATGGAGAATAATACTGCTTTAGAGTTAAATTCTTTAATATCGCGATATAATTTGATTACCAGTGAGGAGGAGAGCGTTTGCTTAACAAAGAAATAAATTCACAGAGTTCTATTTACTATCAAACAACTCGAATAAAAGGATAAAGGAGAGTTTTACCAATTCAAAAGCTCCGTTCCTATTATCCAATAAAATCGTGGGTAACATTGACCTTTGTATTGTAATTAACACTTGATTTAATAAACCGTCAACTAAAGTTTATCCCCAAGAAATGGTAGTAAAGGGCTTACTTTCAAAGCAGTAAATTTGGAAAAATTTGAACCTGAAGCTGAAGAACCAAGACATGTTACAGATATAAAACTGCGATATACGGAGGTTGCTCATCAAGAAAGTTTAAAGTAAAGAGAACCAGATAAGCTCAACATAAGATAGTTTCTTCAAAAAACATGAAAAATAGTGAAATTTAATTATACTATTTATATACCGTATATGTTTAACGAAGTGTGTTCTCTCCGACTACGAAATCGCATACTCTATCCATGAAATTAGGTTTGATGATTTTTTCGTATCATCATTATTATTATTAATGATGAATCAATCTGAAATGACTCTGAGTGAAACCACAGATCAAACTCAGGTCAGCGATATTTCAACTTAACGTGACATGAACAAGGGCCGGATATGATATCTCTGTGACATATACATTGAGTGTCAATCAACCCTTAGTAATCATGATATTGCACCATTTTGTGAATCTCCATAGAAAATAGATCATGTCTAATTTCTCTATTCATGTCTCTTGAACACGTCGTAGAAAAGTGCGGTTTACAGTTTTTTGCTTTTCAACACCTCCTGAGTTATATGGCAACACTTTTTATGTATGTGTGACCACTCTACAAGTAGTATCTTTGATCCGGTTCGGAACAACATTTTGTGTTCAAATTTCTTTAGTAATAAATGAGCTATCTAGCGTTTATCCAAACTAAGATCTATAATAGGTCACGGTATTTAAACTCTGTTTGTAATATTTCCAGCTAGTTGATTTGATCACTATTTGACAGTCACATGTTTCGGGTAACATTCAGATTTAAATACTTCTTTAAATTTGAAGGCAAATAGTTGGGCTGGATAGCATCGCCCAGCAAGCGAGAGACCCGGTTTACATACTGGTTTGGTCCAAACATTTTTGTTTGCAAATGTTACAAGTCAGAATTTCATTATTTGACACTGGGCTGAACATTAATATGTGCATTTAATAGAAGATTTCTTAGGATTCCAAAAGTAAAAACAAAATAAAACTATAAAGCTGTTGTTTTATATTTTGAAATGTAAGCATTACAAAAATACATTTATTTTATAACCAACCCACAAAGTAAATAAAACAATACATATATCACAGTACATATATGTAATTTCACAGGTACAGTAAATATTTTAATATTTGTAAAATTAACTAAATTGAAAACTAACAATTATCATAATTCTAGTTTGACTTAGTGTTAGCTGACAAATTTTATTCAAACTGAAAATAAGATATAATTTTGATGAAATTTCTTGACAGACAAATTTCATTTATTTAAAAGTAAAATAAATTCATTGAATTATCAAACTTTAAGAATTTCAAATAAGTTATTTTGTAATAACAAATTGACTTCATAATAATATTTGTCTTTATTTGAACTTTGCACTTAACATCAAATTAAATAGTAGAAAGACAAACTTAAAATAAATGTAATAAATACTAATTGTGTATGTTTGACGAGTTCAGTCTAATTTAAAACAGATAGGCTAAATGAAAACCCTTTTGTTTTATTGGATATTCACGAAGATTTGGTAGTTTTGATACGTGTCTATGTTTTTGTTTACTTTTGTGGACTTTTATTTGGGATAAACACTACTTAGATGAGAATTTATTAATAACCAGGTGAAAACAAACTTCAGGACGATTAACAAACAATGTTCGTTGTCATACTGCTTTTGTACATAATGCTTGTAAATACTGCTTAAAGCTTACAAATTCAATGTAGAATCACATGACATGGTATTCTACTCGCTGAATAAACTAAAGTTTCCATTTCAACCACAAGTAAAATATACTAAACTCTTCATATTGCGATGAAATTGACCCTTTACCAGGAATCTGTCCTTTAAATGTTTGTTACCTATCCACTAAGTGTCCACTATAAATATCTGTACGTCATACACAGTATGTATGGTTTTCTTCAGAACTAAGCTTCGGAAATTGATGAGGGTTGATTTCTTTCAAAACGGCTTATAGATAATTACTTACGATGATTAGAGCTATGGTATTGCATAAATACTTGAATAATGTCATCTCATAACACCTTTGATGAATATGTGTAGCCGAGCAAGTTAATTTGTTTAAGGTGTAATGAAATGTCCATATAAAATATGTATCAATAAATTTTAAATTATTTGAAATTATTATTTTATAATAAATGTTCTCGAACTAATACATCTGGATAGCTAATGAACTTATTTTGTTTCAGGCATGAAATATACTGTTGCTGAGGACCCATTTAAATAACGGTAAGAGAAGAAATACATATTTGACCCATGACATACATGATGCACAAAACAAACAAAACACTGAGGGAGGGAAAAATTGACCAAGGAAAACTGATCTTTACATATTTCTTCCATCATGTAGTCGTTAGTGATGTAGAATCCCTTCTACAAGATATACGTTTTAATTTTGATAAGGGAAATTGTTAATACTTCTTGGTTAACGTTATCTGGAAATTTTATATACAATTTAGACAGTGCATAGTCGGTATTTTTATATATGATTTAAGAGTTATGCATTTTGGGATTTGCAGAGCTTTATCAATTAATCAAAATATCAATGTTTCTTAAAGATGTCTACTTTTGATTTCTGTTAAAAGACGTAATATGAAAACGTTGGTGAAACACACAAAGTATGACGCAAAATAATAAAACCATGGTAGGAAAAGAAAATCTAAGCTCATTAAAGCAGGTTTCTGTTTTCTTTTCCATCTGAAAATAGTCTTCCAGCCTCACAAAGACCTTCTAAATAATAATTGACAATTGTTGTCGATAAAACACGCGTATAATATTTGAATTTTAAATATTGTTCAATGAATTATCTTGAAAGAAAATTAGGAAATTCTAATGTTTGTTATCATACAAACCTTAAGAATTTCTAAGGACAACTGAGGTTATTCAAAAGTAATGTAGGCATAATCACAACATATTCCCCTTCAATTTAGTTCACGCGTTTATACTTCATAACTAGTTTAAGATGTTTCGGCTTCGCCAATCAGTGACTGAAGATGGTAGGCCTACCCACAGAAAGGCAGAATATCTTCTTATAGTTATGAGGTTTGGACGGTTATGAGGTTGTGAACCGGAAGAACTAGATTATTGTTGTGACTCCGGCCGCGGCCTAAAATTATATATTCGAGTGTTTATAGTAGAATGGAGGGAGAAATAAAAGAAACAACACGATGAGGTGATGTAAGCAATTCAAAGCACTGCATGATTTATTCAGTAGAGACAGAATGACCACAACTTCGCAAAGTGAGGAATATAACACTGTGTTTTCACATTTCCTGTCTCTTTTCACGCATTTCTTCATTCCTCACCTTTGCATCAGTTTTAAAATATTTGCGCTGTAAATGTTTGTGCGGAAAGAAAATATTGATCATAAACCGTAATTAAAACTTTGAGGTCTTAGCTTTTAAGATACATTTTTCCGACAGTGTAATAGCATATATTTAACAGAGGTTTGTTAACGTACTCGTATACGGTATACTTAATAATTAAATAGTTCGCAAAATGTATGTCAATTATTACAAAATTGATTCGTCAACTCACGACTACACTTGTTACATTTTTGAGCATTTGCTTATTTAATTGTAAAAAAGCTGCAAACATACCAATAATTTAACATTTATTAGCCTGAGGCCTTTCAAACACCAAATGTTCATCTTCAGAGACACATCAAACTGAAGGAAAACAATTATATACAATTAAAATTAATGAAAGCAAATATATATTAATAATTATTGTTGACATGTTTTAAACAAGAAAATTTCGACTTAAACAGAAAAAATAATGATGTATGCTACATAAGTCCAATTAAACAAATTTGAATCATATACATTTTATATCAATTTAATATGCCTCTGAAGAGTGGTTTTGAAAGGCCTCAGACTAATAAATTTTACATTATTGGAATATTTCCATATTTTTACATTTCTTTAATTTCTAATAAGAGTGAGCTGCTTATACCATTGCTTAATACTACGTACACGCTTTCAAATATATTTAGTGCTTAATAATGTCACGTTAAAAAAAAGTTACTAGAATCATCGAGTATATTTTTAGGAACAATGGCTTATCATGGTTTTAGAGACTTTAATTAAAACTGCAGAAAGCTGTGAACTTAATTAAACAAATAAGTAAATTTACATACCTCTCGTGGAACACTTTGATCTCTAACATATTGACACTAAATTATTAAAAGTCTTTTGATACACAATTCAGTGCAAACATGGTGGTTTAAATAGCATTTTCCGTTGTAGTCCAGGCAACGAATGCTTGAAATAAGGAATAGAGGAAATTCGAGCAACACAATTTTTGGATCCCCGCCCGTAGCCTTTGAGTTGGTGGAGCAGAACAGGAAAATGTAATTAAAAAAATGAAGTCAAAAATTGTATTCCAAACATTTCCCTCTATACCTTTTCGTTGCCTGGGCTATTGGGTGTTTCTTAACGTTCGTTCAATACTTGTATGCGTTCAAAACCAAAGACTACAAATCAAGTAAAATTTAAAGTTTGTAAGAAAAGAAACCTTACCAAACCTCAAAACCAACCTGTACTCTCTTTTCTTAAAATATGAACAATTTTTAAAATTCCTTTAGGCTCTTGTTCTAAAATGGGACATTTGTATTAAGCTAGTAACCTATTAATTAGAGACAAATGTTACATACAAAAGTATACAAGGACTACAAAATCTGTTTATAGATTTGTATACAAAATATTTTGTAAAAATCACATGGATATCCGATACACATTGCATTTTAAGATACAAATACTATCATAATTGATTTTTCCTTTACTTTGACTTGAAAACTCATTATTTTGAAATTGTAACGTCCTTTAGACACCACTCAGTACAAAAAGGCACTTAAATACCTTTGAGTTGCCATGACTACCTTGAGTACTTGATTAATAAACAACAGTTTAAGAAGACTTGTTTAGCGTAATCCCTCTATAATGATGTTGCTTGCTTCAGCAGCTTGTGAGAGCTTACATTATATGAGCTTAACTTTGACAAGACCAGAGGTTAAGCCTATCAAACTCTACATTGTTATCGTACGGCATTGACTCTTAGTGGGAGACTTATAATATGTTTCATCAAATCAATGAGATTTTGGAGATCACTTGAAATATACTAACTACTAAAGTGACTGTTAAACATTTAACACTTTTGAACAGAGGGTTTTTAACGTTAAAATATATATTTCGCTTGGTTTTTGTAAACTGAGTTTCTAAGGGCCTAAGTAAGGCTTTCTATGAAATTGATGATATCAAATCTTTTAATAGAGTGATAACATGATCTCTACGAAGACATTTATTCCATATATACTATTTGCATGTATGTTGTCAAAGTTAAAATAATTAAAATGCTAAGGATTGAAATTTGATTAAGTGAAATTAATATTAATCTGCTCTACCGTTTAGAACGGTTAATTTGAAATGCATTAGGGCTAGTACGAGTATACTCTTTGGCTATGAAACCTTTCAGGCTGGGTACCAAACTTGTCATACTGAGAGTAAAGATAAAGACAATAAACAACTTGTTAGTTTGAAACTTCATAATAGTGGTGGAAAGCAGTTTAGTAAAAAAAAACGGACTTTCCTGTCACTTTTGAAAAAAAAATTCCTAACGTCCCCAGTGAAAACATCAACCTACCCTTCCGTCGGCTTCAAGTCTCTCCCTACCCCCACCCGCCTCCCACCACAACCATCACTCATCCACGAACAGGTCTGTCGACCTACTAGGAGCTCAGATAGTGCGCGGCTCCCGTAGTGTAAGGTTTGTCAATCGGAGTCTGGGTGAGATCCTTTCAATCATTATTTATCTATTATATATATATATATATCTTTTTTATTTTTGTCAAGGACTAGCATGTAGTTTATTCCTTATCAACGTTTCCTCATTTTACTTGTTTCTCTATCTAATGTATGTTTTGACAAGCTTTCGATTTCTTGTTATGTAGCGGTATTTTAAATATTGTTTGGTCAAGTTTTAGGTTAGATATTAAGTTAAAATATATGATTAAATGTAGTTACTACTAAAAGGAATTATGTATATTAGTACAGTATATTAGTGTAGTCCTCTGAAGACTGGTAGAGTTTTTAACTGCCCGAAACGCTAGGAGTAGTTTTTCCAGAAGTAGAAGGTAAGGTCCGTTTCTTCTTTTACTAAATAAACAACATCTTACGAAATTATGACGATTAACTGCTTGGGACTTTGGCATCGTTAAGCCTCTCAAAGTTTCTACGTATTATGATTCGAAACCCTTTACTAGACAAACTTCACTTTTTCAATCCATAACTGAGTATTTTAGAACTGAAATATGTATAAAGAACTATTGTTCGTTCTACAGTTGAGGATCCGAATAACAGTCAACACAGCCATCAATTCCACAGCGGAAGCGTCAATTACTCACTGATAATGGGATTGTTATCAGTAGAGTGATTGATGTAACTGATAACATCATAACTCTGGACACAGTTTGTAATTGTAATTGTGTTTCTGTTCAACCGATTGTTTAATTTTATAATGGAGCTTCACAACAATATTTTCCTTGGATAAAACATGTTTTTTTAAAGCTAATATTGTTTTACTAGATAGCCACTATGAATTTAAGTATAGGTTGAAATGTCCGTTCCATTTTCGCTAAAAGTTAATATACTCATGTATCTTATACAAGAAAACCAGTATAAACTTATTGATGTAAAATTCTCGTTTTGTACGAGTAACAATGACATTGAAATTTAGAAATTGAGTATTTAGACAGTAAGCTATTTTAAACGAGCATTTATTGAACATAAAATGTTGTGTGCTGAACTTTTATTTTGTAATTCACATAACTTAAACTAACGTTTAGCGAACAGGCCAAACAATGCTATTTCATATCCCTAGAAGTGTTTTTGACATAAAAGTCGTACAACGGAATTAGTTGATATGCGACTGTTTTCACCAATAAACATTTATTCAGTTGATATTATAACATATTATAATGAAGCAGAAATATAACTGTGGGATTAGATTAGAAATAACCTGTTAAGTAGCCTGAAGGTCCTGTAGAGAAGTCAACGGTCGTTTGGCTTTTCTACAGGACCTTCAGGCTACTTAACAAGACATTTCTAATGTCAAAAAGGTCCTGACACCGGAATTTAGTTTGATTAGATTAGACCGTTGTTGTGAAGCTCCATTTGAATACAGCCTCATTTACATAGCTACTGTAATTTAGCAAAATATAATCAGTAATCACAATAGTGGCCAATGGTCGAATTATTATAGAGTCTGATACCTATACCTCTCCTGTTACAAAATAACTAAACTTGCGTAACAGACTGGAACAGCTACCTCAAACACCGTTACAGCTCTATTGGGCCTGAATAATAGTTAGCTACCGAAACTGTGAAACATTACACTAAACAAACTAAACATTGTTTTGAATGTATGAGCAAAACAGGTAGAAACGTAAGTTTCGATGTTACAAGACAGCTAGAATCCTCACACGGTTGAATTTAATCATCATATTTCACTCTGAGTTGGTATATGTGAGAGTTCGGTATTGGCTTTTCATTTCATCCCATGCCTCGCAGTATGTTGCGTTGAGTTTTATATTTTCCGAAATATAAAGCTTCTTTCAGTCCTAAATTTAACAGCAAAACGTATTGTTAGGCGAGAAAAGAGTAGTGGCTATTAATGGTCATCATTAAGTTAAAATTTCTATTTCAATTTAAACTATTATTAAACTAGCTAACATTCCTGTAATCACAAAACAAACTTTAGGCCTACTATTCTTAAAAGCTGATGGATTTGCTGAGTAAAGCTAATTTTGTTTTCAATTGATAATTAGTTAGATTGTAAGCACGTAACTGAGCAAATAACAAATAAATATATATTATTTTCAATACGTTCCAAACATTTTTGTAAGCCACTTACCTTCAGTTCACGGGAGTTGTACATAATTGCAAATAATAGTTTTACGATGCCTGGCTACTTTTTTAAACTCAATAATATCAGATACTTGTATACTGATTTAATATTTTAGTTAACCACTAAAGGTATAGCTGAGAACTTTGATGTTTAATCATAAAAATAAACCACTATTTTAAGTTCCAAACATGGAAATGGTATCATCTCTCTCTGTGTGTGAAAAGCAATGTTGGCTCTCACCAGCTGATGAAGTCATCTGGGTTCGAGAGTGTGGTTGATAGTCTCATAAAACATAACAACCCCTTTCCCACCCTCTCCCCATCACACCCACAACCCTTGAACGAGCTGCAGACCTAACTGGGGCGACCCTTACACATACAAAACCCTTTCTTAGATAGTTTGATATGTGTGATGTTCAAAATGTTTCACTAACGCTTGTGAGGTGCACCTATAATTTAGTAACTGTAGTATAGGCAGGTTACAAACCTACAGGATGTCTCTCCACAGCAGAGGTCGAGACGTTTAGCATTAGTTATATTTCAACTGTGACGCGGTGTAAACCGGAAGCCTTAGATCTTAGTGAAGACACCGGCCGCGAAAGCCCAATAGTTAAGACAGCCTTAACTAGTTTTGCGAGAAACATTCCAACAGTTGTAATAATAGCAATAAAATGATTTGTATAAAGCGATTTTTATAGTTGACTATTTGTCAATGTATATGAAATAGTAAAACGAATAGCTACTTGGGTCAGATACGATCTTAATGACAATAGACTTCATACTGTAAAATAATATATTTTACGACATTAGTTGGATTACACACTTAGCAAATAACAGTTGTTAGCAATAATAACATGTCGGTCGTATTTTATGGCACTGAAAAGATTAGTTCCTTTGAAAACTAACAAAGACCATTGAAAATTGGGATGAACATATACAATGCCAGTACAGCTCACATCGGACTGGAGTCTGCCAGGATTAAAATCGCCTAGTATAAATCCGCTTTAGCTAATTTCAAACTAATTTGGTTTATAGTTGTCCCCAAAATAATGAGAGTTTGATCCTTTGCAAACTTTGTAGGTTCTAGATAATTTTATAGTGTTTATGTCTGCAGAACTCCTTTATCTCAAATCTTTACTTTTTCTACACCCTCCATTCAAACCCTGTCTTATTGTAAAATTGAATTTGGTTAGTATACTCTTAAGATACGTAACGTAGTTGTTTTAGAAACACTTCAAATACAACTATTGTCTCAATTAAATTAAATCAGTTAATGTAGTTAAGTTTTTTTTCACCTTAATTAGTTATTTATAGATTATATCTTTAACGATATTTCAATTTATATAAGAACTCCAATCCTTCGGACAAACGTCTTTTCATCTTGCGTCAGAAATATAAGAGAGCTCTGAGCTGCTTTTCCATTTTGCCAGCTCCTGTGGAAATTCTCTTATCTAGAGAGCAATAACCACGTTTATATCAATACCGGGTTGGTTTTGGCTGTTGTGTTTACAAACTTTAATGTTGTCTTTTCCTGTTTGTTGCCTAATATCCTTGTAATTATATATAGGCTAGTCGTGATAGCTTTCAAACACTGGAAAATTTCTCCTGACAGAACAAAATATGAAAGTTTTTAAACATAAATTAAAACCTCATACCGGGTGTCCGAAAAGAGCTCCCTAGTTTTGAACTTATTTTATTTCTGTATAGAATACAAATTACAATGACTAATACATTCAATGAAAGGTAATGAAATAATATTTTTCTTAACACTATTACACTTGGACATACGTACCATTTGTAGCTCTGCAGATACGAGTATATGATACTGCGATATTCAATATATCTCCAGGTATTATAGCTACATAACAGGTGTAGCCGATGCTACAGCTGCTAAGATTCTCTGACGAAGATGGTCAATGTTACGTATCTCTCTATAACACAGTTCCATATATAACCTACAACAATAAAATCTAATGGTATGTCGGAGCTTCTTGAAGCCATGTGATTGGGCCACCTCTACCCATCCATTTAAGGCTGAGCGCAGACATTGTTTGTAATGGGGTGGCGCGTGACAAAACTACGCTCAAGGTCAAACAGGTGTACCAAACTTATTGCCAACGTACGAAACTAAAGGATTATCACTCATCCATTAAAACTAACAATATCATGACGTGTTTTAAAACTAGGGAGTTCTTTGGACACCCGGTACATCTTCAATTATTATATATTTAGTTATTAATTTTATTTATTTGACGTCTTATCAACTAACAAACAAATCACACGTTCGGCTCAATTTTCGTTACAATTTCAATTGTCAAGAGCCGTAACTATGCAAAAGCTTCTCAATAGGCTTTTTCTTACAGTAATAGGTTTCCTCGTAGCCTACTGGTTCAAGCACACAAATATACAGGGTGAGTCTTAAATGTCCCCCACCTTAACTTTTGAAAAGGAAAATTTATTTCAACTCTTTTAGGGAATGTTTTTATAGGATTCTGAAGTTTATTTTGACGTACTTTGCGTCACCTACTACAACAATGAGGGGAGGGCCCTAAAATCTTTAGATGCTTCCCTTTGACACCTCAAAAGAAAAGGAATTTGAATAAAAATTCAGTGACGCAAATAAAAATGTTTAGATTGTCTTGTAGTTTTGTAATACCCATTTAAAGATTACAAGAAATCAGGTTTAAAATGCTAAATACCACATATAGATTGTTTTTATTTTGCTTCACAATACCTAAGGGATTATGTTATATGGTTGTAATGTTTCCCTCAAAAGATTTTTAAGAAAAATGTGTCATTAAGAAAAATTGTACGTGAAATGTGGTATTTAAAAGCTGGTTTCTTGAAATCAAGGTATTACAAAAAGAGTAAAGATAAAACAGTTTTCTTTGCGTTGTTAAATTGTATTAAAATTCCCTTTCTTCTGAGGTGCCACAAAGTAGAGGTTTGCGATTTAATCATCTTGGGAGGGCCCTCCCCGTTTTCGGGTGGGGTGGGTGACGCAAAGTACGTCGAAACCGTACTTCAAACTTCAGAATCCTATAAAACCTTTCCCAAAGAGTTTTAATTTTTTAACCTTTTTCCAAAGTTAAGGTGGGCTTTCAAACACTTTTAAAACTCACCCTGAAAAGATTGGTTGAGCATTTTATTTGCCTCATTTTTTCAGAGATTATCACATCTTAGCCCTTTTTTTCAAATTTGCTGCTGCACATGAGCTAGAGTTTGCAAAGTTCTTTAATTAAGGAAAGCAGTTGAGTAACTCCTCTTAACCCGGCTGCATAATCAACTAGCTTCATGAACTACACAAGAGCTATTCATGCACTCCTTCACTCGTTTCTGTTTAATGTGAGCACGGTAGGATTATTCATGGGTATTAGATAATTTAAATACACATTAATGTTTGGATAGATAATACTGTCTACAAGTTACTTATTTTCAACTCATGCTTTCTACAAAATCTTAAGACTTCTCAAAAGTTAATCAATTATGGTGGTCGTAAACAATTATTTAGAAGTAATCAAGATCTTACAACAGGGTTATACTTCTTTTTGGTTTTTACGAGGGAAAATCAGAGTGTGATGGAATTGGCGCATATTTTATGTTATGTTTTAGGTTGCCTTTCACCTGAAGATGGAATAAGATTTCAAAACTCAAAATGTCGTGTTTGTTTACTTATAATAAAATACGAATGAGTTAATATCTTAAAATCAGGGTTGTACTGACGGGTCGCCCTTAAATGTGTTAAATATAGTTTTTCTGTTAAGAAAAAATACCTTAAAGTTTTTAGTTTACTATTGATTTGGCTGATTCAATGGGTTTGTATAAAACCCATTTGTGGTCAAATTAACAATTAGTAACGATTTAACATTGTGTTTAGTATATTTTTTTACAAAACTATAAACATCAATTAAAACTGCTGATGAAGGATTACTAAGGTTTTATACATTTTCTGTACAAGGGTGCTATACAACTTTGAATTAGTTTGTCAACTACTAGCCAAACTCACTCAAAAGTTTACAAACGCAAAGTTATTCAAAAGCCGTTTGCTAAAGATTTGGTTGATTTATAACCCCGAAGAGTTTATAGTACATAATTGGAAGAATGTGGATAACATTGATTGACAAAAAGGACTAGAGTAGATAATTCGAATGAATGGGACCGAGTAAAAACAAATATACTGTATGTTTGATTGGGACTTTGATGCAGAACGGTGACAGTTGACGACTGCATGAAATGTAGATTTTTTCGCAATCTTGATTTATTTTGCTATTATTATTATTAGAATTATTGGTTTATAACAAGTATTTTCGTTTAAAATTTGCCTTAAATAATATTTATTTAAATATTTAAGCTGTCTCGATAAAAGTTTGCTTGCTCAAATCTTCTGGCGTTGAACTTATAAACGACCATCTCAAATCAATACAAATATGGTTTGTGTCGAGTGAAAATTTATTGAAATAAGCCAGCTATGCACAAGTTTGTCAATGCGTTTATTTTCTTACTGAAGTAAGTTTCCTCGTAGCTTACTGGTTCAAGCCCACGAATTCGCATTCGAACAGGTCATTTGCTACAGTCACCCGAAGATTAGCTCAGCTCGAAACCGGTCGTGAAAGCATAAAATGTCCTAAGTGTTTGAATTTTTACACTTTTTTTATATATATATATATGTATAAGTTGAGCATTTTATTTGCCTTATATTTTAAAATGATCACAACAACCCACCTTTCTCACACATTTGTTCCTGCACATTAGCCAGAGTTTGCAATCTTCTGGCATTGAATGTGTTAAACGACCATCTTAAACCACTAAAATATGGTTTCTGTCGAGTGGACATTTATTTACATCTATAATAAGCCGTATATATTTTTATACTCGTTCAAACTGGGCTAATGTAATCATGCAGTTAACAACGCGCAGCCAGTGAAACACCTTACGAGCCATTACTATAATCACAAAGATCATTCTCAACTAACTAGCAAGGCTTAGTATATATCACATCAAGCTGACATATAATCTGCATAGAACTAGAGTCAAAGCTCGCCCGCAGTGTTATTGGGTGCAATCCGCAGGGAACAGTGGAGTGTTAAAATATTCAGACTTTAATCTCAGATTTTCTCGTTTCCCGTCGTTGCACCGAGCATAACGCTTTAAACAAATTAAAAGCACTGCGAATTTGCCTCTAAACCATTTCATATTTTGTTAATAACCTATTTAATAAGAATCGCGTAAGATATTATTTTTTTAAATAACATTTTACAAGTACTACAATTTGAATGATTAAATTGTGTGTTTGGTTGTTAATACGATCATATTAATACATAAGAACCGATGATATGTCCAGGTATTTAATCGTTCTTCAGAAAAAAATTCACTTTCTATGCTTATGGCATATTTTGTTTGAACTTTTCAATACTCAAATTTCGGGGTACAACAAAATCCAAGCAGAAAAAATATGTTGTTCGGTGCTTTTAACAAAAATCCATCGTTGTCACAAAATGACCATATTTATATCCTTACCTAATAGTGATGTGATTAAAATACACATAAATAACGCTGGATCCTTTGTAATACGGCACGACCGGTTTCAGTAAGCTTATCTTTTCTGGGATCTTCTTAGGTTAACACAAAAAAATAAATAACTTTACACACAAAATCACGAAAACAATACGTACTATAGCATATTTTTAGAACAGGGGAAGATAGTTTTATTTATCAATTTATTTAGTTTTGTTGATATGATACAAGATTTCTTTACAAGCGTGATTTGTGTTTAGAAAAATAATCTGAACTAGTCTGCTTGTTTAAATAAATGGGTATATTCTTTGCTGTACGTAGTGGGCATTTTATTTATTTCCAACATGTGTTTATCAACGTCCATGCCTGATATGTATTAAAAGAATCTAGCAGATGCTCACTAAAGAACGACTTGATTGACGTAGAGCATATGCTAGATTTTAGTTAAGCATCGCAGTTAGTACGATCACTCAATAAGTAATTAAAAGGCACCAGTTGAACTGAACGAAATATTTCCATAGCTATACAAACAAAAGTCGAGTCCAGACAATTTGGTGAAATTAACTCAAACTGTTCTAGAAATTGGCTTTAATATCTTATTAGCGAGGTCAACTGCTAGGAGAACTACTAATGAAGATTATTTACCAAGGACAATAGACACTCTACATACGTCCATTTTTCGTTATAAAGTACAGGCAGATTTTCAGTAATCTCCAAACCCATCACTGAACGCGGTTGTCATTTTGTACCGCCCAGTCACTCAGCACTGATATGGCTACACTATCTATGGATACACTCTGAATGATATGGCAACCACGCTTGGTGATGGCACCATCCTCTATTGGATGTCTAAAGACATTCTATTATCTGCGGTTTGATAACCTACAGCTAGCTATGTGTTAGTAATAAAGTAACCGAAATGTTATTCTAATGCACGTAAATAATGTTAAATAATGTGAACTAAGGCAAGATTTCCTGAAGTTTATTTGATAGTTGCCATTGGACGGCAGTTTACGAAGTAAAATTGTGGGAAATACTCGTAAATACACGATCACGTGACAACGACATCATTTCACAGATTGTCAGATGTCGTCACGCAATGATAACCTTCCTTACCCACCGTTATCAGTCGATGCGCCTAATTTTCAACTATTGGTCTCATTTATAGCCGTAATTGGTTTCGTTTTATCTTTTAAATTTAGCATTGAGTAATGCAACCAGAAGAAAACTGAATATAATTGCGTAAAACGTGTTAAACAACTAAGAAAACTGACTCCTGCGAGAATTAAACTTTTACATATTAAGTGCGAGAGCGAAAGCTTTTGCCTGTTTTACTTTGCAAATAATGAGACTGACGATGGTTTTAACATTTTTTGGTGAAGTATCAACTCTTATTAGTCAAAAGAGCGACTCGACATCGAATTAGATGATAAATAATTTGTATTTTCGTTGTAATTGACTTTAATAGATGATTAGGTTGAATGGATGATGATTGAAATATCCTCTAAGAGCTCAGTAAAGTGTTTGACTCCTTCGATTACGCTTGGTTAGGAAAACCAATAATTCTTAGTACTGAGGGAGTCGCCGCCATTTAATACCTCACTGAACGAAGTCACGCAGCTAGTTGAAACTACGAGTCAGATCAGCGATAATTAACATAGTTAAAGTCAGGCATCAAGGGTGTATTCCACTGTTTGGTTCTTTGCAATATACTTTTAGCCATAACATGCCCCTACAACTTTTCTATCTTTACTCTTAGGCTTTCGTGGCCGGTGTCACAACTATGTTTCAGCCACTCCGTGACTGAAGATGGTACTCCACAGCGAGGCCGAAATATCTAGTCCTATTTATGAAGTTTGAACGCGGTTTGAACCGGAAGAACTAGATCATAGTTTTCTATCTGTTTACATCTTAAGTTGAATTTGAAAACGTCCGATTATTTTCTTATCATGAAAAGTCTTAATTCAGTACTGCAATTTCAAACTAAATTGCAGACACTGTGTCCCAGCTATAAAATTAATACAGCGGTTAGGCTTTACTTGTAATTGTAAAGTGAGTCTTTAATAAATATTTACTTGTGTTCTCAAACTATTCAGAATTCCACCTGTAAAATTATTACGTTGCCGTGAAGAAATCACAGTAGTGTGTTCTCTCACGTACACAAACACATCAACTCTGGTTTCAGCTCAACATCTCA
>CM032058.1:51459372-51501373 GCA_018831715.1 Matsumurasca onukii | reverse complement strand
TTTTATAACTTGTACTACTGTAGGTTGTTGGTGGTAAACCCATTGATTACAGGTAGTCTAAAAATATACATGGTGCTCAGAAATTCCCCGCCCACCTTAACTTTTGAACGGCTGAAAATTTCTAAACATGCTTTGGTACTGGTAACTTTTTAAGTACCAAGTACTTTTAGCGTGGTTTTGCCCACGGGGGTTTGGGGAAAGTCCAAAATGTCTTGTAAGAACCTCTATTGTGTTACACCTTATTCGAAAGGTCGTAAAATACAAAATAACGATACACTCGAAAACAATTCCGACGCCTCATTACCGGATGGCAGACCAAAACGTGTATGTTTTTGTTTACCAAAGCTTTAGTTGGAAAAATTCATAAACCCAACTAAATATTCAGTTTTAGGGTGTCAAAAGCTTTCGAAAAAGGTGACGAACATCCTCACAAACGTATATGTCAGTACACGCGACCCGCTGGCAGAGTACACAAGAACGCAATTTTAAAAATACAGTACATCAGATCAGACAAAAATCCCACCTCGAAGCGAATAATCCCTTTTAGTCTTTACTACAATTACCTCTTTCCCTTTTAAACTAACTTTAAAACACTTTTCTTTCCACAGGTTGGCTAAGCTGCCTTATCAATGTGTCCAAATCGGAATGTGTCGTTCCTTGTCGTTATTAGAATGTGTCGTTATTGAGCATCACCCATTTTTGGCTTTTATCTCATCTAGGGAGAGAAAGCAACGCAAACCCATTTCAGATCGAGAAGAAGGATCTGATCTTTGCTCTTCTTCCTATACTTGGTCCCTTACTATTCTTCATCTACCTCAATGGCGTTGGTTCATCACTGCATAATGGCATCGTCAAGTACGCTGATGATAGCACTACACATTTTCTTCCAAATTATGTTTCGACGTTTGTTAATGCACTTGTTTTTTATGTTCAACTTTAATACTCCACCGTAGAAGTGTGAGTGGAGAAGTGTTTATCGTGTTTGAGCTGGTCAATCGCAGTGTGCTGTCTTAGTGAGATCAAACCTTTTTTTCTATTTTGAGGATTTCTATATATAAATATTTTCCTCCTGGCAGTATTTCTCTTATAATGTAGTTAATAACATTTTGTGTTGTCCTCTTAGGTTAAGGTTAGGCTAAGTACTATCTATAAATGTAGCGTAACTTTGGGTTAGGCCCCTGAGAACGGGTGGAGTTTTCCAACTGCCCGAAACATAGAGAGTAGTTTTCTTCCTGAAGTGGCCGGAAAAGTCCGGTTTTCTAATTTAAATGATCTCCACCACTATTATGAGTTTTAAATATGGTACAAAGTAGCATGTTTAAAACCAATAAACGAAATCTATTTGATGTTAGCACTGAAATTCATAGCCTAAATCACTGACTCAGATATATCATGTGTTTTGTAATTCTTCAATGAATGTAGGTCTACCTCTTACTGCATCAGTTTCAAAGTTGGAAAAGCCACTTCACTATTTCAATGAGCTTTACTTCAAAGAAGCTTCTCGTTGAAAGAACGTGAGCTTTTAAAAGGTTTCTGAACCCCTCTAATACTAATTACATGGTGTCCTTTCCTTCCCAACAATGTATAAATGTGCTTGAAAAATTGTTGTTAAAAATGTCAATGTGATTGATGTTGTACCTTCAGTGTCACTTAAGCGTTTTAAATGTGTTAGTCCTGAAGTCTGCGTTCGTTTGATAAAATAAAACGTTGTTAGAAAATAGATTAGTTAATAAGATACTCGTACATTCGATAAAGAACCTTTTGATTGGATTTCATGGTTGATTTCTTTTTTAACCATCGTTTGGTTAACCAAGTGCACACAACTTGAATCAGTACTGGGCTGAATTCGTCCGCCAAACAACAGACGACACCATAAACTTAGGGTTTTAGTGAAAATAAAAATATGTTTTATAAACCACGCATGTAACAACTGGCTAAACAGTCCTTCTACTGCGGTTTAACTGTCAAACCAGCCGCTTTAAAGGTTTACGGCGGCCAGATTTTCACCTTTAAAAATCGTTTTTACATTAATAAACTTGATATATTTAGAAACTGAAATTTTTCAACACGTATCTCATAGGGAGCAAGTTTCCTTAAGTTGTATAGTTTTGGTTTTAGTTGTTTTATAGTAAAATTTGAAATTGTCCACGCGTTAGCGCTTTTAACTCAACTTAAAATGCATTATTTAGAGGGTATTCGTGTGTAGGCCAGCTTCTTATAGCTTATAACTAATATAAATAGTTAATCTTAACTTTGATAATGTCGATGCATGTTGGATTATCGCAGAATGTAAGAACATTAAGAGACGCTGCGCAATTGAGGTGGACCCGACAACCAAATGATTTAATGAGTAGGCCTACATTACAAGTCATTGTACCGAAACGCACAATCACCTACTTACAAATAAAGAAAGGTTGTCCCTAAAGAAGGAAAATTAAAATGAAAATTGGCTGATTAGATGGGACGAGATACTTTACCAAACACTTATAGACTCGAGAGCTCAAAACGTTCTTTAGATTCTCCCTTTGATAGTAACGAAATTCAACTCGAATAAGCAGTTTCGTTCATTAAAACTTACACCATATACGAGTTTATGTCGCACTAATTGAAAGGTCTGTCAAGGGAAATTTAACTTTAGTGAAAAGTTTGTGGCCAAGCTGAGTCGCTTGATTCAATTAGGCCCTCTCGCGGGAGGAAGGTAATGGCTAGTTTCATTTAATTGGATGGGGTCAGATTTCGCAGTTGTTTTATATTTCATGGCAAATTTGGCGAAGTTTTAGATATACCGCTACACTTCTAGTTTATTATTTTGATTAGTAATGATTTCAAATATTATTTGAGACCCCAGCAGCGGCCTGGTAGGCTGTTCTCCCTTTGCATTGCCGTTTCCAATGTTACTGAGCACAGAAAATTAATGTTCTCGCGTTTACTGGAGTCATTCTTGGTCAATTGACTATTAACAGTCAAATTATACGAGTAATTACACTTACTTATTTTTAACAAAATTATAGTTATTCACTCAATGGCTACAAACTATTACACTATGTACAGTTCCTTACTTCACTACATTCTATTCACACTCCGGCGGGAAGTTCCGTTCACGTTTCCTCGTCGGCAGCACTCTTCAGTCGGAAATCTCACGTCGCAACGACGTGTTACGACCCTTCGACGATGGCTCACCGATGTTCGCAGCGGGCCCGAGAATATATGTTATACAGGCACTAACACTGTTCGCGCACTAGGGATGTGACCCTGTATGTTCACACTCACACTTCACAAGGGTGCGCGAACCCTTTATAGACTTGCACTGATCTGAACCGACTGCCTGGGCCAGGTCAGGGGTGTTTTGGCCACATTTTTCTAACAAAAGCTATTGATAACTTAACAGAAATTTACTGTTGTATTAATGACCTCCATGGCTGAGGCCAGAGGACTTGGGAACCTGTAATGATAGAGAGTTAGGATACAATCAGCAGAATCATTTTCGATTTTTTCGAGTTCTGGAAGTAACAAATTAGAAATTCGTTTCATTCCTTGCTCTTACGGTGCTTGGGTTTGCTTCGTGTCCAGCCTGGTTTTGGAAAATTGAATGGAAAGCCATACAAAGAAATCGTTGGCTTTTCACAGTGGAAGAATTGTGTACATCTGAAACAGTTATTGAAAAGAAGGTAATAAGATAGAATTCAAAGCGTCTTAGGTATTTTTCAATGGAGGACAAGAGAATTATCTTGCAAGTAATAAAAGCGATTCAGTTACTAGGGGGAGTTGTCTGTTTTCTCAAACGGATATGACTAATCAGGGTTAGATGGGTCAAAAAAGATTGTCATAACATGCAGTGAAAAATTGGTGAACGGTCAAAGTCTTGATAGTCCTTCTCACCCATCTTTTACCGCTCCTGTTTCTCGAACCTTTGGCAACTGGTCGTTGGATTAAACTTAATTGGTAAAGGGTTTATTGCAATCCTTAAACGTTTCTAGTTGCGGCTCCCAGTTTTATGTTTCTACCTGAACTTTTTGAAAAGGTTTTGAAATACTGCACAATCTTTTATAAGATTCTGTTTATTTTGGCGTCTTGCATCACCACCACCATAAAAACCAGGGGAAAACTAAGTGTTATATTCACGATCTCCCGTTTGTGGCACTGGCCTCAAAGAAAGGGCTTTTGGCCAGAAATTCAACTTCCACAAAGAAAAGCTGTTTACCTCCACTGAACACTCTGTAATACCCTTAAAGATGACAAAGATGTTTCAAATGCTAAATATCACATACAAATTTATTATGTAAGTTTGCTAAAAGTATATGTCTGCTTTTATAGGTTTGATGTTTACCTCAAAAGATCTTCGAGAAAAATTACGTGAACGCCCACTTACTTTGAATTGCGTAAAGTTCAAAAGAAACTACAAAATTTTAATGTTGTTGCTATTTGATTAAATGGCGACGCCCTGTTTTGACGAAGATACAGAGAAATGAACGGGTGAGACAACCACATTTTGGATGACAATAATTGCATTTAGGTGGACACATTGATAAGGCAAGCGCAACGTACGCAGATACCAGAATTATACCTCATAAAAGTAAACTTCCCGACAACCGCAAGGAGAATTTAGTACCTTTATCCCAAGAAGATAAACTAGATACCGGACAAGATATGGCAGAGCAGTTCTGTGGCGGATTGGTTTCGCGTACGAGTCAGAGCCTCATCATTTGGCGCTGTTCGGTCTCCTCTGTCAATTTTGCTTATGTGACTAGAGTGGTAACTCTAAGTAAGGTGTATTTCTTGTACTACTGTGGGTTGTTGGTGTTCAACCCCATTGATTACAGGTGAGTCTAAAAATATACATGGTGTATGGAAATTCCCCGCTCCACCTTAACTTTTGAACGGCTGAAAATTTCTAAATATAGACTTTGGTATTTGGCAACTTTTAAATTACCAAGTACTTTTTTAGCGATATTGGGGGTTTAGGGAAAAATCCAAATGTCTTGCAAGAACCTCTATTGTTTTACACCTTATTCGAAGGTCGTTAAACATAAAAGAAATAACGATGCACTCGAAAACAGACCGACTTCTCATTACCGGATGTAAGACCAAAACGTGTATGTTTTTGTTTTATATCAATGGTTACCAAAGCTTGGTTGGAAAGAATTCATAAACCGGCTAAATATTCGTTTTTAGGGTGTCAAGCTTTCGAAAAGGTGACGTTTATCCTCACAAATGTATATGTCAGTACACGTTGACCATGGCAGAGTAAACAGAACCGCAATTTTACCGAAAAATACGAAGTACATCAGATCAAACAAAAATCCCACCTCAGGCGAATAATCCTTTTACAGTGCTTTTAATTTACTCTCTTTCCCTTTTAAACTAACTTTAAACACGTTTCTTTCCACAGATTGGCTAAAGCTGCCTTATCAATGTGTCAAATCGAATATGTCGTTCATCTGTCTTTGTCGTTTATTAGAATGTGTCGTTATTGAGCATCACCATTTTGGCTTTTATCTCTAGGGGAAACGGCACAAACCATTTCAGATCAATGAAGTTCTGATCTTTGCTCTTCTTCTATACTTGGTCGCCACTATTCTTCATTACCTCAATGGCGTTGGTTCATCTGCATCATGGCATGTCAAATTGCGCTGATGATAGCACTACACATTTTCTTCAAATTATGTTTCGACGTTTTGTTAATGCACTTGTTTTTATGTTTTAACTTTAATATACTCCACCGCAGAAGTGTGAGTGGAGAAGTGTTTATCGTGTTTGAGCTGGTCATCGCAGATTATTACTGTAATTTGAGATCAAACCTTTTTTCTATTTTGAAGGATCTCTATATATAAATATTTCTTCTTCTTCTAGCAGTATTTCTCTTATAATCTAGTTAATAACATTTTGTGTTGTTGTCCTCTATAGGTTAAGGTTAGCTAAGTATATCTATAAATATAGGCATAACTTTGGGTTGGGCCCCTGAGAATGGGTGGAGTTTCAACTGTGCGAAACATAGAGTAGTTTTCTTCCTGAGTAGGAAAGTCCGGTTTAAAATTGTTATCTCCACTATGAGTTTTAACTATATGGTACAAAGTATGTTTAAAGCAATAAACGAAATCTATTTGATGTTAGTACTGAAGAATTCACAACTAAATCATGACTCCATATCATGTGTTTTGTAATTTTTCTAATGAATAGCCTAGGTCACCTCTTCCTACATCGTTCAAAGTTGGAAAAACCCTTCACTATTTCAATAGGGCTTTACTTCAAAGCTTCTCGTTGAAGAACGTGAGCTTTTAAGAGGTTCCTGAACCTCTAATACTAATTACATGAATTCCTTTCAGCTTCGCAACAATGTATTATAAATGTGCTTGAAAAATTGTTGTTAAAATGTCAATGTGATTGATGTTGCCTTCAGTGTCACTTAAAGCGTTTTAAATGTTAGTCCTGAAGTCACGTTCGTTTGATAAAATAAAACGTTGTTAAATGGAATTAGTTAATAAATATAGTACATTCGATAAAGAACGCGTTAGTTATACCTTGGTTGATTTCTTTTTTAATATCGTTTGGTTAACAAGTGCACACAACAGATCAGTACTGGGCTGAATTACAATTATAACAACAGACGACACAGCTTTAGGGTTTGATAAAAATATGAACATAAACCACATGAGAACAGCTGCTTCAAACAGTCCTTCTGGTTTAACTGTCAAACCAGCCGCTTTTAAGGTTTACGGCAGCCAGATTTTCACCTTTAAAATCGTTTTTACATTAATAAACTTGATATATTTAGAAACTTAGAAATTTTTCATCACGTATCTCATAGGAACTTAAGTTCCTTAAGTTGTTGTATGGTTTTGAACTGTATAGTTGTTTTATAGTAAAATTTGAAATTGTCCACGCGTTAGCACTTTTTCACCTGCAGCAAATGCATTATTTAGAAAACTTGGTGGAGCGATTGTAGCCAACTTTTTATATCTTATAACTAATATAAATAGTTAATCTTAACTTTGAAATAAATGTCGATGCATGTTGGATTATCGCGAATGTAAGAACATTAAGAGACGCTGCGCAATTGACGTATTGACCCGACGGCCAAATGATTTAATGAGTAGGCCACATTACCGTGTCATTGTACCAAGTACAGATCACCCTGCCCCTGAAAATAAAGAAGGTTGTACCTAGAAGGAAAATTAAAATGAAAATTGGCTGATTAGATGGCACGAAAGATACTTTACCAAACACTTATAGACTCAGGCGCAAACGTTCTTTAGATTCTCCTTTGATAGTAACGAAATTCAACTCGAATAGCAGTTTTGTTCATTAAAACTTACCATATACGAGTTTATGTCGCACTAATGAAAGGTCAAACAAGAGTTTTGTGGCCGGTCGCTTGAAATTGACCCTCTCGGAGGAAGGTAATGGCTAGTTTCATTTATTGGATGGGGTCAGATTTGCCAGTTGTTTTATATTTCATTAGCAATTGGCGAAGTTTTAGATATACCGCTACCACTTCTGGTTTATTATTTTGATTAGTAATGATTTCAAATATTATTTGTTACCAGCAGCCTGGTAGGCTGTTTTCCCTTGCGTTAGCGTTTCCTTTTACAAGCACAGAAATTAATGTTCTCCATTTACTGGGGTCATTCTTGGTGGTGTTCTTCAACAGTCGAACCATACGGCCATTACACTTATGACTTTAACAAAATTATAGTTATTCACTCCAGTGGCTGGCTGTTACGCTATAGCAAGTTCCTTGCTTCACTACATTCTATTCACCGGCGGGAGGTTCCGTTCACGTATCGTCAGCACTTTCGGTCGATCTCACGTCGCGGTGACGTGTACGGCTCTTCGACGATTTGCTCCTGCGATGATGCGCGGGCCGAGAATATATGTTATACAGGCACTATTTTGTTCGCACGCTAGGGATGTGACGTTGTGACTCTGTTACCACACTCTTTCACAGTGCGCGAACTGCCTTTGAACTTGCAGACTGAACCGACGTAGCCAGGTCAGGGGGTGTTTATACTCATATGCGAACTGGTCTTTCCAGAAATGTTCTGTACATTCTACCACCAGATGCGTCGCGTGATTGCGGCGCTTAGTAATAGGATTGATGTTCTGGTACATCCAGTTTTATAATGGCGCTTGCATTCAACCTTAACTGTCGCCGAAAAAAATCCGTCGGGGACATATACCTGCCAGTCAAATGGGTGCCAGAACTTCCCAGAGGTTCAGTAAGGTGACATTTGTCTCTAGGGCGGGCAATAACGTCCGCCACACAGAATCTAGTTCTTCCGGTTTGGTAAAACATGTCATCAATATTTGAGGGAAGATTAGCTAATACTTCAATTGCTTAGCATTTTACTTTACATAAGATTACGATTTGCTTTACGCCATGTTCGAACATTACAGCACGGGATATTTCATTTACAAACACCACCCACGCCGCACCACAAATGCGCGGACAAAACACTTTAAAGGACAGATCTTCCTTATGTTCATCCGATTAATAGCTAAGCAAACAAAAGAAACCCTCCTGTAAAGCAAAGGCAAAACGTTTGAACTTGGCGAAAGAAGCAAAGATTGAACTTTGTTCAGAACTTAAACCGTTTCTGAAGGAAATATGTTTGATACGAGACAAAAGGTTTGCTGGTCCTGTCTTAACATCGCTTCAAAGCCATTACGTTAAAATGGTTCCAGATTCGGGGCCTAATTAAAACGTTGCTGACAATTTGCGCTTTTGATCTTTCGCGTATATTACATGGTTTTCTTTGGCCTATCATATAAATTCACTAATATATCATAGGCTAATCATCATTAAAGGCTTTGGTGGTAAGAACTTTTCTATGCTTAAAACTAGTTGGAGAAAAGAGATTTTGAGGTTTCATTTAAAATGGTAGTTTCGAATATAGTTTTGTGTGTATGAAATGCTAATTTCTCAAAAAAATCATGCATGCATTAATAAAGTAACATAATCTTAAAAGTAACAGGTTTAAGTAACATATGCATTTTTCACTAATTTGACTTTTATCTAGCTTATATTCCTTTGGTTGATATGTCATTGAGGTGAACACTTGGTGTTTGAAAGGCCAGTAACGGCTTCACCAGGACTCTAAGACTGGTCCTCTATGCAGTAATAAAAATAAAATTATAATTTGGTATAAATCAACAATTAATATATTTGAACAGCATTTAACATTATTGGACTTTCGTTGTATATCGAAGTGTTTCATTACGGGTAGTATACAAACAACGCGGCAGATGCAAAATGTTTTCTAGGCGGATAGTACCGTGGACTCGGAACATTTGGGGTCCACATCCAATTTGAGGATTACCCATATAGGCCAACCCTAGACCACCATGGCCTGGCCTCAAACTTGGGGGCATATTAGCGGGAAAACGACAAATTGCTGCTGTGCTGGTTAAGAGTAATGAGTGTCCAGACTTTCAACAGGTGTTGACATAGACACTGGTTA
Organism: Matsumurasca onukii; assembly: GCA_018831715.1. Lineage (NCBI taxonomy): Eukaryota > Metazoa > Arthropoda > Insecta > Hemiptera > Cicadellidae > Matsumurasca > Matsumurasca onukii. Next base: position 51,491,915 of record CM032058.1, on the reverse strand, counting down.
AGCACAAACGATGTCCTAGCAACTTCTAAGTCTTCAGGTTCCTGTGTCAAAGTGAGTACTATTTGTATTTATTGATGAACTAGATTGCAGAGACTTTGAAGATGATGAAGGGAGTTTCAAGAGGCCTGAGCAGGGTAGCGCGCCGGTGGACTCATGTCGAGATACACCACTTCCGACATGATGTCGATGCTTGTGTGTGATTGATTTAGATTATTTCTTAGAATATATTATTTAATTAATTAAAATTGGTAAATGTCAAATCCCAATGGCCAATAGAACCCAGGTGGCGGTGGTTCGCGTCACGACCGAAGACCGAGACAGAGACGGTGACCGCAAATACGTATGTGTAACTTTGAACAGAGCTAGTTCGCGCGTCATCATGAGAGAGACAGGACATACAAGAAGACACCGGGCACATGTTGGTCGTCTCTGTCTCTAGTCTTGGTCCAGTCGCGTTACTGCTGCATGTTTTGGTTAAAATGGCAAAAATTCCTTCAATGCTGTAGAATATAGTCAATATGCTGACGACACTACCTTGACCTTTAGCTCTCAAACTATTGAAAGCGGAGATATCAGCTTATGAAAATTTAAACTCGTGTGATTTCAGTATTTTGACAATCTAAATCTTAAAAACCAATTTGGGCAAAACATCGTTACATAAACTTCAGTCTCAGTCATTTTACAACCGACAAAAAGCGTCAGTAATGTTGGAGACCAACTTATCAGTGGGATTGATTGCTCAAAGTTTTAGAAATCTATATCGATAAATCATGCTGGGATAATCTATGTTATTATGTAAAAGGTATGTAAAAGGGGTATCTTCAGGGGATTTTTTAATTAAGAAGAAGCTAAAGGGTTTATGTTCTACAAATTTTCTAAAATAATCTATTTTGGATTAATATAGCCTCATATCTCCTGTGGCATAATATTGGGGTAGCTGTGCTGAAACTAAATTACTAGAGCATTTATTCTCCAAAACAGCCGTTCATTATCATTTACAAATTACTCTCTGTCGTGTCATGTAGAAACATTTTTTTAGAGTTTGGAAATTCTGACATTACCGGCATTATACATTTATGAGACAATTGTATTATTGTGTTTCAAAATGTAAGTTATTGCAGGGTTAAGATGTACATTCACACAATACTCGATCTAGTGAAGTGTACAGGCAAATTAATACACGTTATATAACAACATAACAAATTACCTATGCAAGCTGGTGTAACATTAGACAACACCCTTTAAAAGTTAAAGCTACACTGTCAAAATAATATTGCTCTTTTCAAAAAGAAACGTAAAAGCTTAAAAACTTAAAAATTAAATTATTACCATGATTTAAAAATGGCCTGATTGAAAGTGAAGACCTTACACTCACAATCAATTTTTTTTATTAGTTTTTGGTCAGTCTGAATACTAAAACCAGGCCGACACGCAGCTATGCACTGGCGTGAGTGAAACAAATTTCCTTCGCAATATGTCACTCCAATTCGCTCTGTTCACAACCTTGTTTCGGACGTTCGACGTTCCATTACCAATGGTGTTACAAGGCTCTTCGCTACGCTCACAGCTGGTTTCGGCCTCAGAGACTTACGTGTTCTTTTAATGCAAGTTTCATTACATATCTTGAAGGGTTAACACATTTCAAATTTCATTGAAATATGACTACTTATTTTGCTGTTGTAGCAAAATTAACTTTTTTCCCGCCATTTTGAAACGACTCAATGGATTTTCATAATGTTTATGCCTATATTCGTGTATGACAACAAAATTCATATTTATTTCAAATTTCATCAAAATCAGACGAGAACCTCTTTTTTTGAAATCTCAGTTATACATTTGTCGTCAGATGTACAGGTAGCTTTAATGCCTTGGCTAGAGACGTTAGATTTCATATTAAATTTAACAATTCAACATATTATTTCCATAGTTACTCCATAATTTAACTAATTATTAACGATAACATTAAAAGTACAACATACAATTTCTATGGCAACTCAAGCCAGATTGCTGCGTATATCAATAAGGTAGCACTCCTCGACCAGCTGCGGTGTAACGTCCGCTAATAACACCCGATTAGGTCCCTTGGTTAAGGAGGTTACACCGTGGTCACCCGTCTTGCTTCGCGCTCGGTCTGCGTTCACTCTAAGTATGAAAAGTGAAAATCGAGTCACTCTTTTCCTCTTTCATATTAGAGTGTTGATAACACCTATTAGGTCCCTTTGAAGCAGGCAACCAGGAGCGGGTCGGGTTTGCACAGAGGATTGCTACCGGGCTTCACCCCCGCCAGGAGATGTGGGTTTTCACGGTTTTTACACATCTATAAAATAAACAAAAACAATTTTAACTCCGCTAAGCCGGTGGCAAGCCGGACTCGGCAACGAGGAGGAGGAGTCGGAGGAGTATCAACCTCGATAAAAACCGGAGGTCATCTGGCCCGGATGACAGTTTCTCTGTAAGGGCTCCTTGCCAGGGTGACGGCAAAGTTCTCAACAGTGGAGCAGGTGGACAAATCATCTCCGGGGAGCTGCAACACTTGAACTTGCGGTGAGGGTGGTGACCAGAGATCTGCAACGAATGATGTGACATGGGAGACTTGTCTCAGTGACTAGAATGAAAGAAGACCAGACAGGGAGGAAGGTGAAATTAAGATGAGGTGAGGGGCAGTGGGATTGTGTACGTATCAAAACTTACTCAACGAATTAATTAAATAATGAGTTCAACGGAAATAAAGTTGTGTTTACAATTGAATGTTTACAAAATTGTGTTACAAAACAAAACTAACATGTGATTAAACATAGATTAATGTTCACCACACTACCCCACAAATGAACAGCAAAAACAAAATTTAACAAATTAACAATCATTGACCATACAATTTTTGGGGACATTTTGTTCATCTTGAACGGCAGGTTCTTGTCTTTACCAAATTTTCCTCCACACCCTCCTTAAAGCGAACGTCTTATATCTATTCAAGTAAGTTCATTGATACCCGTGTTTCTATTCCGTTTGCTCCTAATATCTCTTGGAATATATTATTTAATTAATTAAAATTAGTAAATGGCTAAAATAGTTCCAAATAGGCTCTAGAACGAGTGGCGGTGGTTCATGTCACTGAAGACCGAGACCAGAGACAGGTGACCGCAATCTATGTATTTGTCATCTAGCTTTGAACAGGCGCTAGTTCGCGCATGCATTCGAGACACAGGGACAGAAGATACCGAGGAGCACATGTTGGTCGCGGTCTCCTGTCTCTAGTCTTGGTCACCAGTCGCGGTGCAAACCTTTATGTACAGTTAAATATGGCCGCCACACACCTCAAACCTCTCAGAACACAGAAAGGGGCGCAATCTAGAACTTTGCCTAGGGCGTAAATAATGGCTAATCCGGGCCTGTCCACATCCCTTTACAAATCACACGGCGCACTAACAGCCAATCCCACAGCCGCGCCTAGTTCTAGCCATGGAACTCTAATATTATGCTGGGACTCGGTCCATTTCCCAGTAGTTTCATCTCCGCCGCTTCAGGAAAAGCGCGCGCCACTGTCCAGTGAACTGATGAACGGTCATATTTTTTGTCAATAATAATTCCTAACCTCACTTTTCAGTTTACGCCGGTGGTTGTTGCTTGTTGCGGGTGTTGTGCTATACCTTAATGTTTAATAGTTTTCATAAATTCGTTTTGTGTTGAGTTTGTTTTAATGTGTAGTTTTTTATATTAGTGATTCAGGCTGTTGTGCTTCTCGAGGAAATACAGTAAAAGGAAATACACAACAAATACACAAGATACAGTGTCATTTTATTACTTGATTCTTTTGCTGAGCTATATTAACACGTTCTGATATCATTATGTGAAGGGTGAAGCTTGAAAAATTTTAAAACTGTTTATCTTTATACTAAAATAGGTAACTCAAAACAGTTCTTCAAGACCAATAATTCAAAGGTAACATGTCCTTAAAGTGCTTAAAAACGTGTTTTGAAAGGTTAAATTCAATTTCTTCGGAGAGGCGAGCCCTACTCTGGGGCGTATTCCACCCCGTAGTCCCACTTAAATCACGTCTTGAGTCCTCCTGTACTTTCCACCAGCCATACTGGAAAGGCCTAAGTCTAAAAAGTGTTATATTATTGGAATGTTTGCAGATTGGTTTTAAGTTTATTTAATTTAGTTCAATTTATATATTCAAACTATCTGAATATCTTGTGTTGATGATTTTAGACTGTATAGTAGCCCAATGTAATCGGTCGCGCAACATTAACCACTAAAATATTCGTAACTTGTCAAAAACATAGTTTTGATGTGAAAATATTTTTACTTGTGAGTTTGAATAACAGGACCTTTGAGGATAATATGATACTTGGAAGAAAGGGTAAGACGGTTTTGCAAGTTCATCCTTAAACTGCATTCAATGCAGGAGTGTGAAATGAGAACGCGAATGTTGAATAAAGTTCAGGACAAACCTTATGGAACAAAGTGCCTCTCCATCCCCAGAGGTTGAAAAGGAACTTTGTGTTGAATGGGAGAATGATGGTTTGGTGTCGTTGGGCTTCTTTTATTTACGTAATTAAGTGTGTCTTTTATCCAGCTTCACAACATTATTCGCCCAAAAAGTTACAGAAAATCGTTCACATTATCCTTTATAAATAGTACGACATTAGAGAAACCCTCGTTAAAAGAGATTTTTGAAACGGAGGTCTGTTAAAGCTCTCGTAATAGTTTTGAAGGACTATGTAAAGTAACTGACTTAAGTAGTTATTATTTAGAAATAGCTGTCATCTTTCATTTGGTTTATGATTCTGAATTTCTTTTAGTTTGCATTGCTATAGGGTTGTGCAGAAAAGAACCACATTTATTATTGGGTACAAGAAAGAATTGACATTAATGTTAATGAATATTGCTTAATTAAACTCACTGTCAACACGTTAAGCAGCAAATGGCTTGACCTAAGGCTTAGAGTACCATTGAGCTTACGCGCCCATCAACAATGTAATCTCTTTACTGATATCCATCATACATTTTAAATTAAACTGAAATGTAAAAGATATCTCACTAACACATTTAGTCATAACTAACAGTTTAAAATCAAAGGCCAGGTCTGTATGGTGAGGGCTCAACAGATCGAAGTTCAACAGTTCGAATTTCGATCATTTAAACTTCGGAGCATTTAACCTTCGATCTGTTGAACATAGCATTGGAGTGGGTGGACCAACTCAGAAGGCGGGATTTTTAGGAAATGGCGAGTTGGTTATGGTAAAAAAGTAGGGTAGAAAGCTGAGAAAACGGTACCACAAAGGGAATTATGCATTGCTTATATTTCTAAAATATTTTTACTATAAGATAATTATTGTAAAAATAGAATAATACATATAATTATCGATCTTAGTTAGTATAAACGCTAAATAGCTAATTTGTTACTAAAAGAAATGTAATAATTATATACATTTTAATAGAGCAGTTAAAAAATTAGATTGGTGGTAAATATTATTTTGCGATTACTTTTAGGTGTGTGTGCGTGCGAATGTTTCATTTCATTTTATTGTAATTTTGTGTTTTGCACTCAATATTTTTATTGCCAAAGCAAATATATATTGTTATTAAGCTAGGCTTATTGTATGGTCATGATTATGTAAAGTCAAATAATGTAAACGCAATATTTTAACCTATGCAAGCCTAGTATAAGTGCATAACTTATCGAGTAGTAGACTATTGGGACTAGCCTAATAAGCCTAGCTTTACACCTCAGTAGTAAAGGTTTGAAAGATGTATTTCAATTTAGATTAGACTTATTTTATTAATGGTTAGGTTCATGTTTTATGAAGGAAGAGTAAACCACTAAAGACCTAGTTTATCCCAATAATCAACCACTTTTTACTGCTGCGCACCAGTAGTGATCTTGTCAACAAAGTCAATGGTGTATGGACTGTTTTTAGGTGCACAATGACATATATTTTGATCAATCTGGTTAAGCAATGGTTTCCTAAGCGGTGACCGCTACATGCAATATAATACTTGACTGGTGAGTTTTGTTTTCGTGTAATCAGATGAGAGTGGTTTTCCTAGAAATGGTGGACGTAAAAGTAGCGGTGAACACTACACTTAAGGGGGTTTCTCATAGGTGACACATATTGTTTGTAAACAAAAGTAACACCATTACTATAACCTAAACAGATATAATAACTTCAAAATAAACATGTCAAAAGTTGTTTTTATCTATATGTTTAAATATTGTGTTGCGGTTACGTTCACTCTTACATTACTGACGTAATATAGCGGTAAACCTTTCTAAAACCATAGCTTTAGGTTTGACCATTTCAGGTTAAGTTTGTTTATGGCCTGGTCAATAAGTCACAAAGATTTAAATCAAGATTTTGCTGATTGAAAATCCCTTAATTTTCTCAGTTCTGAGAGATTTCGATGCACTGGCGAAAACTATCACAGCTGGAAGAGCAAGACAAGAGTTGCCTGGAGCCGGTGTTAACAAGTCAGCAAACCTAGTCCTCGTTGAATGGGGGCGGCGACACCTGCCAGGTGTGTTCTGTTAACACAGGAATCATGTGAAACAATGGATTTTATTTTGTTAGAGTGTGAAAGCTTGCAAAAGTAAATTTAAAATACAAAGATCAAAGTTAGTGTCTAAAGCTTTGTGAAACAGGGGAGTTTTGAACATAAGTTTACTTACTCAAATAACCAGTAGATAAAGCCTATAAAATTAATGAGGTATTATGAAGCTGTAGATAATAGATGCTGTATTACTAATAATGACCAACTACACCTAAAAAGGAACAGTGTTAGGGCGGAAGGCAAAACAAAAATGTTTCTCAATGTATTGTTTTATTTTCCTAAATATCATGGTACATACGGAAAAGTTGGCTCACTACAATGGTGAGAATGTTAATTGTAACTGAAGGCCTTTGATTTTAATTGTTACTATTACTTTATCCAACAGTTATGAGTTGAAAGCGGTGCTATCCTTCTACCATTAATAGGTTAGGTTTCTTAATTATCACTGGTTACTGGAAAAGTGATCAAAAATCTAGAAGTTTAATCACCTGCTTTAGGTAAAACGTAATATAAACTCGAAAGGTTTTAAAAATGTATATTTTAAGGGTTTGTTTGTAAAGTTACAGAACTAAAACAAAGGAGTTAATGTTTGCTTTAGATTTGTCCATAAATCGTCAAAACAGTGATAAGATCTGAATAAAACAGCATCAGTGTAAGTATAGAAAGAAATTATCAAAAAGTTTTATATTTGACACTAATATCTAACTCTTATAAGTTTTATGTTATATATAAAAATGAGTTTGCACCCTAGAATAAAACAACAAAAGGTGATAAAACTAGACATTTTGGTAGTTAAAAACTATTTATAGTTTTAGTCTGATCAATAAAACTGTTTGATCTAGAAAGTCCATTGTATCAGTTTAAATTTTCTGACTTCCTACTTGTTTTACACTGTTGAAAATGAATCAGTAAAATGTGTTTCTAACCCGCTTGTAACTCCTTATAAATTTTTTTTTAAAATGTTCGTTGGAGTTTGGGATGGATTCTATGGCGAGAAAGAATTGAGAAAATTGCGGGAACCCCAAACAGCCCTTTTCTCCATAAAACTAAGCGTAAACAATTTGGAGCTTTATTGCTATTAGTTTGCCAGCTGATATTTCTATTTTTATAAAACATGTGTACAATAAAAAACAAATAAGCTAACATTACAAATCTTTTTGACATGGAGTAATCTGTCATCCCTTCTAAGCTATAAACTATAGTGTATACAGGGTGTCCCTTAGGTAAAGTGCCAAACGATTGGGAAAATGTTATATGGGTCAAAAGAAAATCAAGAATACAAATTTTTCAAAAAGCGGCTTAGTTAACTAGATATTTGCCATTTATATTTTTTCAGTAATTATTTATTATCTTTTTCACCACATATATCGGTTGACTCAAACTTAACATAAACTTGTATCTAAGTAAAGACCATTGGGTAAAACTACCAGCATGATCTAACTTATCACATTATAAAGCGGTGGCTATTTAATGGTGTTTTAGGGTATTTTGGCGTTACACCTTAAATGGCGAATAAGCGGTGAGTTTTACGATAAAATGTAAAGAATACTGTTTTGTAGAAAATTTGACTACCTATCTGTAGACACCAAGGTCAAAGAAATAGATTAGAAGAATCAACAAAGTTATAGTGGAAACTCTGGCTGAAAACGAAAACTTCACCTTATTATCTTGATGTTTGCCACAGTTTCCTGTAACTTTGTTGATTTTTATCATTTCTTTGTCAATAGAGTAATAAAATTGCTAAAAGCGTATTCTTACATTCTTTCACCGTTAAATATTAGCGCCAATTCATAAAACCACCGTTATGATTAGATCATCTATTTTCCCTAAATGGTCTTACTAAATTGGATTTGGATCCAAAGTCGAATAATATCAACAATGTGGAATAATATTTAGGGACAACTTTTCAGTGGCTCTTGGTAATGATGCGTGTAAACAATTATTATTATTTTTTGTGAATGTTTGGATTAGAACTTAAGAATAATGTTATGAATGAATTGGGAAAACCAGTGATTTAGTTTTATCAGATATTGAGCACTTACACAGAGTGATTGAGGGATAGTTGTCCTTTAGTAAATAGATAAGCACCATCCTCATTGGTTATTAGTTTTGAGAATAGAGGTGCTACTGACTCTTTTAAATCTGAATTCTAGCGTTTTTACAATTTTAGAAAAACTAATTTTTATGTGTGCTTTATAATGCTATCAAAAACATTTCTTGGAATGAATTGCATAATTTTAATGATGTGAATCTAGCTGTTGACTGTTTTATGATAAAGCTATATAACGTTTTGACCTTCATGTTCCTAAAACTAAAAAGTTTAATTCAAAATTTCCTCCTTGGTTTGATTGTAACTTGGTTATTTGATTAAAGGAAGGAGAAGGTAAGAAGAAACTGTTGAAATATAATTTTGCTGATACACTAGTAGAGAATACAAATTGTTAAGTAGAATAAAAGTAATATCAAATTGGCCATTATAAAGAATATATAAAAAGAAATCTTGTAATGAGTTAAAGTAACCCTCAGTCTTTCTGGAATGTTGTCAAGAGTCTTAGACTAGATAATAAGAATCCTACTGTTATGAAGGTGAATGACAGAGGGTGGAGGGAGGCGATAGCGGAGGAGTTTGCCTCTTATTTCAAAGTCTGTGTATGAGCAACTTGCTGGAGAGTGATGAGCAATGCCCGTAGCTCACTCACCGACTCTACCTGTGTCATGTCTGTCTCTCTCCGCATTTCACACCTCATGATGTCTGTATCTGCTCTTAAAAAACTTAAGCCCAAAAGTCTCTCGACCCTGATTCTATACCACCATATATTCTCAGAACTGCTCCGAGTTGTTTTGTTGAACCTTTACTTATTATTTTTCAATCTGTCACCTCTAATAGTATCCCTCCCAGATGGAAGCTTGAGCCAAGGTTATTCCAGTATTTAAGAAGAAGAGATTTAATTAAAATTATATGCACCAATTTATTTATCTGCTCCTGCCAGGTATTTGAATCTATCTTCATCATAAAGGTTTTCAATCATCTTAATAAACATATATCTCCTAAACAGCATGGTTTTTCCAAATAGGTCCATAAACTCTAACCTGTTGAATTTTTCTGAATTCTGTATTCCTGTGATAGACGATGGTGGTCAGAGTCGGCGTTATCTACACAGATTGAAAAAGCCTTTGACAAAGTCGACCATTTATCTTTGCTCTCAAAATTGAACTACAGTAGAGTCCCGCTAATCGAACTAATTAGGACCGAACCCTGTTGGATTAGCGAAAATTAGGATTAAGCGGTTTTAGGCATATATTGATGGATTTATCATATATTGACCTTATAAGTCATATATTGAGTTTGAACGACTAATATTTTATATTTAAATGTAAGAAACTGTGTGTTTTAATGCATTTACACTGGAATACAAAACAGTGCGAAGTACCGCATATATGGATGGCATACAAAGAAGATGTGGCGGCAGGTGTGTACTGTACTTTCTGGGTGAAGATAAGATAAGGAACCCTCTCCCCTACATCCGTCTCCTGAGTGCGAGTATTTCAATGGAGGCCGCAGTCATTATCAGGTTGGCGATCTCAGACAGAACCAAACATCATTTTGTACCGCATTACTGAATTCTAATTTTTGTACTAAAACCTTTACAATTTACTGTAAGTCCAAACTAGTACCGGTATAAAAACATTATTTTTCAAATGAAATTAATCATTGAGTAAGTGGAGATGAGGTGAGGAAATAACAAACACACACTACACTCTCCTCAAAGATCGATGTCACAAGCATACAAGAAAATGCTGTGATTGGCTATGTAATCCAGCTCTATGTGGTTGCCTTAACAGCTAATGATTTAGTAGACAACTGATAAGGTACAGCTGTCTGGCACAAAACGGGCACCTGCTTCCCCCTCCTGCAGACATACTGCAGCTGCTCTCTTCCCCCTCTGTTTCCTTATCCTTTCCCTGTCATCTCATTCTTTTGCCTTTACCCCTCATATCTGTGGGCTCATAGCTGGACAGTGATTTCTTCTCTCTTTTGTCCCTTTTCCTGGTAGAAGCACTTAACCTCATGTATTCGAGTTTTTTGGTATGCGAGGTGGTCTTGGTCCCAATTATCTCAGGATAATCGAGATTCTACTGTATTTTGGGTTTATTATTAAACACATAAAGTATGATACAGTAATTGGAAAACCAGTTTTATGTATTTTACCAACTCAAAATGCAGTGTAGTTTTCCCCTCAACAGTGTTCGGATTAGCCGGATTTTCGGATTAGCGGGGTTCGGATGGCGGGACTCTAGTGTACTTTGTCCGTACCTCTTGTTAAGCTCTTCTGTTCATACCACCTTGGGGTAGGATGCAATTTGTCTCTTTTGAGGTTTCTCTTCAAGGAGTTCTGTGTGGATTGGTGCCCCGGGGTTCAAACCTCTGCCCCTTACTTTTCATTTTGTTCATTGACAGTTTGAAGATCTTATTGTTAATTGAGTTCTTGTTATGCGATGATTTAAAACTATTTAGCGTCATTAAAACCCACCAAGATTGTCTTTCAATGCAAGCTGATTTAGACCGACTTTTCTTCTGGAGTGTTAATAATTTAAAGTTTCATGTTGATAAATGTGCCCTTGTCACTTTTTGAAAGGAATATCGATAATATAGTACAGTTTGATTATAACATTGGTGGTCATGTTCTTTCTAAAACTTCAATTAAAGATTTAGGTGTTACTTCGATTTAAAATTCTCATTTTGTGATCATGTTATTTCAGTTTGTAAGTCTGCATTTTCTATTCTCGGTCTTATCACGAAGACTTGGAAATATGTTCAATAATCAAGGTGCATTAAGCTATACTGTTCTTTGGTTAGATCTAGGTTGGAGCACGCTTCTGTTGTTTGGTATCCTCACGTGCATTATCTGTCCGACCTCATAGCGTCAAAAGAGATTTTTAGGTTTCTTTATTTTAAAACATTTGGTCACTACACTAACTTGGTGCCCTACCCGAGCTTTTGCAAATGTTTGAAATTGATCAGTTGAGCACTAGAAGCAAGGTCATGTATCTAAGGAGGTTGGTGGGTGGGGAGCTCGACGATGCAGTCTTACTGTCCAGAGTTCAATTCACTGTGCCCAGACACAATTCCGTTCGTCAGCTGTTCTCCCCACTTCTCTCGAACAAACCTGGGAACTTGTTCTCCTTTGAATACCATGGTTAGGCTATTCAATGTACATAATAATGATAATGTAGATATATTTTTCAATTCATACAGCATATTTCGTAACCTTATGTTATTGCACAGTAGCTAATTCAAGTATAGTGTTATTCGTTATTAATATATATTTTTTATCGTAAATAATTATGTCAACTTGTTTATTTATTGTTGTTACATACTTGCTATTTTAAATTTTATTGGGTTGGTTTTGCTTTGTTGTTTGGAACTGTTGTTATATGTTATTTATATTGTTATTTAGTTGTATAGAATATTTATCTATGTATAAAACAAGTGAGTGATTTGGCATGAACTTTGGACTATACTGTTTACATGTCAATTTAGTACAAATGTAATGTCACATTATAATTGAATTTTGCCTGTGATGTAACATTGTAAAATAAATAAATAAACTATAAAATGGCAAATATCTGGTTAACTAAGCGTTTATGGAAAAAATTATACCTAATTTTCTCTTTATTTTAACCTATTTAACCTTTTCCCAGAGTCTGGCATTTTGCTTATGGGACACCCTGTATAGTAGTGTATAGTAATTAAAACTTCAAAATACTGGTTTCTAGTGTGAAACAAGTTTAAACATTTATCAACATAATGTAAAAGTTATATTTACCAAAATGTTAATAACGTAATTAGTTTAATTATATATGTTTGTGTGCCTCCGGAGGAAACTTGTGTGTCATACAGCCGGTGTTTAAAAGTGAAGGGTGGTAGCCATGGCTCGGTGGTATAGTGCATGCTTCACACTAAATCGACCCCGATTCAACTCCCGGCACTGCATTAACAACCTTTGAGTTTTCCCAATGGCCACTCCCCGTGGTTCGTAAGTTACACTGAGCCGTTGTCCATTCCGTTAGTTGTTGGGCTACTAATTAATTACTTGATCTGGAGAAACAGTGGGCCCTAGTTTGTAACTAGACTTCATCTTAACATCTATCAAAACACTCATCATTAATTCTATATTCACGTTTATATATCCTTCAGGAGGGTCGGTGCATAAAATCAAAGTATGAAAGAAGATTAAGCCCGCGATGAAGGGGTAAAGGATTCAAGTTCTTATTTAATTAAAACTACATGTGAAATTGTGATTGTACAGGTGGTGAAGCTGTCTGGCGGTGATGGCTCAGTACTGCAGGTGGACTCGGCTCTCAACCCTGGCTCTCTGTACAACCTGTTCCAGCAACTGGCAGAGAAGAACTACGCCTCGTTCTGTGGCATGTTGAAGTGCGGCCACCTCAGCTCCAAGGTCATACTCTCTCCCGCTCCGATGGTAAGTGCAAGCCACTCAGCCTTGAGTTTAACCTTACTGAGGGTGCAAAGTAGTCGTGTCTAACAGTAAAAGTGTTTTATTCCAGCCGTACACCAAGATAACTGACTTTGACTGCCAGACGTACAGTGTGGGCAGTGAGGTGGGTCTGTGCGGGTTCATCGAGTTGCAGCACGTCGGCAGCCCTGCGGCAGTGTCTCGTCACCTGGTCCTGCCCTTCCGCCCACCCGACCCCTCTGCACCTGCCCGCCAGTAAGTCTACCGCCCTGCCCACCATCAAGGTGGAGAGCTCAGGCGAGGAGGAGGACTCGACACATGCGAGGGCAGGACACGTCATTCTGTGTTCTGTTGCCGGCTCTCAAGGTATGATCTGGGATGCAAGTTTTTTGGAATGGCGTCATGGCCTTGCCTGGTTGAACAGAATTGTATTGAAATATTTTCAAGAACGGCTTTGGTTGCAGGGCGTATTTCTAAATAGGCTAAAAGGCTGCAGCCTAGAAGCAAGTTTTCAGAGTGACAAGTAAGAAAGTGTTTTAAATTTATAAAATAAATTCTTTTGAAATAAAATTACATTTTCATTATGATTTCTTAACCTACTTTCAAATACATGACATTGTAGTAATTCTTAGCGCATAGTCACCTATTTTTTTAATGCAGTAGAAGATTAGTTTGAAAATTGAACTCACTGCCTAAAGCAGCAGTTAGATTTAACAACTGCCACGATGGCGGCGACATGTCCCGAACTAGTAAATACAGTAAATTTAAATGTATATATGTTTTCATAACTTAAAAATAAAAACACCTACAATCTCACCTACATCGTTTCTTGGAAAATAGCTTTATCCTTTTCTTTTGGGAGCGGCCATAGCGCCCTTGGCGGAACTTATGAGAACATGTATCTAAGTACCTCACGTATCGCCCATGACCCATAAGCGACTTTAGCCAGCCAAATATAAGCCTTAGGATCCGCCTAAGTGGTCATCTCAGATAAAGGCTAAACTTCGTCTCCCAAAGGAACACACAGCACAGCGCCGCACGTGGCTCGCGCCTTCTTTCAACTGCTACGGCCTAACCGTCAAATCAACCTTACGCCTGTAAAGAGTTTACGGCGACCACGTTTGTAAAATATACATTTAACTTTATAGTGTACATTTTGGATTATTGGAGACCGTGGTAGCAGCTGCATGAGATGGACCCTTAATGTCAGTGTTACATCTCTTTATCTTGACATGCCTATGTATTTGTATGAAATATCTTGTGGCCAATAAACTATTCTATTCTATATTACCGTATAAAATATGCATGATCAAGACTAATGAGAATTGACTCTTTTGCAAGCATCCACGAAATGCCGGGTATACTGTGCCCTCTATCCTGTGTTAAGTATCCTGGACTAAACCTACTTGTTGTCATGCAGGTGGAGAATATGGTAGCCCTTGCCAAGTGGCGCGGAGTGGTAGGACTGCTCTACTCCTGGGCAGACTCAAGAAGAAGTCCAACCTGATGTTAACCCTGCTGGAGCCCGGCAACAACCCGTGCCTTGGCTGGGAGAGATAACAACCTCGATTCCCGACCCAGAGAAACCTGGTTAGTTTCTTTATGCGAATCAGTAGTGAACATTTTAGTAGAAACTTAGGCACCTTACTTTGGGGAAAGTTAACCGCTTTAGTCAATGGTTTAAAATATGTACAGCTGACTGAACTCAATACATTTGCAGTGCAGGGGAGCGAAAAGTGCCCCTCTTCAACCCTATTCAATTTATCTTTACATTTTGAACTGAACTGTCAACAGTAAAATATTTGCTGGGTTTGTTAATCTGTTATATAAAACCCCATGTTAAAGTGAAACTGATGTCAAGGCAACAAGTAAATACGTGTTTATACCCAAAACTCAGGAAGAAAGCTGCAACTACAAAATCATTGCAGCAAAATAAAATCTTGATATTTTGTAATTAAGGAGTAGGCAAAGTCGAATACAAACTGAGTGGGAAGAGTTTTAAGTCTATGAATCAGGCAAAAGTTGACCTAGACAATAAAAGAAAGAAAATCAAGAAAACCTGACCAGGCTGCAGCAGTTACTGGCCAATGAACTGTGCTGCATTTTCATGCAGAGGGCTGACACAGGCCTCCAGCAGCCTGACATTTCAAGACTTTGAGCCAGGAGGGGTTAAAATGTTCTGCCAGTAAAAATTAACTGATGTTTTGCTATATGTGTTGAGACCCTTGTTTAAGCACCTATTAGCTCATTCTGGTCTCCTAAGTATTCAAACTCTTATTTAAACAAATTTATAGAAATCTGCTCAATGTTCAATGGAGTTACTGAGGAACACTTTTGAGGGTGTTTTACAATGTTAAGTATTTATTTTATGATGCACAATAATATAGATTAGTTAAATTACACAAGTTCTTAACAGCTGGATAAAATTAAACCCGAACTGGTGTGTGTATTATTAGTTCCAGAAGAAGTGTTTCCCATCAAACCGGTGGACAAGCGCAGTTACGCACAGACGAATGTGGTTTGGATTCGCCAGGCCGGTCTTCAGTCTGACATTCAGAAGATCCTTCGCCACGCCCGCAAGCTACCAGACAAAACACAACACTTCTACAAGGTAGTGTACAACACCTATTCTGCACGTTTTAAATGTTTACTACTGCGAGGTACAAAATTATTGAGACTATTGGCTATACGGGGCATTCAGAGTAAACTCAATGTTATTTATTTTGGGTATCACAACTTCCAGTTAACTTGTTTCAATCAGCAATATAGCTAATTGCTGTCAGCTGTATGTATTCTCTTTTCTTTGAAGCCTGAGCCAGTTTTCATTGATTCACATCGATGAGGTTATACAGAAAGTAAGTTCGTTTTAGGTTACCTCGCTAGAGCGAAGCTAATGACCATCTTGATATGTGGTTGTTCCCCAGTTCAGTCTGCATCTAGCGAACAACTCTCAGGTCTGTGTCGTGCACTGCGTTACAGTGTCGCTTAGCGTCTTTGTCAATTGAAAATTCTGCGAGCTGTAAAGTCGCGTGCAGTAATAAGGTTTTGGCTGCAAAACTGTAAACCGATTGAAATCTATCGGCAGCTTTGTGAAGTGTACGGGACAATACCATCACTGAAGGTGGAGTGCGTCAATGGAGCATTCGCTTAAAATGGCGAACAAATGTGCGACGAAAGAGGAGTGGAAGACCCAGCTGGAATGCCGAACTTGCCGAAAAGTTAATGAAATCACAAAAATCAGCGTATGGGTGCAGCGTTAACGTTTTGGAACATTATCACAAATATGGCGATTCTCTACTTAAGTCGGATTGTTCTTGGTGATGAAACATGGGTGAAACATGTTAACTGTGACACAAAATTGCAGTCAATGCAGTGGGGACACAAATTTCCCTCAAAACAAAAATGCATGCAAAGCGATGTCGATAAGGAAGATTATGGTGACGATACGAGTGGGAATTGTTTCCTCATCCACCCATTACAGCCGGATCTTGCATAGCGACTACCACTTGTTCCCAACAATGAAGAAGTTGCTGGCAATGCACAGCGTTCTGGCGACGATGAGCGGCTGCAGAAAGAAGTAACAAAAGGTTGAAGGAACCAGCTGCAGAATGTATATGAGAAGAAATTTTAAAGCTCGTCCATCGGTATGATAATTGCCTAAATTTGTATGGCGATTATGTAGAAAAGTAGTATTTTAATGTGGCTTTCAAATGTATATAATAAAAGTCTTTTCCTATTCTTTGTAGAATTTTTATTCCAAAAATGTAATTTACTTTCTGGATAGCCCTTGTAGAATTTCAGACAGAGAAGAGTGCTCTGCGAGGACACATGAATGAACGGGTTTCCCTTGGTGTGAATAGACTGTAAAGTGCAAATAGTGTAATAACAAACTGTGCATAGTGTAATAGTTCGTAGCCATTGAGTTAATAATTAATTGTGTTTTAATAGTGTAATTACAATTAGATTGTAAATAAATAGTGTTGTGAGGTAACAAAGACTGGCCTTATTATTTCGTAACTGCGTGAAAACAGTAAAGTTGCACTAGAACAGCAAGCCCGACCTATACCTGGGCATAAACTTCAAAGTTTTACGTGCCAACTAATAATTTCTGTGGCATTGGTTCTTAGAAAGAGTCCACAAAACACCTTTTATCTAATGGCTGTTAGTCAAATATTTTCTGATTTCCAGGAATTGAATGCGTTAAGCGGAAGCCATATCGCTGGGGTTCATGTCCCTCCTGGACGGACTGGCGGCTATCTTGGACCGAGAGTGTCAACTCCTGC
The DNA here is from genome assembly GCA_018831715.1 of Matsumurasca onukii. Taxonomy (NCBI): domain Eukaryota; kingdom Metazoa; phylum Arthropoda; class Insecta; order Hemiptera; family Cicadellidae; genus Matsumurasca; species Matsumurasca onukii. The sequence continues at coordinate 51,474,598 of CM032058.1, read as the reverse complement.
CGGGGGGTGCACACCCTGACTGTGCACTTCAACTCACCCACGCGGCCACTGTGCTGCGCAAACCCATTAGCCGAGACCCAAAGTATAGCGTGCTACCCATGCGCACTTTCGCTTTCAAGAAGTAAAACTGGTAAGATGACTTGAGCCAATACTGTTAAATAGCCTAGTATGGTTATCAAACAACCTTTATTTACATATGTTTCTCAAATGTAATTAGAGACGTGTGTTCAGGAAAACTTGAATTACTCCGTTATTACTAATAGCACAAAATAAACTTGATCTTAAAATGTTTATACAAACATTTGCCACGTATTGTTTGTCTTGTGTATGACCATAAAGTTTAAGGATTTTGAGTTATTAATTTTAGAAAATTAAATATGGCCACCATTTTAACCCAAAAGTGAAAATTGGTCAAATTTTTTGAATATTGGTATTAATTATACTAAAAATGTGCAAAGTTTGAAACTTATTGACCTCAGAGAGAAAAAATCTACAGTGAAAACACAGACAGACGGAAAACTAAGCGAGATAGGCATATATGTTATAGGACATCTTTTGTTTATTACGAACTGACAAACCACCTGGTAAAGTTTGATCCCGTAATTACTGGAAACCCTGTATACAAGGAAAGACAACGTAATCAGAGAAAATTCAAAAAGGCAATCATTAGAGACATCAACTGCGTTTCTCAAGAAATTCTCAACAGCGCAAGATGAAAAATTAGTAAAAAGTTGACAAATGGATTAATATAAATGGACGTCGTAGGCATGATCTTATTTTCAAAACATGAATTTGAAAGAAAAATCCCCTTTTATCTTTAGTTGAAGACCAATAAAAGTTAATTACCTAAAGATTTTATCGAGCTATGATATTTGATTATTTTCAAAAACATTAAAGTCCATTGGATGAACCTGTATTATTAAATACTAGCGGACCCGACAGACTTTGTCCTGTCAAAATATTTGTAATGTGGCAGTTTTTTGTTCCGTACATATGTTTTATGTCTGTAGAATAGGGATATCAGCTGGCAACGAATAGCAATAAAGCTCAAATTGACTACGTTTTAGTTAGAAAAACGTTTGTATGGGAAAAGAAAAGGGCTGTTTAAGGGGTTTTCGGCAATTATTCAAATTTTTCTCGCCGTAAAAACCACCCTTGAACTCCAAACATTTAAAAAAAATTTGGCCAAATTGGTCCAGGCGTTAATGAGTTATGCGCTTACCAACACATTTTGCGATTCATTTTTATATTATAGATTATTATTAGTTTGAGCTGGCTTGAGTATTTTAAAGAGATTGTATGAATATTTTCCAGGTATTTCCAACCACTTTCTTCCAATGATTTACCTGAACTTAATCCTTAATCAATACACACCTCATTGATTTTGTCAGCGTTGATCAAGTATGTTATAATAATTATGTTTAAATTTTAATATTCTTGATGTTCTCTCCATTTACTTTGTGGTAATCGTAACTATACAATGAAAGCATCTTGTACTTTTTAACACATAATTTTTACAAAATTAATAATTACAAGATGCTTTCATTGTATATTTAATGTTTTAAATTCTTGCTTTTTTCGTGAAGTTAAATTTATATTCCAACAAAAATATTTGTTTTACATGTTTCCATAAAATTATTGCATTTTCAAAACGTGTTATGTTGTCTTTGTTTCTTTTTCTCATATGAGTAGTATGTGGTAACTATTAAATTATTTAGGAGAGTTATAATGTTGATTCAGTTTTAACACTTGTATTTAGTTAAAATATTACTTTATCACTCTGAAATAAGTTTCAAGCTCAACATTTAACTGAATTTGTATCAAATTATCTTTTCTAGTTCAATCTCAAGTCTACAACTACTGTTTTAATTTGTCTTACCCTGCTTACTTTTATTTGTTTCAGATGGCCAATTGTTGCTTTGTTCAGAACTGGAATAAAATATAATTTGTACATATATAACTTTTGTAAATAAACTTTGTATAAAACTGTCTGTTGCACTACTTGTGTGTGAGTACTGAAACCTCATACGCTCTAGTAACTGTATGTCGGTGAAAACTCCATGAAGAAGACAGGCTGTTGTAGACCTGATTACAGAATCTGCGGTGCAAAGCTGAAGATAGAGATGAGTTGATCTTATTTTACAACAGGAGAAACAAACCAGATGTTCACTAATTTTGAAGGCAGAAGACATCCTAGCTAAGGATAGTGATACCACGGTAGGATGTCTTCCATCTTCAGATAGGGGTAAATAAAGCACATGAAGTAAAGGACAGGGTTGTCTGGAAGCAGTATGTATCGAAACAAGCAACAACTGTGGTACAAAGAGCCACAGCAGTAATAATAAAAACAAAATGTATATTATAAATAAAAAGTGTTTTAAATTAAAAGTGTACATTGCCTGAAGTTTGATCACAATAGGTTGTTTCAAGCCTATACTAGGCGGTACCCAAAAGAATCGGGAATCAGTCGATGGTGAGGTGGAGATTGTAGTTCGCATTGGAGATGAAAGCGCAACTCTCCTGAGTTCAATAACTATGAGTGGTCAGTCTAAAGTGGGGATGGCGTTTTCTAAAAGTAGATTTTGATCTGCTTTGTTTTGTTTTGATGGTGTCATTAAACAACAACGTGTAGCAGTGAAGTTTTGCTTTTTTCTTGGTAAGAATGTGTCGTAAACAGTTGCTATGATTAAAAAGCTTATAAAGACGATAATTTCTGCAAAGGCAGAGGTGTGAGTGTTTTTCTGAGTTCAAGATGGCGCTTCATGTCGATTGAGGACAAGCCTCGGAGAAGACCTTCAACTTGAACTGATGATAATGGTCATAAAATCTGTCAATACTGCCGTCAAGGACCATTGAGAATACTTCTTTGCTGTCTGGTTTGAGTTCAGTGCAGCAAATTTCAACTGACGATTTGGGGACGATAAGACCTGAACTGTGGCAATCTGGAGACTGGTTCTTCCACCTTACCCACACAGCCCATCTCAGTGCGCTAGTTTTTGGCAAATATCGGCATGACCACCCTTCTCCACACCCCATAACTACCAAGCCCCTGCATTGCCCAGAATGAAAAATGACATAAAAGGTCACCGTTTTGAGGAAATGGAAGAAGTGAAAAAGCAAACGAGGATGGAGCGTGCAGCCATTCTGACTAAGGAATATGAGGGGTGCTTTCAACCATGCTAGCACCGAATGGACAAATGCATTTCACTAAATGCAGAGTATACTGAAGGTATACATATTGTAAATTTGTAACAAAATAATAAAATATTTTTGGTAACCGCTTGTATATTAGATTTGTTTGTTTCAACAGCAAATTATCAGCACTTTTGTTTGAGCTCTAAAATGACATTCACGGTATTAATTTGTAAAGAATTTTTATAAATAACACATTAAATGTTTATATTTTTATAATACAACATTCTGAAATTTTAGGTATATATCTTAAATTTAAACTCACACTATCACAGTTGGTTATGAGTTGCAAAAACTTTTCAAATACTAATCTTTTGGCACATTGACAGTCTAAACTAGAGTTTACATCCTTCTATAACCATCTCTTGCATATAAATATATTTTTTTTAATTTTAGAGTATGTAAAAAATAGTTTTAATACAATTTTAGAAGATCAATTTGAACATCCGTTTAAAATTAATAGAGACAACTCCATCTTACATCAGTAAAAAACTTTACAACAAATTGCCATTAGAATTAAAACTTAGTCTTAACTGATACTACGTTTAAAAGCAGTTACTAAATTTCTGTTAGAAAAGAACTATAGTTATGATGTAAGTGAATTTTACAAGATGATTTGTAGTGTCACAACTAAAATGTATAATAACATTCTGAAGTTTAGTACCAAATTTTGAATAGCCAGATTAATATTTGTTCTTGTATAACATATTTTGTTCCAATAATTTTGCGTTGTAATTTTTACAGTTAATTTTGTTACTTGTAACTGATGTATTATTGTTTATAAGCATAGACTAATATAACATTTGACAATGTCACCTGTTTCTTAGCATTTGCTAATTGTAAACGTTTCTGACAATAAAGAAATTTTTACACATGTTAGCCTAAACTAAAGTATACACTAGCAAGTTTCATTCTTGTAGCACACTTATGGTATTTTCCATATTGGCACAAATTTAAAATAACACTATACTTAAGCCTATCACCACAGTATTGTATCAATTGTCTTACTACTATAACCTTCCCACAATGGGTGAGACAATATCATAGGGTTGTCAGCAATCCAACAAATCCGGATATTCACATAATTTGCACAAAATTATGTGAAAAAAACAGGAAAATCTGATTTTTGGAATCTAAGCAGTCAGCAGGTAAAGATAAGATAAAAACCCTCTACCTCCCCCCCTCCTGCCACTTGTAATGGCCTGCCGACTAGCAAGCTGCATTTCTAACACCTACTTTCAAAATAGGCAATAGCCAGTGGTAGTTGTAACAAGTATTCAGTATTGTTGAAATGCCATAAGTCCTAATTCTAATGTAATAAACTATCGGAATTGTGTTATTTGTCTCTGGGAAATATGCATCAATATTGTCTATGATTCAGCTGACAACCCTACTATCAGCTGGCTGTCTTTTTACGCAGCTGTTTGACGAGACACCTGACGATGTCTGCCAGCCCTGCAGCAAGTTGCGCAGCCGAGTACGGCTTGTCCAAGGGAGGTACGTGGATGAACAATGTTCTCGAGCAGTCAATACTCAGCAAAGTGTAGTAAATGTACTCACACAGGTATCTGTCAACAGAGGAGAATATTTGTCTACAAAACACGTTTATCAATTTACATGTGTTTTCTAAAAGATAAAGCGCAATTCAATTCAAATAATCTTTATTCACAAATTGTACAATACATAGATGCATATACAATTATCGAATGGCATTAAAATTAATTTGTCTATGCTATAAAATACAAAATGACTTTCAAATTACTGTATACAAATTATATTATTTACTATAAAGTATTAATTATTAAACTCTATTCTACAATTATCATTCTCTTTAAATTCTACAATTCTTCAAATTTGTACAGAGCCTTCTTTATTAAATAGGTTTTTAGTTTTTGTTTGAAAACGTTTATATTAGTAATATCTTTTATGTTCTGAGGTATCTTATCATAAAATTGTATTCCTGCTCTTTTAGGAGATTTCCAGAAAAATTTACGTGAATGACTTGGAATTGCTATTGTATCTTTGTTTCTAGTGTTGTAATAATGATTATTGCCTAGCTTTGGCAAACTGGCTTCAGCTGATTTTACCGCTAAAACTGTTTCCAACACATATAGTCCATAGACAGTTAGTATTCCCAACTTAGCACAGTCCTGTTGCACAGAATCAATGAAGTTTAGATGTAGCATAATTTTCAATGTTTTTTTTTTTGCAAAACTAGTAATTTGTGTAAGTTTTTATTGCTTGTAGCTCCATACAGTACAATACCATACAATATGTGTGAATGTATGTGGGCGTAATATACCATCTTGAGTATGTCAATTGAGCAGAATTTGGCCATATTTCGTAAAATATATAGCCCTGACGAAATTTTGTTTAAGCACCAGACTTTCTACATGACGATTCCAGGTCAAAGACTGATCTACTATAAATCCTAAACATTTTGTATGTTCTACTTTTTGCAACTCGCTATTATCAATCTGTAAATATTGGCTAATATTGGATGTGTAATGAACCAATTTTAAATAAAATAAGTAGAGGTGGGCGGGATAGGATTTTTCCCTTTGTGCGGAAATCGGGGAAGAATCATATTTTCTTGCTTGATATTGGGAAAATCTTTGGTCCGGATTAAAGGCTTATTTCAGTCATTACAATTATGTTGCTGGGGGGTCTCTTTTACCCCATTTTGACAAGACTACTGTTTTTAGACACAGGGGCTCAATCGACCAACTAAGGTGTCTTTTAAGGTATTTAATTAAAATAATCTCACCGTCCTGCATTACTGGAAAGCACCGTAACCACAGAGCTTGCTGAACAGTTGAGTTCCTCACATAATCCGAGCAGATCGAGACCACACTGCTCCTTGGGAGACGAGCCGATGCAACATTTGTTACACAAGGGCGTCTCACCGAAAATATCCTTCTTCTCATAGCCTGCCTTGTAAGCAACTTGTTCCAACGTTACCTTGCTTGCCAGCTCCGACACTCCAACATGTATCACCAGCTAAAATACAGAATTCAAATTATATATATTTGCAATATAATAATAATAATAAATTACTCAAAATAATACACATTTCCTGGGTGTTTATTTGTGTTTTGCTACGGGACAGACCTTGGAAGATATGAGCAATAATTTTCCCCCCATATTCACAATATTGTTTTAAATTACAAATACATCAAATACCTTTCGGTTATAAACTACAGTTTTGAAAGTATCCCATATTTAAACTTTGAATAACCAACATTTTCTAAAATACACCTTTTACTAAAATATGAGGATTTTAAAATATATTTTTTTCAATTCTCATTCCTGCTCCCTGTACCTAGGCCAATCATTCATTGCTGTATAAATGAAAAGACCAAAGTGAAATTGTAATGTGGGTGAGCACTCACCAGTGGGTTGTAATCCCTCCAAAGGCGAGGAATTTTACTCCCAACATCAACGTAAGAAACGGGAATCTGTTCTGTTACTAATTGCACACCCAACTCCTGTGCTAAGTTGAGAGTGGGCAACAGTTTCACAGCTTCCCAGCTAGCATTTGTGGTGTGTTTTCCAAACGGACCGAACCCAGTGACAATAACTGTGTTACGGGCACTACTTGCGTCTTCAGATTTATAAGGTTTCTCTTGATTATAAGCCATTCTTGTGTTCTAATTAAGCTCGTAAGGTACCTGGAAACAATTTTGTTTTAGTCTAAAAGCTCAACAAGTAATGCAAGATTGTCTCAGTTGATATGGAGGTGGTTGCAAATTATTGAAGCAAGAAAACTGAAGGTCAAAGGACGAAAACTAGTTAAGTCCCAGCACTTAGCTTTAGTTAAAAATGCCTTCGGATTATCTGTCACACTCCGATTTACATAAGGCAGACATCACTAGGGCAGAAGGCAATTGTCTCCAGTGATTTTGTTGTAAAGTTTTTTCCAACTAGGAACCATTTAATTTTCATCCTTTGGATATAAATCACTATTTGAGATGCCGACCACTCTCATGAGGGTATTTTAAGGCAAATATGTGGTGAAGGTTGAGTGTGATGAGTGGTAGTAATGAGTTATGAGGTGTAGTCTTGTTACAAACTAAGGCCGACTCTTAGAATGAATCATTAATTAATAGCCAAATGACCAATGGAAATACAAGGACCAACGGCTTAACGTGACTTCCGAACCATGCAGGAGATGGTTTGATATGTCTAAACGATGGTGGGAGTTGATGCCGGTATCATCAGATGATCACTGAGACTATCTGAGCCGCTTTAGATCTATATCATCCTCAAAACCTGACCTCCATCAAGCTGGATTACAGGACCACGCCACAAGTCCCATTCTAGCAGATTAAATAACTAGAATGATGAGCTGGATTTGATATATATTTAATTTTAAGCTTTTAGGACTTTTAACATTGTCTTTTTATGGACGTGTGTGCTTACTAAACACAGTAAAATGTCTATGAATCGGAATAAAAGCTGCAATTGAGTTTTTATTGAGCTAAGGAAGGTTTTTATTTGCAGTTTTATTACTAAAGTACCCTATACTCGAACAAAAATAAGTTAGCCTAGATCGTACAAATATCTTTCTAGAACCTAGATTCGCTATTCACTAATACTTAACTCCTTGTTTCACGAAATAGAATATACTGGTACCTTATAAAGTTATACTAAAGCGTCAAACTAATTTAATTGACATATATATACTGTTATCTATTTTGTTTATCCCAAAAGGTCATAATAAAAATAATATAACAAAATCAAATTGCTCCTTTTTTAATTCGGGTTTTAAGTTTCGAACACTTCATTTTCCTCTTTGAGTTTTCTGGAAATACTATATCAATGAGTTTAAAATAATAAAAGTGCCATCCTTTTATAAAATTATCCGCTAAAAGTTGGAACCTTTTCTCAGTTTCTACCAAGTCCAATGAGGATTGCACAGTTCTAATATGGTGACGTGGTGAAGGGACATGTAGCACTCATTTATTTATTAACCAACGGTAACCCATTTTACATATAATAATTACTTATGTGAATAAAACTTAATAATTTATTTATTACAAGTATACACATATGTGTGTTACAAATAAAATATAGGTAAACTGGCTTCTTCTGCGGCCATGGCCAAGGAAATGCTGGCCGCATTTCCTCCCTGGATGGCCATGCTTATGGTTTGGACCAAAAAGCTTCTCGCCCTGTTGTCTTTGGTTTTGTCAATTAGCTTGCTACCTAGTTGATCAATCCAGTCTTTGGCTTCTTCGCCCCACACACTGGAAGTTTCTACGGCCACGGCTACAAAGTGTGTGTTCTTGGACTTAAGGTTTGAATATTTGTTGTGCTTACGTTTTGTAGCCATTTCAGCGGCAGCTCCAGCACGTTCACTTGTTTGTTTTAAATAACTAAAACAAACTGTTTTCCATCGACTGCCCTAAACTGCTGGAAGAAATCAACTTACGTGTGCCATCAACAGGAACTCGATCACGGAATATCTTCTGCACCCAGCACCATGCGGAACTACGACTACAATAGCCCAATTACGAGGATGCAGCGACTGGGAAATGACTTCAGTGGAGCATTAGACTTCTTCTGTGACAGTGCGTCTTCTCTCCGGAGGAAAAGCTCTTGCTTACTTGTTGGATGTACCATAGCGGCTCATTAGTTGTGAATTATGTGCCTCTGTTGTTGTTTTGTTTAAGTTATAATTGTTGCATAGTATTTATATATTGTTACCTTTTACTATCTATATTGATCCTAATTTACTCATACTTGTTAACTTTTATCATTGCACAGTATTTATTTAAATTATCTATTACGTTCTTGTTATATTATAATTATCTTATTGTTATTGCACCTTTATTATCTAGTCAAATTAATTTATCGTATTATACCTGCATTGTATGTATTTATTATTTCACTGGTACTGTTAAGTTAATCATCTAAACCGGTAGTTTTAATTTTTAATTATTTGTTATTGCATTTACTTAATTATTTGTTTAATTAATCGTTATTTAGTTAGTAGAAATACTTATATATTCACTCCATTACATTCTGTATTATAAGTTAATTCCAACCCTATCTAGCCTATTTGATTTTGAAATATTAGTGTATTTATTCTATTGCATGAATTGATTTATTTGTTTACTTGTATTTGTTGACATATTGTATTATGGTTTGCCGTTGAAGTAAAATTAAAAAAAATTAAATTAAATTAAATTAACTCTTTGCGTACGTGTCTGAACAGGTGAAGTCCCAGGCTAAGCATTTACCCTTACTCCATGGGACCACCGTAGCACCATCGGGCCTTTTCCCGTCATTTCGGTCTAAACCTGTTGAATTACTTCATTAAGTGAATTACTTTCATGTTACTCAACACGGTCACGGTATGTTGGTTAAATACAGCTTCATAAATCATATCAATTTGTATTCAAACAGATTCGGTGCCGCACTGATTGCCTTTCAGTGTGAACGTAGGCTTAGTCAGTAGTTTTAATAGTAAAGTGAATGTTATTTATTGTTGTAGGTGCGTTTTAGAAGCGACAGCGATTCCAGCCGCTTATAGTTCTGATGCAGTTCTATTGTAAGCAAATATAGGAACGGTACCTAGCATTTACTTTTAACCAAATATTCTGATTTTAAAATGCGAATTTTGTTTTATATCCTACCTATTAAGTGATTTATAGGTATTCAGAGAAAATTATTGTATGATCTGAGAATTTTTTATTTCTCAGAGTGTAAAATTATTATGCAAGAAAGTCGAAAGTAATGTGAAGAAAATAATCTGTGTACACGAGTTGTCTGGTTCCACAGCTGTGTGTTGGATTTTGTACTGTTTTTTTCTTGACACTGTTCTGTTTTTTATGTCAACATGGTAGAAGTGAGACCACCGAGAACTGCCTTGTTGTGGTAGATGGACCTTGTTTAGTTAGTTATCCTACCGTAGTGATGTTCGCGAAAATACTTTGAATATATTAAGAATAGTTCTCACAATTTTACTAGTTAACAATTGTTCTGGCACTGTGTTTTTATTTGCCATGCAGATAAATTATACATATGATTGGGCTCAGTCCAAAAACTAGTTGATGCCTTCTTATGTTTATTTAATTTTAGGCCTAGTGCCTCTAATTATGTTGTTAAATCATTGGCATTTTAATAAATCTATGAAATATGTGAATAATTTAGTATTTTTATTGCATTTTGGCATCTGAATAAAAGCCCCAAGATGGATTACAGTCAGTTTATAAAAGTATATGATGTAATTCATAAGGAACCATTAAATTGTCCAATTGACAAAGAGACCAGAGCAGAAGACATCATCATTGATTTGTGCCAACGGTTTAATATTAAACCTGTGGCTAGACATTTATTTGCACTGTGTTTTCACAACAACAAAGTGGGTAAGCCCGCTTGTAAAATTGATTGAATCAAAGTTACAGTATTTGATTTTAGGCTCAGATTTAAAATTCTGGACTCAACCAAATTAAGGACTATTGACAATGAAGCTTATAATTTTTTCTTCCATCAAGCTCGAAATGATGTACTGAACAATAAAATATCTGATATCAGTTATGAAAAGAATAAGAGACTTTTGGGTATGGGCGTTGCAGATATGTACAGAGATATGTTGGAAACTGGGGTTTCTAGAGAAGTTGTTGAAAGTAATTACAAAAACACAAGCATCATATGTTTTTGTCAAACAACCAATGCATGACTCCTGGAAAGCATTGAAAGACATGCCAAAACATCAAAGTAAAAGCATGGTTTGTCAAGAATCAATATTTGAAACAGTTAGAATCGCTTGCTCCAAATTATTTATGTGAGGATTACAAAGCTTTCATTGATGAAGGTGGAACAGTGATAGGAGTCAAAATCAATGTAAACCGTGCATAAAGAATATCCTGGGATAAAATTTATGTGCGATGGGAAGAAAGAGGTAAGTAGTCAAGTTATCCCTGCCATTTGAAGTATTTGAGCGTTCAGCTTAGTTACTGTTAATTTAATGCCTTTACCAGACTTCTTTGTGGTATGCGTCACTAGCCTAGACTCCAATTTGAAGTTCCAGTTTTCTTTTTCAATAGAGAAACAATACTTCAACCTCAGTGTTAATAATAATATAAAATAATTCTTGTAAATAATATTTGAAATAATTCTTACCTTTCGGTTTTGGCCTGTAGATCCTACTATAGTTGTTAAAATCAGATTTGTATTTTGTAGCAGTTGTACTACATCGTCAGTGATAGTCTATTGAGATAGTCTATTTACAAAAAAGCAACAACAACTAAACAAACAATATATTCAAATATTTTTGCTTATACAAAATATAAATCAAGTCTTCGGAAAACGTATACATAAATTCACACTGTAGTCACATTGTAACACTACATATTTACACTCACACTCATTCCCTGGTTTTAATATTTGAATGTATTTTGAACATGTTTAGTGCATATCTTTTGTGACTTGCCAGTCTTTTGTCTTTTGTAGGTTTCTTGTTTAATTCAATTCAATTCAATTCAAATATTCTTTATTCAGAATCATACAATATCTGTACAGAATAGTGTCAACATAACTTAACAACTATAAATAATTCAATTTAGTTTCCTGGATCCATGTATATTACAAGATTTAGTTGGAAAAAAACTTTAACTTTTCAATTAAAAATGTACTCACTAATAACATTGGCAATAGAAAATTATATTTTAACTATTACCTTATTAATTAACTATTTAATTAAAATAACTAAACTTATTTAACTTATTAATTAACTATATTTTAATATAATATATACCAATAATTTGTTTAAGAATTTCTGTAATCATAAAACTCTTCTAAGGAATAGCAAGATATGTTCATCAAAAAAGATTTTAATTTTGTATAAAATTTTATGGGGTTTTGTTCATTTGTAATATTTTGAGGCAAGTACTGCAAAATTTAAGTCCTCTTGAATGTGGTCTTTTTCTTGTAAAGCTCCAGATTATGTCTTTGCGTGAAGTGATTTCTAGTGTTGTGTGTATGGATTTGTGTTTGTGAAATACTATTTTGTTTGGAATATTTTATTGTTTCAAAATGTATAAATCGTACACTGTTAAAAACCCTAGCTCTTTGAAATATGTTTTGACTGAATCATTACCAGACAATCCAAACATAACTTTGATAGCTTTTTTGTAATTTTAGTATATAATCTAGGTTTTTTTGTAGTGCCTCCATATATTGCTATTCCATAAGAAATATGGGATTGAAACAAAGAAAAATATATTATTCTTAGCGTTGTTAGATTACAGTAATGCTTCATTTGTCTTAATGCATAAATACCGGATGATAATTTTTGGCCACAAACTTAACATGCTCATCCCAACTTAAGTTGCAGTCTATAATTAACCCCAAGAATTTTGTGTCAGTTAGCTGTTCTACCGAAAAGTAGTCTATTGTTATCATTGGGTTTATTGGGTGTCTATTTTGTTTTGTATTGAAAGAAATGAAATGAGTTTTATCAGTGTTTAGTAATAAATGTGCTGAATTTAAAAGTCTTTAATTTTTAACATTTCTGTAGCTACTTTATTCTCTATCTCTTTTGGGTTTTGCCAGTGAAAGTTATATTAGCATCATCTGCGTACAGTACCATATTTATTGTGTTGTCTTGACTTAAGGATGGGAGGCGGTTAGGTAACACACAAAAGCAGGGCCCAGAATGGACCCTTGAGGTACTCTAACATTATTCTGCTCAATGAAGATTTATAGGTCTCAATATATTTTTTATTTTGATGCCTTATTTCAACATATTGATAACGGTCTTGTAAATACGATTTGAACCATCGCAACTCTTTATCTTTAATTCCAAGTTTAAAAAGAATATTAAATAAACGATGATGAGAAACACTATCAAATGCTTTGGAGAGGTCCAAGAATAAGCCGTGTAATCAAACATAATTCTCTCCTTAGGCCTATCTACTAACTTATTCAAAGTGTACTCAGTGCTGTTGTTTTTCAGTGGGTCCACGTGTGCTCTATTGAGGAGTTATGTTTCATTACTGTGAGAAGTGACGGAAGGATGGAAATTGCTAGAAAAACTGGGATCCCAATTTACTTCAAGTTTCTCTCTATTCTGACCATGTTCTCATTGGTCAGCTTGTTGGATGGATACTACAGACTGGGGGTTAAGTGGACCTTTAGTCTCTCGAGAGACTTGCCCACCCCTTCACTAGAGAGACTGCACGCAATAAAGTGCCACGGACCAGTGGGGTGAGTTAATATTAAGCTCAATGATAAACTTTGAATTTTCCGAAGTGTCTTCACGTAACACACCTCCTTCTAGCAGCTGATGCACAACAGCAGTGAGACAGTAGTAAAACTTAATCTATGCTGTGAGTTACTAAAATCTCAGCAAAAATTGTTTTACCGAGATAGCAGCGTAATAAAGTTAAACTGTCAAAACCAAATCAGCCATTATTTTGTCAAGAGACAACTTAAAAATAAATGTCAGCGTTATTTAATTACACTAGTACAAAAACTCCCCTTTAAACTTGGCCCTTCAATAAAAAGTTTTTACTTAACATAGTTTAACATTTGAACAACAGGGGACTTCAGTGGCTAATTCTGTTGACTTGTTGGGGGAAAGAAAAGAAAGTTGTATGTATAATATTGACATAGATATACTTGATTGTATCATTGTATTGCAATTTACTCAACATTTCTTAAGATTTAAAAGGTTTCATACTTTGGCCCAACCCTTTATAGTCTAATAGCAATTAGGGCTATTATAAGTGACCTAACCTTCTACTCAACAGTTAATTGAGTTTATATTTTTCATACAATCTAAGCTTTTGGTTTATTTCAGGGGCGAGTTTTCCTACAGTAAGCTTGAGAAGCGGCGAGGAAACAAACCGGGTTGTTACATCCTCAGAGAAAGTGAGCTTGTTTACGACAAGTACTACCTAGACGTCTGCACGGAGAACAGGTCAGTCAGTGTTTCAAGTGTATAGGGGTGTGCGAGTACTCCATTATCGAGTCCGGGTTCGAGTATTTACCGATACTCGAACTCAGCTTGACCTGGAGTCAGAGATCGCCACGAAGGGTATCGAAGTCGTGATTTCACCGCAGGCGTTAAGCGGAGTCAGAATCGCCCGCGGTGGTATCGAAGTCGTGATTTCACCGCAGGTGTTAGTGGGAGTCAGAGATGCCACGACGGTATCAAAGTCGTGATTTCACCGCGTTAGCGAAGTCAGAATCGCCACAAACGGTATCGAAGTCGTGATTTCACCGCGGGCGTTAGCGGGAGTCAGAGATCGCCACAAACGGTATCGAAGTGATTTCACCGCGTTAGAAGTCGAATCGCCCGCGAGCGGTATCAAAGTCGTGATTTCACCATGGCGTTAAGCGAGAGTCAGAAGATCGCCAAAGCGGTATCAAGCATGATTTCACCGGGGCGTTAGCGAGAGTCAAGAAATCGCCGCGAATGGTATCAAAGTCGTGATTTCACCATGGAAGTTAGCGGGAGTCAGAGATCGCCGCAAACGGGATCGAAGTCGTGATTTCAAAATAAAAAGGTTTTGCCTTGGAAACAAATACTGCTCTGGGGATAAAGCTGAGAAAATATAAGAGAAAGTTATACAGTTAAATCAATTTTTGTGGATTTGATTTATTTAATGTTTTATTTTGGTTTTGTTTAGATTATTACTGTTTGTTTAAACGTTAACAAAGTCTTTTGTTTCGTATGGATTGTATGTGATATATTTAATGTATGTGTTCATATTTAACTAATTTAAATTTGATTACTAAAATTTGTCAAGAAAACTCCAAAATGAGCTAATTTTTTCTTGTGATACGGTAATACTCGACACTCAAGCTTTTAACAAACTCAGCTTGACTCAAACTAAAAAAGTGATACTCACACACCCCTACAAGTATATACTCTATTGTGAATTGAATCTGTAAATTACCTGATTATTTTATGTAACTATACAAAAACGGTCAGCTATAATCAATGGACCGTTTATAGTCAGTTAGTTTATGGCATTTTCAACCGAGGTGTTTACAAATTAAATGAAAAATGTTAACATTT
>CM032058.1:51431679-51459272 GCA_018831715.1 Matsumurasca onukii | reverse complement strand
GAAATGTTAGGAGCTTAAGTGCAAACACAAATGAACCTTGATTCTTGAACTGAGAGAATCCACATACGTTACTTCGTACTTGCCATTATTAGTAAAGGGTTTGAGCAAACTGAAACATCTTAACACATTTAGTTGAACATATTTAGTCACTTCTCTCTCTGTGTTTGCATTCTGAAAACATTTACACATTTGTTTGTACGCGCTCGTTTGATGTAACTCGAAACAACGATTTGAAACCCATATTTACTGTGGCGTAGAAGAATATTGCAATATGGTTCCGAGTCAGTTTTTCTTTATTTTTACTCCAAAATACGACATACAGGGTGAGTTTGGTCTGAGACCCGGTTGGGCCTCAGTAGAAAAAATGTTTTGTAAATCCACGGAGTCACCCAGTTCGAAGCTTGACCTTCCAGGGGTTTCGTGAAACTTACCCGCGATAGACGGTGCCGTCCTTCTGTCTATTTTATTAATTGTTTAGAGGACAGCTCAGGCCGCAGAACTTCCAGGCAAGCCAAGCCTGATAATTCCGCATATCATCATCGCCGTCAATTAAACGCTAAGGCAATTTTCCGGTCTTGCGGGACCGGCGCGGGGACCCGTAACGCAATTTCCTGGAGCAGTTTATACGACAGAAGGTCGTGCCACTTGCTACAGTTGGGTCTTAGAACGAATTTAGAATTTGGAAAAATTCTGTTTGGGGCGGTTGACATTCGCTGGAGTTCAGAATAATGTCGCCTCCAAGAGGTCGTTAATTACGGTCGTTCTTTGCCCTAGCTTCGTTGAAACAGACAGTAATTATTCAACGACGTAAGTCGAGTACCACCTTATATAAATATAAGAATTCAATATGACGACGCGTGTTAAAACGAAAATTGGTTTTCTTTAAAAACGAAAAATAAAGAATCTCCCTGACGAAGAACGAAAAGCAATGAGTGCCTCCGGGGATGAACGCTGTACGGTAAATGATACGATAGCGGTAAACGGGTGAATTTAAAACGCGTTAAGAACTCTACGGTTGAGGGTAATTAAGTTAAATTCATCGGGTTTATGGAATTGGTGACTGTTAATCCTGGGACGCCGCGTCTTCGACCGAGCAGGCCTTTACAGGCATTAACACGCGGCGGCCGGTGATTCACCACGCCGTGGTTAACTGTCGTGGTCAAGGGGCCAGCACCCTACTAATTTTATTTGTAGCAGGACTTAGCTTACCTCATTAGCACCTACGAACAGTACACCTACGTACGCATTCGTCCCATCGGCAAACCAGGCTAACAGTTAGGAGATTAAGGAATTCGGAAGAAAACTCGAATATTTTAACGTCGACGACGAGACGGTAAAAGAACGCATGCTAATAATTAAAATGTAAACGGAAATAATCGAAGTAACGTATAAGACCGGTACGGTACGGTACTTGCCTTAGCGGCTAGAGGACAGGAATTCGTCGATGTTACCTTATTTTAACAATAATCCTAACCATTACTGTTAATATTATAATTGACCCTAGAACATCATCCGGTGAGCACGTATGACAACATTAATTATAAATTTGAAGAACAATATATTTATAATTAAAGGTTTAAACTTAAATATAAAAACAAACTTCAAAATTATTTAGACGAATTATTTAAAATGTACCTTTGTCCAAATACAGGGGTTCATAAAATAATGATGCAGTTTCGACAATCTGTAAAATTGTAAATTTTTTTGTAACGTGTAAAACCCAAGATGGTACCACTGTATGCGGGAACTGGTTTTCTGCATTTGTATATATAAAAAAGTGTATGACTCATTGTTGACTTAATTGTTGACTCATAATCATGGTACATCTAGAAACTACTAGGCTAACAGGTTGAAACTTTGCACACCTGTTTGGTGGCAAAACCACCCACTGAAACGGTTTTGTAAAATTCCTATTTAAGGAGTAGTTTTTTCAGGGTTGAAATTAAGAAATGGCCGTGTACGTGTTCACTATTTGTAAAGTAGCACTAAACAGATGATCCGATTTTCAATCTGATGAAAAAAATCGTTAGTGTGGCATGAAATTATCTACAAGTTTATATCAAGCATTTTTTTGCTATCCTCTCTTGACACACCAGTCAACGAGCAAAACTTATGGCGGCTTGGCCCAGTTTCCCCACTTGCCATACCATATCGTTCCCTCTTCACCGGTTGCTTACCTATGCAGGTTGGATTTCGAATATTGATGTCTGTTAATCTCATTTAGGCTTGCAGAATACTTTATTTATTCTACCGTTTATTCAGACTAATATACTTTTTGTCTTGCATGCTGAAACATTGTATTACTGTTTTGAATACTGCAACTGTACTTTCAATACGGCAAAATAAGTAATTTTCGAATTCTAAAGATGTATCGAAAGGTATTTAGTTGTTTCTACTTGCCGAACTAAAAGTATAAACATAGGTAAAGGATGTTGTGTCATATTTTTTTTAAAATATAATTCTTGAATTTTTCCTTAAAATGTCCATACGATGACTGATTATATTAAAGATAAAACTGTTTTACAGCAATATACAGGTCAACTTATTGGCAACAACAAATATTTAAAAGTTAGTTTCAATTGAATTTTTTTAGAGACATATTATATTGAGTTAATTCTTTTGTAGTTTTTTTATGGAACACTTTTTTTACTAAAATATACACTTTGCCAGGCTTCAATACTTATAAATAGAAAATTATCAATTTTACGATGATAAATTCACACACAGAATGAAGCACCAACTACCTAATTTGTTTACTTAAACGGGTAGTAGCAGGTCTCAAGGACCAACAGTAGCTTATTAATGTGTTGGTTTTTACTGCATGACTGTTGTTTTACAAATGCTTTGGTAGCTATTGAGGATTTGGTTGGAAAACTATTCCAGACCAATGTGGGGTATTATCAGTATGGGCTTAATCGAGCGGAATTTATCAAACATCTACAATATTTGGATGACTCTTCGGGGCTATGTGAAAGGAGCAATCCATACCCTCTACAAACGACACAGCAAATACCATTAATACCAGCTTTACTAGATCAACTAACGACCCATAGAATGAGATTCAGTAATCAGAAGTCGATGATGCTGTGCATTACCCGGTTGAAGTTTTGCACACTGAACCACCTGGTAAAACCTGCACATACTCTCTACCTCAGGTTGAGGCCTATCGTGACACTCAAAATTTCAACCTAAAACAGGAACAGACAAGGCTGCAGGTAAAAGTCCTTCATAAATTACGTTATCAAAGCCACCATCTTCACAGGCACGTTAAGGAGAAACCGTATTTATTCCTGGCATTTCCTCTGTTGTCAGACCACCCTTTCCAGTTTAAAGGTTGAATTTTTCTGTAGTCTGCTTACCATGACTATTAGCAGTTTGGTAGTGGCTGGCGTTTGTCACGAAGAAGTAATTGTTTTCTTCGTGACCAATTGTGCGTGGCTGTTCTAGAGTCAGCTCTTCTGCCAGCCTGACAATTTTACAACCGGAGAAAAGACGAAAAAATATAGTCTACAGAAGTCCTTAGCACTTCAGCGGGTATAGGCGAAACCGCTATAAAAAAACTGCCCGTGAATGATATCAGGCAGCAGGTGAGGAGGTTTGCGTGACAATTCCCCGTTGGTCAGACAGTAGGCAAGGAATCTGCCCTTATAAAACTCCCGCAGAATAATATCTAGAGAGTAGGCGGGAGATCGCCTACAAAATTCCCCGCAGAATGATGTATGTCAGAGGCAGGCAGGAGATCTGCCCATTACAAAACTCCCCACCCAGAATGATGTATCTAGAGAAGGTAGGCGGGGATCTGCCCTTACAAAACGCCCGCAGAATGATATCTAGGCAGTGAGCGAGGAAGAGATCTTCCCTTACAAAAACTCCCCACAGAATGGTATCTAGAGGGGTAGGCAGTGGGGATCTGCCCTTACAAAACTCCCCACTGGGGGGGTATATCTGGGCAGTAGGCGAGGGGAATCTGCCCTTACAAAGCTCCCACAGAAAGACCTCTGGGCAGTAGACGGGGTCTGCCCTTACAAAGCCTCCCGCAGGGTATTATCTGGGCGGTAGACGAGGGGAATCTGCCCTTACAAAACTCCACTGGGGAATTATGTCAGGCAGTAGGTGAGGGGGATCTGCCCTACAAAACTCCCGTAGCATGTTGTATCAGGGTGGGCGAGAGGGATCTTGCCCTTTTCAAACCTCTTCGCAGAATGATATCTAGGGGCGGGTGAGGTGGATCTGCCCTTACAGCTCCCCGCAGAGATGATATCTAAGGGTAGACGAGGTGGATCTGCCCAGCCTGGAAACTTCCCCAGAATGATATCTAGGCGGTAGACGGGGAGGATCTGCTTTCAAAACTCCCGCAGAATGATATCTAAGGAGTAGGCAGGGATCTGCCCTTACAAAACTACTTACAGAGAATATCACAGAGGTAGGCGGGGGATCTGCCCTTACAAAACTCCCCACAGAAGGAATATCTGGGCGGTAGGTGGGGATCTGCCCATACAAAACTCCCCGCAAGAGGTAATTCAGGAATAGGCAGGTGGATCTGCCCATACAAAACTTCCTGGGGTATCTAGGGAGTAGGTGGGTAGGGTCTGCCCTTACAAAACTCCCACAGAAAGATATCTGGGCAGTAGACGAGGATCTGCCTTGCAAGTTCCCACTGAGATGATAATACAGGCAGTGGAGCAGGGCATTTTGCCCATACAAAAACTCCCCCCCCCGAGAATTATAACTAGGAGTAGGTGTGGATCTGCCCGCCTGAAACTCCCCGTAGCATGATGTCCAGAGATTAGGCAGGAGAAATTGCGTAAACAAAACTCCCACAGAATGATATCCAGGGAAGTTGAGTGAGGTAACTTTATAGAAAACTCCACAGAATGATATCCAGAAGTAGGTGGGGATATGCCTTACAAAACTCCCCGAGAATGATATCTAGGTAGTAGTGAGGATCTGCCCTTACAAACTGCCCATGAGAATGATATCAGGAGAGTAGGTGAGGGATCTGCCCTTACAAAACTCCCCCACAGAATATCTAGGTAGTAGGTGAGGGATCTTGCCTTACAAAACTCCACGCAGAATGATATCTAGGTAGAGGCGAGGGGATCTGCCTTTAAAACTCCCGTAGCATGATATCCAGGAAGTAAAGCGCGAGGCATCGCAGCTAAGCAAAACTCCCCTGGGGAAACTAGCATGGATACCTGCGTGGTGTTTTCTAGAGTTCATTCTAAAACTGTGTAAATATCAGGTGTTTGGTAAGTAACAAATTACAAGAATATTGTAATCTGATTATTACTGTAGTCAAGATACTTGATCTCATTTTGCGGGTACGTGGCTTGAAGCACAGGTTTTCCTTAGTTTGTATTATAAAACCGTTATGCTCATTGTTAACTTAATTGTTTTGAAAACAATTGAATGTGGGTACATCTAGTAGACCCTCTTATTAGATTTATAATTTTAAACTAGAAAAACAAACAAAAACTGATGTTTTGGTCTGTAGATGGGAATATGGTTCTCAAAGGGTCTCACCAACTATAAATGTTTTGTATTGGATAATTTGTGTTTCTTTCAAGCTTAACTTGAATGTGGTGTTTTCAATGTTTTCAAATCAAGAAATAGCCAAGTGTGTTGTGGTCTCGGTTGTGGTAAAGTTTAGTGCAGAAAAGATGTATGGCGATTTTTTTGAACAAAGCCCGCTAATAGAAAAAACATTATTCGTTGGCAGGGATAGTTTTTAGGGCTTAGGCAAGATTGCCTGACGGTGCCAACTGTTTCATCTGAGACTGGTGACTTACCCGTACTATGACGCTTTTCTTATCAGTTTCGAAACACTAAGTCTATACCAACGAATAATGGAATAAATTTTCACTGCACTTAAGTCACTGACTTTAACTCACTGTTCACCACGCTACACACTTTGCTTTAATCTTAAAACATGTCAACGTTGAAAAAAACCATGTTTAAGTTTCTTCAAAACAATGAGGTTAATAATGAGCATGACTGTTTGTGATAAAATGTAAACAAAACTCTTTAAGTTTGACGACCATTTTAAACATATTCGAAACTGCACCATTCTTTTAAAACTCTGTATATAATAACAGTACTGTAGTTGTAATTGAGTTCATTACCATTCAGCTATTTCTCTTGTGATAATATTCACAGAGGACAAACTGATTGGTTCAACTAAGCGATTCGTGCTTTGTTACATATGCCAGAGGCATGCACAGTGCAATAATGAAACTATAGAATAAGCATAACTGTTATGTTTATTCTATGATGAAAACAAGTTATTATTTTTACTCTGTGGCCAGAGGGCGTTGTAGTAGTTTGATATTCATAACAGCAAAACATCAATAAAAGCGTTCAGCAATATAGGCTACAAGGGATATTTAATTGGTGTTTTAATCACTCCATTCATGAAGATATTGTTATTGAACGTTAATGGTCGTTAGGTCTTCCGTAAGGAAAGCTATGTTATAGTATAAACTAAAATAATTTAAATGGCATTAATAAATATTATAGTTATATAACTCACCCTGTACGAGACCGTACAAAAAATAACAGAATTCCATTAGAAAAACCATATTTTATTATTTTTTTTACAAATTTACATGTATATTTTTAGTATACTCTCCATTTAGTGTAATGCATTTGTCCATTCGATGCTCCTATGGTTTAAAGCACCCTCTCATACCTTAGTCTGAATGGCTGCACGCTCCATCCTCGTTTGCCTTTTCACTCCTTCATTTTCGTCATAACGGTGATCTTTTATGTATTTTAGTGTTGGGAATATAAAAAAAGTCGCGAGGAGCAAGATTGGTGAGTATGGGTCGTGGGGAAGGGTGGTCATGCTGGTATTGGTCTTTGCAAGTTGGGCTATTTCAATTTCGGTTATTATCCTTATAAGGGATAACTATTAATTAACAACGGTTAAATCCTAACACATTGAATATCCTGTTAACATTATAATTGACCCTAGAACATCATTCGGTGAGCACGTATGACAACATTAATTATAAATTTGAAGAACAATATATTTATAATTAAAGGTTTTAAACTTAAATATAAAAAACAAACTTAAAATTTTTTAGACGAATTATTTAAAATGTATTAGCAAATGTTGATTTTATAATAAACAAAATATATTTGATGTTTAAATTCAAAATTAAATACAGAATGTCTCAAAAAATGTATACACACCTTAATTGAATGTAACTAATTACAAATAAAACCTGTGGCCTTTGACGTTACACCAACTTATAATTCAAAACGTCTGTTTTCAACAATATAACTGAATGTTACTATTTATTTAATTTAGTCTGAACAAAACATTCTGGATGTTCCGTTGTCTTTAGATTACCAATTCTTTCAATGGCAGCTAGCCTACTTTGAACACTATAACAGTCGGTTTTCCGATCCGTACCAAAACGATGTTGTTATTTTGTGAATGTTAAAGGTCACCATTTTGAACATTAATACATTTTAGCAACAAAAAACAAGTATATTATAAACTTATCCGCATAATCACCCGACAAGTGAAACACTCGGGTCCGAGCCCCAGTTCGGACCACACATTTTGTCTTCGAATTTCTTTAATAATAAATTAGCTATTTAGCGTTTATGCAAATTATGATCTATAAAATTAATGCAGAAGATAATACCGAAATGAATGCAAAGAGCCTTAGGTATTTTTCAATGGAAAAACAAAAGTGTATCTCCCAAAGTTAGCTAGAGGGAAGTTGTCCCGTTTTCTCCAAACGGTTGAGTCATCAGAGTGCAAGATGGGTCGGCAATTGTCTGTCCGCATGAGTGAGCTAATATGAGTGACAGGCCATAAGTCTGTGATAGTCTTTCACACACCTCCTCCTCACCGTCTGGATACTGTTCCTCGGTATGTTAGCAACTGGTCGAGGATTAGACCCTAATTATTGAGGATTAGTGTCGGTGATAAAATGTCGCTCCGTGCGGCTCCCGACGTACTGGGTCACACCCCCACCACCCCAGCCACCCAAAATCCGAGGGTGGGCCTCCCTAATTTTTAAATACAACCCCCCTCCTTGTGACACCTCAAAAGAAAGAAAATTTCAACACAAATCCAAAGCTGGAAAAAGTTTTATATCGACTAGTTTTTTTGTTATACCAATTTAAATATTACAAGAAATCAAGTTTAAAATTCCACATTTCACATTCAATGTATTTTGAATAACAAATTTGTCTTCAAAATACTGGATTATATTTTGGGGTTTGATGTTTCACCCAGAGGATTCTCCAGATAAATGTGTCATTCAAAATCAATTGTATGTTAAATGTGGCATTTTAAACCTGGTTATCTATAATCTTTAAAATAACAGTAGTTTATATTTTCTAGAAAAGGTTTGTATACTGTTGTATGTTTATCCGTTCGAAAGTTATTGAACCGTCCCCAGACTTAATTGATACCCGCCTGTATAACTTTTTTGAATTACTCTAACAAGTAACAACTTGTGTCATTGGTTGTTTCGAAACTCCCTGCCGTTCTAAAGTTAAGGTGGGAGGGTTGAGCAATACGAGTACGTCTGGATGCTAAGCCACTGTATAAGTATTATTAAAGTGTGTCTAGTCAAGACACAGTAGGCCTAGACTCTAGAGAATGCTTGACCTGGCCAAATGTCTAAGCGACCTGACAGTGACTTGCCAAACCAAACAGACCTAATTGGCTTGATTTACGATTTAAATATAAGTCTCACCTTTAAGACTAGCTATGTGTTCTTTTTACTTAGAAAACAAAGTTTTGTTCTGTGGTTAAACTTCACTGTAAAACTGGATTTCGTTATAAAGTTTAAAACTATAACGAATTTAGTTATGTATAAATCCTAAATGTACATTTTCCAACGAATTAAAAGAATACGGGTAAAAGCAAATAAATGTATGCCCTAACTTTTGAGTTGTACTTATTGTGACGATGGGTACCCCTGCCCATTGTCGTGTGAGAGGAGCGGGGGTGCTGTGCCTATGACGTAGGTGCGGTGGGTGCTCAGCGCCCGCGGCAGTCGGCATCAGCAATCGGAGCGCAGACAGTGCTAACTGGTATGAGAGGTACACGACTCACGGAGCAGAGCGGCCACAGTCTAACCACCGCACGACTACCGCAAACGCATTGGATAGGGGCAGGGCCCAGAGTTAGAGCATGCCGCCGGGTTTGTTATGCAGCCCCAGCGAACAGTTGTGACCAATGGCCCGGAATTTCGTCCCATAAGAGCAATGTAAAACATAATTTTCTTAGCACACCTACAGTTTGTATCGTATTTTATTAAATAAACTTAATTTTTTTAAAGTGTATTAGAAATATTTTACGATGGCTCCGCTGAGCCGAATTCCATTTTCAATTAATAAAATCCTGTATATATTCAAAAGTTGAAGAGGTTCTGTATTTTTTATGAAAAATGTTACTAGTGGAAATAATAAGAGTTTCAAACATTGGTCAGCGAGGTCAATGCAGTTACATTGTTATCTTTAAAATAAAACCTAATTCAATAAGATCAAGTGAAAATAGTAGGCGTGGGGTGTCTCAAGAATTTTTCTTTACATTGCTCTTATGGGACAAAACAAAATGACCGACAAATACTGTTCATACTTAAAAGTTCCCTTCCTCAGCTTCGCTGCGACCTTCAGTAAAAGTATTTACACAAGGCGGCCAGTTTTTGCTATTTAAAATAATTTGTATATTAATAAACGTCATATATTTGCAAACTAAATAAGTTTTCCACACGCATATAGAGCGTGTTGTTTGAAATTATTCATTTTAACTTACTTTTAAGTTTACAAAATGTAGTTGAGAAGCAATATAACAATTTGAAAGTTTATTTGTGAAACTAAGGAACAATTTACGGGAATCTCTAAATGACAATAATTAAACATTAACTTACCACAACAATGGACTCTCCAGCTGTCATAACAGCTGATAAATAACATATTAAAATAATTGTCCCTATTTTTTAGGCTCACTCCGTAGGAAAATTGGTTGTGATTCCGGCGAAAACTCCACTCTTGGTGAATGGATGTCAGAACATGTTTCAAAAGTATGATTGATTTTGTCTTTTAAAATGAGGTGTCGCAAAGGGCTCTCTCCGGATTCACCGCACCCCCAAATCCTAATTTTTCGGTCAAACCTCCGACAAGGCCAAAAAATACTCTAACGAGCGTGTTCGAACATTTTCATCCATTAAAAAAATTGGTTAATGGAGTAGGAGAGTTTCAGACACTTAACTCATCTCTGAGTTAATGCAACAAATGTCATATAATTCATTGTTTATATGTGTGTTTGTTGCAGGAAGATTGTCTGCGCAACTGTTTGCCACACAAACAGCAGTTTGTCAAAGGGAGAGGTGAGTAGTGCTTGAGTACTGAGTAATGAATCCAAGCCGCATGTTTACACTAGCACTGATGGAGAGCAACTTCATTAAAGTTACGAACTTGAAACCACAGTCCTCAGCACGCCTATTTCTATTATATCGTAGGGTGTTGTACTGTAGCCTTTGAAATGTTTATGAAATGTTTGACTGGGACTCATGGCGTGGTCCTGTAATCCAGCTTCATGGAGGTCAAGTTTTGAGGATGATATAGGTCTAAAGTGGCTCAGATATTCTCAGTGATAATCTGATGATAACCGCATCAACTCCCACCATCGTTTAGACATATCAGGCCATCACCTGCGTGGTTCAGAAGTCAAGTTAAGCCGTTGGTCCTTGTATTTCCATTGGTCATTGGGCTATTAATTAATGACCAAGACTACACCTCATTACTACCACTCATCCTTCACCACATATTTGCCTTAAAATACCCTCATGAGAGTGGTCGGCATCACGAACAGTGATTTATGTAGGAAATTGAAATGAAACCCAGGCGCGACTTTTTAATGTGACAAACTTTGTCACAATCGCTTCAATTTACAAAGCCAGGATTTGGATTGGTTGACTAAATCTTTATTAATAATATTAATTATCTTATACAATACACTTAAAAAACTACATATCTTCAAGAGCTGGATCAGTATTAGTTATTAGAAATTAAAAATAACTGTCATTAAATAAAGAAAAAATTGTCTAATCCGAGGCCTTTCAAATGAAATGCCTTTACGATGAATGCCATGCATTTGAAAGGCCTCAGGATTAAACAATTTTCTTTCTTTATTAGACAGTTTGATTTGTAAATTTCTACTTTTTAAAACTATCACTTATATCTTATAGATGTATCAAAATGAGTGTAGTTGAACAAATATATTACTAAGGAAGTTACAAACATATTTTTTGTGAAGAGATAGAAGAATTAAAACTTTTATTTTGTCACTTATTAGGAATAAAATAATGTATCAAATAAAACTTTTGATGGTGTCTTTTGTTTGAAATGCTTAGGAAGCATTAGTTGGTATTTTATACTGTTAAAACATGTTTCTTTTGTTAAGAGTTTTGAAAAATAAAATTTGTTTAGATATTTACTATTTAGCTACAGCATATAAATGCACGAGCCATTACAAAGCCGCTAAGTGCTACTATGAATCCTAGGAATTTCATAACAGTGTATACTTTACACAGAATTTTGCAGGAGGCACTTGAAACCCAAAATATAGGGTTTTATGCAATAAATCACTATTAGAGACGACCACTCTCATGAGGGTATTTTAAGGCAAATATGTGGTGAAGGATGAGTGTGATGAGTGGTAGTAATGAGTTATGAGTTGTAGTCTTGTTACAAACTAAGGCCGACTCTTCCTAAGAATGTGTCATTAATTAATAGCCCAATGACCAATGGAAATACAAGGACCAACAGCTTAACGTGACTTCCGAACCACGCAGGTGATGGTCTGATATGTCTAAACGATGGTGGGAGTTGATGCGGGTATCATCAGATGATCACTGATACTATCTGAGCCGCTTTAGACCTCAAAACCTCTATCATCCTCAAAACCTGACCTCCATAAAGCTGGATTACAGGACCACGCCACGAGTCCCAGTCAGATTTTGATTCAACTTGTTATAGACATTTATGACACTGTACATGTATGCCGAAAATCAACATATTCCAATCAGCCAAACCAAGATGGTGGCTAAAGTATACTTGTCAGCGTAACAAAAGCCTCTTAACGCCTGTGGAAATAGAGCACTAACAGCCTCGTAAGTCGTAACACCTGTAGCAAAAGGGTATGAAAAGCTGAGGATGTTATCAGAGCGATTTAGAGTAACAAATTGCAAAATAAATTCACTTCACTCACGGCGGCGGCGCTTAGCTGCTTGTCAGCTTAATTTGTTATTGCTTTTATGAGTAAGCAACTTAACAGCTATTTCAATGGTTAACAAATAAGATTTTTTATTTTAATCACTTGGATTAACAAATAACAATTTATTAAATATTTGTTATACTTGTTTTGTTTCTTTCCTTTTCAGCTTTGCCAACACAAAAGCTTTTGTACATTCCAAATAAAACTATTAAAACTATTAGTCAGTTTACAAAAAGTATTGTGTTGACTATAAATAAAAACAAATTATCACTAATAATTAACATAACATAAATGATAAAAATGTGATAACAGTTATTATTAAATTTGCCGGGTTACATCTGTTACATACATTATCCAACATATGATCCCACATCATATGTAAGAGAGGTGCCTTTGAAAGGTGTTGAATATAGGTCTCTAAGCTCCTTGTGACTTTGTCAAGCTAAACTGCAATATCCTCCACACAAACAGAGAGGTGTGAATTACCCCACTGATAGAGTACCACTTTGAAATGCATATTGTCATTCAAGTACTGTATGGTGTTAGAAAATTACTTAGATTACTAACCATCTCTAAATTTTACAACCAAAAATACTTTGACTGAAAATTTGCTTGAGCTCTATTTAGTCCTAGGCTAACCCCTACTCCCTTTGTGGGTGTAAAGAGATAAAGTTTGTCTTGTTTAACAAGTTAGGACTACAAACACTCAACCTCGATCTTTACCTAGCATTGCCGTGATAGTCACATTACAAATGTAAGTGGTGACTGCGGGATCAAACCCGCTACCACCGAGTGGATGAGCTCCGACGCACACATGTAGAAAAACAGCACATTTAAAAAAATGTTACAAACGCTTAGTACATCATTACAGCACAAGAGTTATGCTTTCAACACTTTATTGCTAACAACATCAAACTAACAACTAAAACAATCAGTAGACCTCCCAGGGTTTCTCTGGTCTGAAAGGGTCGGATGTTATGGGTGGTCGGTACATCTCTGGTTCCTTGAGAAGGATCCTCCCTTCTCCATCTCGTCAAGAAAGCGCCCCGCCTGAAAACAGTCAGGGTAGTGACATCGAAATGTAACCAAAGTGAATCCATTTGAAAGAAATGGATTGGAAAACCTCCCATAGTAAGTGTTATCAGTGTCTGATTATCAAATTTAGCAGTCTTGACAACTTCTAGTTGTGATTTTGACCTGCACAACCATAATGTCAACCCAACAACTACTTTCATAACAAATTTTGTTTCTTTGCACCTGAAAATTACACACCTGTTAAAATTGAACATCCTCCTAAAATGATCTTCAAACTTCTCCACTATTTATTTATTTCATATTAAATCGATTATTGCAATGTGTTTGGAACTATATTAACCTGTCAAGGTGGTTGACTAGTATTGCTCGTCATGACCACTACAAAGCTACTTCTATGGTTTGACGCGAGCTATACTGGCTATGGGACAAGTCAGTCAGCTGCTGCTTTCTACGGCAAAATTTGGAACTATTTCGACTTGAATCTTTACAGATTGTTGTCTATAACTTTTGCTATCTTTAGTCTGTGTTTAGATGATTTAGCCAAGTAAAGAAATGAAATAAAACAAATGAACAGTGTCACTTGTTGATGTCTAGTATGACGTAACGTCGCTCACCGGCTTGTGTATTTTTTTAGTTGAGTTATAATTATTAGTTTACTTTATTTATCCAGCAATCCTTTTAGTGTGTTATTTATGCTATTGTGATGTGTGCAAAATGGTATAGTGTCTTGTAATGAATGAAGAAGATTGAATACTTAAACTGGCTGGCACCGGCCACCCCTCCCGACCACGCTCAACCTAGTACCGCCGTTGCCATTCCCTATCTTATATGCTGTACGCTGTGCAAGTAATCAGTAAACAAAGGTCTCTAACCTAGGACAGACTTGTCTTAATCGGCATGGCTCCATCTTGAATTTGGGGAAAATAATATTTTTTTATTCTTCTTTGCCAAAACATCGTCTTTGTAACTTTTTTGATAATTACAACCTTTCTGACACGTTCTTACCGAGAAAAGAAAAAAGCAAAAAACCTCACTTCTGAGAGCTTTGTCCATTTAATTAATCCATCAAAACAAAACGAGGCAGAACAAAAACTACTTTTTAGAAAAATGCACACAGTTGCTCTTCAAGACTCTCGGACTGGCCTCACTGAGTGCACTGAACTCAGGAAGAGGTGGGCTTTCAGCCCTAACCGACCCAAAATCTAATTATCAGCTTCCCACCTGAGCCATGCGACCGATTCGGATACTTTTGGGTCCCCCTCGTATATTATAAAATAAATGATTTAGTCTTATTTTAGTGTTGTAAAACTGGCTGAAACCAGTTAGAAAATAGTTATCAATAAAAGTTCTGAAGGTTTAAATTTGCCTAAAAAAAGTTTATTTGCCAATGAAATATACTTAAATGGATAAATGAAACATAGAAGTAAACATTAGTTGTAATGAGTGGAGGGTAAACAACCTTTTCCACCTTAAAACACGAGGAAGCGCATAAGTCGACAGACCCAGGCTTATTGCACATCTATGCCCTGTAAGGTGAATTGACATCTGAACAGTGATTTATGTAGGAAGTGAGAGGAAATGGAATCCAAACGACTTTTTTAATGTGATGGCTTTGTCTGTCAGCTTCAATTACAAAACCAGGATTTGGATTGGTTGACTAAATCTTTATTAATAACTAGCTGACTCGTCAGACCGTCCTGTCAAAAAGATTTGCAATGCAGCCGTTTGTTTTTGTTTTCTGTCATATGTTCTTCCTATAGCCTTAAGGGATTCAGCTTAGCTCTATCAACAAACTCAGTTGTTTACGTTTTGGATTAGAACAACGTTTGTATGGGAGCTGTAAAGGGGTTCCAGTAATTATTAATTTTCTGTTAAAAGCATCCTTGAACTCCAACTAAATTTACCCCAAAAAGATTTGGCCATGGTCCAGCGTCGTTGAGTTATCGCGTACAACACATTTTGTTGGTTAATTTTATTAATAATATTAATTATCTTATACAATACACATTTAAAACTACATATCTTCAAGAGCTGGATCTTATTAGATTAGTTAGAATTTAAAAAATCAAACTGTCTAAAAAGAAAGAAAATTGTCTAATCCGAGGCCTTTCAAATGAAATGCCTTTTACGATGAATGCCATGCATTTGAAAGGCCTCAGGTTAAACAATTTTCTTTCTTAATAAACAATTATTTTAATAATTCTACTTAAAATATTTACAAAACTTATATCTTATAGATGTATCAAAATGAGTGTAGTTGAACAAATATATTACTAAGTGAAGTTACAAACATATTTTTGTGAAGAGATAGAAGAATTAAAACTTTTATTTTGTCACTTATTAGGAATAAAATAATGTATCAAATAAAAACTTTTGATGATTTTTGTTTGAAATGCTTAGGAAGCATTAGTTGGTATTTTATACTGTTAAAACATGTTTCTTTTGTTAAGAGTTTTGGAAAAATAAAATTTGTTTAGATATTTACTATTTAGCTACAGCATATAAAAATATTAGCCATTACAAAGCATAAGTGCTACTATGAATCCTAGCAATTTCCTTCATAACAGTGTATACTTTACACAGAATTTTGCAGGAGGCACTTGAAACCCAAAATATAGGGTTTTATGCAATAAATCACTATTAGAGATGCCGACCACTCATGAGGGTATTTTAAGGCAAATATGTGGTGAAGGATGAGTGTGATGAGTGGTAGTAATGAGTTATGAGTTGTAGTCTTGTTACAAACTAAGGCCGACTCTTCCTAAGAATGTGTCATTAATTAGCCCAATGACCAATGGAAATACAAGGACCAACGGCTTAGTGACTTCCGAACCACGCGAGTGATGGTCTGATATGTCTAAGCGATGGTGGGAGTTGATGCGGTATCATCAGATGATCACTGATACTATCTGAGCGCTTTAGACCTCAAAACCTCTATCATCCTCAAAACCTCACCTCCATAAAGCTGGATTACAGGACCACGCCACGAGTCCCAGTCAGATTTTGATTCAACTTGTTATAGACATTTATGACACTGTACATGTATGCGAAAATCAACATATTCCAATCAGCCAAACCAAGATGGTGGCTAAAGTATACTTGTCGTAACAAGCCTCTTAACGCCTGTGGAAATAGAGCACTAACAGCCTCGTAAGTCGTAACACCTGTAGCAAGGGTATGAAAAGCTGAGGATGTTATCAGAGCGATTTAGAGTAACAAATTGCAAAATAAATTCACTTCACTCACGGCGGCGGCGCTTAGCTGCTTGTCAGCTTAATTTGTTATTGCTTTTATGAGTAAGCAACTTACAGCTATTTCAATGGTTAACAAATCAGATTTTTTATTTTAATCACTTGGATTAACAAATAACAATTTATTAAATATTTGTTATACTTGTTTTTGTTTCTTTTCCTTTTTCAGCTTTGCCAACACAAAAGCTTTTTTGTACATTCTGGCAAATAAAACTATTAAAACTATTAGTCAGTTTACAAAAAGTATTGTGTTGACTATAAATAAAAACAAATTATCACTAATAATTAACATAACATAAATGATAAAAATGTGATAACAGTTATTATTAAATTTGCCGGGTTACATCTGTTACATACATTATCCAACATATGATCCCACATCATACGTAAGAGAGGTGCCTTTGAAAGGTGTTGAATATAGGTCTCTAAGCTCCTTGTGACTTTGTCAAGCTAAACTGCAATATCCTCCACACAAACAGAGAGGTGTGAATTACTCCCGACTGATAGAGTACCACTTTGAAATGCATATTGTCATTCAAGTACTGTATGGTGTTAGAAAATTACTTTAGATTACTAACCATCTCTAAATTTTACAACCAAAAAATACTTTGACTGAAAATTTGCTTGAGCTCTATTTAGTCCTAGGCTAACTCCCCCCCTTTGTGGGTGTAAAAGATAAAGTTTGTCTTGTTTAACGAGGCAAAGTTAGGACTACAAACACTCAACCTCGATCTTTACCTAGCATTGCCGTATAGTCACATTACAAATGTAAGTGGTGACTGTGGGGGATCAAACCAGCCACGGGTGATGAGCTCAGTGCTTTATGTAAAACAGCACATTTAAAAATAAAACAGCAAACGCTTAGTACATCATTAATAAGCACAAGACTTGCGTTTTCAACACTTTATTGCTAACAACATCAAACTAACAAGAGAAACAATCAGTAGACCTCCCAGGGTTTCTCTGGTCTGAAAGGGTCGGAGTTCTTGGTGGTCATTACACTTCTGGTTCCTTGAGAAGGATTCCTCCCTTCTCCATCTCGGTCAAGAAAGCGTCCGCCTGAAAACAGTCAGGGGTAGTGACATCGGAACAAAATAAAGTGAATCCATTTGAAAAGATGGAATGGATTGGAAAACTCTCCTAATAGTTAGTGTTATCAGTGTCTGGATTATCAAAATTTAGCAGTCTTGACAACTTGTGAAGTTGTGATTTTGACCTGCACAACCATAATGTCAACCCAACAACTACTTTCATAACAAATTTTGTTTTCTTTGCACCTGAAAATTACACACCTAAGTTAAAAATTGAACTTCCTCCTAAAAATGATCTTCAAAAACTTCTCCACTATTTATTCGATTTAATATGATTTAATCGATTATTGCAATGTGTTTGGAACTATATTAACCTGTCAAGGTGGTTTGTGAGTATTGCTTTCGTCGCAACCACTAAAGCTACCTATGGTTTGACGAGCTATACTTCGTCATGGGACAAGCCGTCAGCTGCTGCTTTCTAGCGGCAAAATTTGGAACTATTTAGACTTGAATCTTTTACAGATTGTTGTCTATAACTTTGCTATCGTTTTAGTCTGTGTTTAGATGATTTAGCCAAGTAAAGAGAAATAAAAACAAAATGAACAGTGTCACTTGTTGATGTCTAGTATGGCGTGCGTGGTTAAAGCGGCTTGTGTATTTTAGTTGAGTTATAATTATTAGTTACTTTTATTTATCCAGCAATCCTTTAATGTGTTATTTATGCTATTGTGATGTGTAAGTATTTACAGTATAGTAAGTCTTTGTAATGAATGAAGAAGATTTAATCTGGTGGCTGTTTGACAGCGAAGAGCGAGTGAAGAGACAGATTATGACTTGATTGATGGGACAACACATCAATAGAGAGCAATATTAGTATGTAATAAATGTAAGCATTAATAATGTTTACATGGATGTAGATGCCTCTAGCGAGAGAAGATGAGGGAAAATGATAGGCCTAGGCAATTTGTTGATAAATCAACATTTGGGTGGTGGTGACAGACCTGTTAGGCCTAGGCCTGAGCCACAAAAAACCAACTTTTAACAGGTATGTAAAAAATTATGTATGTTAAATTAAAAATTAGTATATGCATTGTGTTGTATGTTTCCTTGTGTAAATACTGGTGAAAACATTATTAAAATTGGATGGGTGGTTGATTTGTTATGATTTATTTTGCAAACGCTTGCAAGAAGTGCTGGAATCCCTGGAAAAAACTCCCACCAGTAGGGTTCACAGTCCCGGCTTAACTCCCACCTTGACAGGTTAATGATTCCACATACGAGGGTCATCCAGAAAGTAAAACGATTAGCATCCGCAGCGTATCTTCACCCTTACCACTACCAGCTGGCGTGTGCAGCTGTTAGCTAATTCTTCCTCTTCAGTTTGAGTGTAGGTTTATGGCTGTGTGATTCGTCCTGGTGTGTCCACAGTGATTAATAATGGCATCAATGATTGAAAACCCGCTAAATTAAGTGTGAAATTTAAACACTCTAAAAGTTATGGCAACTGTTTTTTGGGATCGAAAGGGCTTACTTGCTTACATGTCAATTTATGCAAAGAAAAAAAGAAAGCTAGGGACTCAAAGCTAAGAAATCCTGGCTCATGTTTTTGGCGTAAATGAGTAGAACATGGACAAACCGGTCCCACGTTAAAACCAGTGTCTTGAAATCCATGGCGACTGCGTAGAAAAGTAGAGGAAGGTTCTATGCATTTGTAAATAAAGTTTTGTGTTGATATCTTTATTTTTTTATTTGACCATGCCAAAACCTTCTTTACTTTCTGGATGACCCTCGTATTTCTAACATGTTTCCCAACTCAGTTATGTAAACTCTTTACGATGATATGTTACAAGGTACAGGATTCCATACAGACTTTTTACAATACTCATAACGGTACATCCGTCAAAGAATTGAATATAGTGTCAAAAAGTAGGCGATTCTTGTTGAAAATAAGTTTTACTCAATAACTGTGTAACATATTTGTGTGGGTGAGTCCATATAGTAATCAACACCCTGAACAATTTGCACTCCTGAGACCATTTAGTTTCATAAACCCAACTTAAATCTTAACTAGACTGATCAAGAAACTAAGAACTACAATAGTAAATTTAGTAACTCCCCAAGGTTTTTGTTATCTTAGGGAATATGTAAACTTGTTCTGATTTGTAATCAACACAGCAATAAGACCAAGACTCTAGAAGGAATTTATTTCAAGGAAAACTGTTGTTTATAGTTCTGTTTGTGTAAAATTATTAAATAATTTAAGCAGCTTAGGACTTCTTCAGTGACTAATTTGTTTATTCAACTTTAACGTTGCATGAATTCCAATGAGAACCTTACTGAAACAACATTGAATAAAACCTTCATCTTTACACTACATTTAATAAATTAGCTGACAGTTTGTTGAACTACTGTATTATAAAAGAGTTTGTAGATTTTGCTTTTATTCTTATTCCAAAATCATTTGTGTTTACCAATTTCTCTTGAAATTTAATTGACAAATAGACAAAATGTATTACACATAAAGTTTTAAACACTGTATGAATACAATAACAACAAAATAGTTTGGGTGTCTCTTTGAAGATAAATACTTTGTATTTGAAAGGCCTCAGAGTAATAAAAACCTTTATTAGATAATATGAAGTAATTTTTAAATTATATAAATCTAATAAGAAGAGCTTCACTTGTTTGAATACCTAGAATAATAATTAAGATTGTGGACTCACTTTGGTGTTTGGTATCCTCTCGAAGAAACATGCGGTCTCTGAGATGCCAGTCTCCAAACATCTTTGTGCCAACACGCGGCCCAGGTTCATGTATGCAGCAGTGTCGTGCTTACTGGAACCAGATGTGTTGGTTGGTTAACAGCATTCCGTAGACAAGGACATTAGGAAAATGCTATACCCATAAATAGTAAACCTCAATTGTTAAAGGTTAGAACTGTATGTCGAATATCTTGATTGTTATTTACAGTAGGGCGTCGATAATCCAAACTAATTGGAGAAGGGTGGTTGGGATTTTCAAATTGTTCGGATTTTCAAACAGGCAAAAAAAGATGTGTGTGCTTTAATTTTGTTATTTTATTATTTAAATAGGTTAACTGCACATACATGACCTATAGAACATCTTAAATTTATTTTTGATTTGTAAGGCAAACATGTTTCTTTTCAATTCTGTTGCACGTTGCCATTGGGAGAAACTCTCACACCACCGCGTGATTACAAGCGAAACAATAATAGATAACAAACAGCAAAGATGCAAGAGCGACATTACATTGAAAGAAAAAAGCCAAGTGCAGTAGATATACAAATGGCGGTTAAGAGTGGGGTTACTTGGCCTGGGAGGAACAGAAGGGTTTAGGGGCCCACCCTGGAAAATTTTCAATTTCAGACCCCTTTTTTAGCCCTTAGCAGCTTTGAGGATAATATTTTTTTTAACATGTGTATGAAATGAAATTGGTTAACGAATTGCTGGGTCTTATTGATCACTGGGTAAATAGAACAATCACTAGCACTTCATATAAAAACCAGGGATGACAGGTGACTGTCAGAATTTTCTCCCATAAGTACATTTGGCAACCCATGGACAGTTGGAATTTTGCACGGCTCCGGAGCTCATCACTCAGTTAGTGCTTATTGATCACTGGAGTAAAATAGAACAATCACTAGCACTTCATATAAAACCAGGGATGACAGATGACTGTCCCAATTTTCTCCCATAAGTACATTTGGCGAACCCATGGCGGTTGGAATGGTGCGGCTCGAGACTCATCCTCCGCTGGTGCGGGTTCGATCCCATTGTCACCACTTACATTTGTAATGTGACTTTACAGTAACGCTAGGAAAAGGTCAAGGTGGAGTGGTAGAGAGGGCTTCGCCTCGTTAAACAAGACAAACTTTACATTTTTTTATTACAACGTGTGAAATTCCTCCTCTTCATTTCGCCTATAGTGCCCAACAATTACAAATACTGGACTTGTCGTTATATTTTACAGTCCCACTAAAATAGCAGGAAAGTAGGAGATTCACAAACAATTGTCAAGAACAACTCTTACTTGTATACTTTCTGACTTACTTAGGCAATTTAATCACTAAGACACCAGTACCAGATAATAGAAATCTGTTACATGGTGGAAGACAGGTTAACGTGTGACTGCAACGATGCCCTCACCTGTAAAGGTGGCGACTGATGGCCCACTCGTTGGTGGACGCACTGACCACCACCTGGCCCGAGTTGTGCACCACTTCACCAGTCACCGCTCTCGAACTACGGTGGTTCTTCAATACTAACCTGACAACCACTCAATGTTAGTTCTGTTAACAATACTATATAGATATTAGATTTCACTAACTTTTTTTAAGGGTAGAGTCTTTTATTTAGTTAAGTCGATAACATTTTATTTTCACCCTCAAATGGTCAGAATAGAAAAGATTCACATTTATTAATATACTGCTAGTGGTGAAATCGTTGTCTTACCAAATTATTTATTCAAAATGTCAATCTTCAAGTTTAAAACAAAGTTAGAATGTCTTTATCACATTCTTAGATTTTTCACTGTAAATAAAAGTCAATGCGAAATTGTGGTTGTGACAATAAAATATTTTCATTCTATTACAACTAAGGGCAATAAATTGTACCAATAAATACCTTTACACCCATTCCAAAATGTTTTCATTATGTAAAGCTAGACAAATTGTTGGTTAACTAGTGATGGTTCAACTAGTGAACTAGAGAAACTTTAGGTTGCAGGTCTAGTTAAATTCAAATTTACATTAAAATTGGGTCTCAAGGAGATTACAATTATACAGTGAAATGATACTCACTTAAACCAGTATTCTTTCCCTTTTTTATCAAGATGGTATCCCAATGGTTTCCGTTCTATCCTCAATTTCTGTAGATTCCTTGGGTTTCGATTTTGGAAGTAATAAGGCACAGTTTCATTGCTGAGGAAATGCGAGGTGGAGAACCGGTTGAGGCATCGCTCAAATAGTGAAGGACAGCGGGCGAACACTGCATCTTTGCTTTGAAATTTTCTGCACTCTACTGAAAAGCAAACATGATGTTTAGTTGAATTCTAAATCCTGAATTAGGATTACTAT
Organism: Matsumurasca onukii; assembly: GCA_018831715.1. Classification (NCBI taxonomy): domain Eukaryota; kingdom Metazoa; phylum Arthropoda; class Insecta; order Hemiptera; family Cicadellidae; genus Matsumurasca; species Matsumurasca onukii. Next base: position 51,436,612 of record CM032058.1, on the reverse strand, counting down.
GCCTTTGTACTATTGTGCATTTATTAGATATTTTATTTTTTAACCTACCTTTCAATATATACTGGTATTATTTAAATCAATTAAATTGACAAAGCTGAAACATTATTTTCAAGTGATATTGTGGAGGTTTGTAGAGACCTAGTACAAGCTTGAAATGTTATTTCCTTGAGTTCTGGCAGGTCCTAGGAATCTAGGTCTATCAGGCCATCAGGTCTATAATTGAAAATATCTATATTTTCAAATTGGGCTGTCAATAATATTGCTGTAGGATGGTACTGTAGTCATGTGACACAGATACGCTAAGCTTTGTCTCTAATTCTATGAAAAAGCTGCCCTGGCTTCTGATTGGCCAAAACAGGTCCTTTGGCTCTCGGTGGCCATACTTTCATTTTGCTGTGAGTTACCGTCACAATAAAAGATTTTCCAGCAGTAAACACAGTTTACCAGTAAAAGCACTCACTATTTTGTTTTATTCTCCTTTGCTAATTGTTTTTCATTTTATTATTTAGTTTTGTTTTGTCCCAACAGAAACGAGAAAGTAAAACATGGGTGACACATAACCATAGGTACAGATGAAGTTTTCTTAGTTGGCACTTGGCATGCGGGCCATGAGAGAGATAGAGGCGAGGGAGGGTGGAGAGGCGGACAGACTCTTCCTCGGTCCTTCTTGGACTTGCCGACTCATGGGTTTAAATTATCTGACTGTTTTGGGACGAAAACAGAAATTATTGGTAAATCATTTTAAATTACAAGGCATTATCAAATTGATATGTGATTAACTTGTTTAAATCACATTTAGAACTAGGTGTTCATGGAAGTGTGCTAATAGGATTGTCTCAATGGTAGAGGACGGACCAGCGACGATTTACAGCCCTGATGAGGGGTGACAACGATGCCTGATGTTTTCTAGGCAGCGAATACACATTTCTTACCTGAAATCCAAGTGCCAGCTTAGAACATTTCATCTGTACTGCCGTGAATCTCAGTGAATTTCAAGGAACTAAACACAAACACTGAAATTCAATTGAAAGCTTGGGCAATAGTTTTAAACTTGCTGAAGTATATCAGAAAGGTCTTAAATACTCAAATGTCAGTCACTGTGTCAGTTGAGGCTCAACGAGAGACTAACACTAACAACATTATCAAGTATGGCTTTTACCATATACCTGTTAAGACACTTCCTTGGCAATGCAGAAGACTTAATTATTTTCTTAATGAACAAGTTAAGTTCCTTTGATACATCAGACTACTTGCATAATATGTGTCAAGCGGTTTAGTGAACTAGAATAAGAAGAGAGGATACTGGATATACAATAATATTGTTTCCATACATTCAACACTAAGCGGGGCTAGGCTGAATGCAATTATTGAAGTTTTTAAGCTGCAAAATATTGGTTTCTTTCAGATGGCCAGAGCCTCAATATAGACATAACCTAGGAAATTATAAGTGCCCTTGCTCGCACTGATCCAAACATTGTCAGTAAAGTTAAATTGCTGAGCTTCGCCGTTGATTAAAACTAACCTGTAGTAGTCAAGTGATCAATATTTTCGTAAATTATCACAAATCCCTTATTTTCTACCCAGACTGAAACCTCTCTTAACTACCATGTAAGTTAACCGTTTACCATGGTCTTTTCCCTTTACACTTTACATCTGGCCTACTCTTATGTTAACAATGTTGTGAAGACATTCTTCCGTTTACAAAAATGCAGTCCAGACAATATTGTATCAGCTGGACACATTGATCATTCTAAGCTTTCTTCAAACGGCTAAAAGTTTTGATCATCTACAATATGTCCTGGTTGGTCTATGCTAACCTATGTAAAGGGCAACCAAATACTATTTTCGGTTAAAGACTGACACCCCCTACAATCTTCGAAACAAGACTACTAGGAACATATCATTCTGTCGACTTGCAAGAAAGAAAGCTTTTCAAGTTCAATAAATATAATTAAAATGCTGTTACAATGACATTTAAAATCCTAGAACCAGTGGCTTTAAAAAGGCTCAAAGACATGTCTATTGGATACACCATTATATTCGACATCCAATTATTTTGCCACAGTATCCTAGGCTACACCGCCATTTTGCCTAGTATAAAATTTGAATAGCTCTATCCTATATAATAACATTTTGGCTCAGTCTATGCAGCCACGAACGGTATAAACGTATGCCGTTATGACAAAAACCATAAAACTAATCCATAAAAGTCGACTAGAGTTAATTAGAAACTAGTTAGTTAAGGATAAACCTAAGGACTAACCTGGATACAGCTAGGATGTTACGGAACCCTAAGGTAATATTAAAAATAAAATGTGGTTAAGTCTGAGATTCTGCCATCCACATGAATTTACATATACATATGAAATTTCCAATACCTAAAGACTAGATTTTTAGTTCAATCGAATAAACTTTAATAATGAACCATTTGTTTACTCACTATATTCCACAACTTTTCTGCAACCAAATCATGAACATTTTCTTTTTTTACTATGTTATGTCAGGCAAATACTTGGTCAGCTGATTTCAGTTCCGGGAGGTACGAAAAGGTAAATTATCTCTATGGGTGCGATCAGTACTATAAAGCATGACTTTAAATGTACATAAAGTCAATGTATAAATTCAAGAAACACTAATCTTGAAACACAATTGATAAAGAAGACTGTCACATATAGCTAGCCAAATGTAGCGTCAAACAATGACGGGCGAGGCAAGGTTAACTCCCAACCCAGCTAGCAGGTGGGGTAAGGGTGGCTAGAGCTATATTGATTGAATCTTACATGTAGACTCAATAAGAATTATTTTCAAACGAGGCACACAGTTTTCTGGTTTCAAAATACCATGGCTGAGCGCATCACGACTTTTTAACATCTCGTACAGAGAATTTGCCCAGTCTAATAGGCTAACACCACAGAAAATCAGAGGAATACTAATTCAATCTTCAAACCATGGGCTGATGGTGGTTGAAACCAAGCTTTTTTACACCTTGGCTACAACCCCTTCTATTCCGTTAAAGGCTAGGACATTGCATCTCCTGGAGTGTCTTGAAATATATTCTTTTAGATTCACCTAAAACACTGTTTAAAAATGTTTCTATGTACATGAACACTTATATTGCATTATGAATTAAAAATTCGAAATGCCTACGCTGCAAAATGTCAACGCTCAGCTGCTGACCGTGCAGTAAACGTGTTTGTTTGATGAGAAATCGAAGAAATAAAGCATAGCTTTTTTGTTGTTAATAGTGTTTTAAGTTTTCTGAATACTGTAGATCTTTCAAGGTTCCCAAAATATATGACAAAGATTGTGAAAAAATCAAAATAATCATTCGTGTAATTACCTAGATCCCTTATAGGTTTCCAGTCAATTAATTACATTTTTCTTTTACGTATTACCATCAATTACTGAGGGCAAGGTATTCATATTGATAATAAATTTCATTGAAACTGGATTTAATATTTAATTAAAGATATCTCATTCCTATACCTAGACAATATGGTTTGTTGCAGAGATTTTGACCTCCACGGAGAAAACGGGACCACAGTTCTTACACCTCGCATGTCACGGAAGCGACCACATTGCCCTGACGTGGTGCAAGAAGCCAGAATCCATATACCTTCTAGAATACTCTGCTCTTAGTGGGCAGCCTGTTTTGTTTAAAATTAACTTGGTAAGCATTTTATAAAATGTACGATTACCAAAGATTTGTCAGTTACGCAAAAAAATACTACGGTACAGATAAGTGAATTTTATAAAATGATAAGTTTATATTCTGTATTGTTCTGTGAAAGAAATAATATTGTCATTGATAAAAATATAATAGTTACTACAGTATTTTCTTTACAGACAAATGATTGTAACTTTCTTCTGACTCAATTGAGCCCTGACACATCATACAAAGTAAAATTAAGGGGTATTGGAAAACATGGCCAAATTGGAGAAACTATTTCAAACGAGTTTGATACAATTTCAAGTAAGTAAAAAAGTGTTTGTTTTTAAAACTATGTACATTGTTATAATTATAAAAACATAACAGTATTTGAAGTTGAACTCTCAATATTCTAATTTCTTCCATCTTCAATGTAAATTGTTGAAAATGTACAGGAACTCTGCAGTATAGGTAATATCACTAATATGACATTGAAATAAGAAAATAAACAATTTTGGAACATGAATACACACACACACACAAACAATTAAAATAGCAATAAATTAATAAGACTTCAGACTTCTCTGTGTACATGTGATTGCATATAACCAAAGAATTTTGATGATATTATTTGAATATGCGCCATAAGGCATAAGGGTTGATATTTTGCTCACTTGTATGATTTTTATTGATGATACGGTGTGTGATACATAAATTAAATCTTGAGCTTTGACATACCAAATGTTTCAAATAGACTTTATCTGCACTGGTACGAAATCTTCCTCAGTCTGAAAAATGTAGACTTGGAAGAGGCAAAGCCCAAGTTTTTGGAAATCTCACCTTAATAATATTCATTAAAGTAGATGCTCAAACAGATTGCTGAAAAAGGTTTTAAAATAAGTTCATGGTGAACAGCGTAAGAAGTTTTACTGGTAGCAGCAACAGCTCCAATATAAAGTATTTTTTAAGAAATAAAACCTTGGAATTAATTATTTTGATATTTTCTGGACAGGAAGTGCAGAGCCAGCCATGGTGGATCTGATTCAACTTGTTGAGATCAAAGGAAAGGGAAAGCGCTCCGGCTCCGTAAGATTGAAGTGGTCTTCTTCCCCAAGTAAATACTTTCAATTTCAATTTCTTTATTAAATTCATAATTTATACATACATTGCAGTTACATTTATCCCCCTAGCTATTGCAAATTGGGGGGAAAAGCTAAAACAAGGTTTACAAATTTCATGATGCATATATATACATATAATATTTTATAATAAAATCAAAACTGT
>CM032058.1:51381392-51431579 GCA_018831715.1 Matsumurasca onukii | reverse complement strand
GCAAGTGGGATGTAAGCAGTAGAACTGTCAGGTCAGCTGGAGGGACAGCCACTAGGCCGAGCCCAGTACCGGCTTCCCCACCACCCCCTGCTACTCGACTCGCCCAGCTATTCACCCTTGTGAACACTCAAGCAAGTGACAGTGACCGTAACTTGTGTTGTCCCACCGGACTTTGCATATTTTATAAAGTTTTTAATTTTAAGAATGAAGTGGTCAGAGGAAGAAACTGTTAAATTTGTGGAAATGTATAGGGAAAGTGAATGTTTGTGGAACGTTGCTAGTCTGTTGTACAAAGTTAAAAATTTATGCCAAAAGCTATCAAGGTATAGTTGATGACATGAAAAGGATGTAGGCCACATTTTGGGATGAATTTTGATATTGCTGCCTTTGAAACTCTGAATATATGTTGTATAGATCTAAAGCTGTTTCCAGTAGCCATGAAAGACAAAGTTATTTCTAATTTTAACTTTGCAGTTAAAGAGTCTCTCATCTGGGTGTTATGTTTAGAAACTTTAGGACTAATTCTAATAGCGATTCAAAATTCTCTGGAGTTAATCTAAAAAAAGACATGTACTCCTTTGTATCTTCAACTACCAGCTGTAATAGTAAGAAAACAGATGCCCCGCAGTATTTCTACTCTGAATCCACTCTCTCACCCAAATACATTTCTTTCTATTATTTTCTTCTTCTAGGGTAGGGCCTCATCAACCTCTTCTAACAACAAGTCATACACTCTTTTTATACATTTTCCTAAGAGCTTCTCTGTGCTCAACACGGCCATTTTACAACTGAGTACTCACTAAAAAGCGGTTGATTTTAATCTGCTGTGTGAACTAACTGTTCTAAAACCGAAGCTAGTAGAACTTGACCGCAAACTGCCTAGCTAGCTCGCCTGTCAACTCGTTTCTAGCTCGACTAATGTAAACCAGCCTTTATGGTTTGTTGCTATCAGGCTTTTATTTGTATTTAATTTAAATGTAAAAGACCATAAATGCTATCCTAAGATAGTCATAGTTACTCCCGCCAACTTTTAGGGTGGGAAAATTAATCTTCTCTGGAAGATGGCAGTAATCTCAAGACTCTTGCTTGCGTGGGCGACCACATCACGACTTTCATTAACATAGAATAGAATTATACTATTAGACACCTTATTTATTAGCTTAGCAAGCCAAAGTCTTACCAGATAAATTTCTATCGGTGATACGGAAGTTCAACGGGCAGAACGACTTGGAAGACACAATACGAGCTCCGTCCTTCAGGTCGGCCAAGCGTTCTTTGAGCATGTGGTCGACATTCGGGCCGAACGCAAAGTTGTTGACGAACACGATGGTTGCACGCATCTTCTCGTGTTCCTCGCTCAAGAAGTCTCCCTTGATCAGGTGATACTCACCGAAGTGCTTCCCGTACCAGCCCATCCACTTCTTGAAGTTTCCGTTCATATCCTAAGGGAAAGTTTGTTTATGATTTTGGCTCATTTTTCAAAAAGTCACAACGCAAGTCTGTTTGGGTTATTTCACTTAAAAATATGTTGGTTTTTAAACACGTTTCATGATTTAATTAACATTAATTTACACTTGCTGTAATCTAAAGTTGAACTAATCTCCTGATACATTGCGAATAAGAGGTGTCTTTTATTAAGGCATAGAAAAAGAATAACAAAAAACATAGGATGCCTACTTAAATCCAGTCCAGGATGTATTTAAATTGTACAAAATCATCAAAATTGGCCCATATATTTGTTATGAGGCACAGTGATGCAGCCTATAGCCAGAACTCAGTACTTGTACAATCATACTGTATTACAACTAGTGAAATGAATACATATTCATGCTAATAGATCGCAGTTTGGTGCCTTATGGAGAAATACACGTATGTGAGAACTTAAAGTAATAAACAAATAAAAAAATAATCCTGGACTGTATTTGAATGTTTTTAGTGAATATTTACCTATTTCTCAACATAAAACCGTTATCATTTGAATAACAGAGTAGGGTAGGGATACCTCACGGGTATGAGACTATTCAATAGGAAGATTTACAAAACTATAATTCAATTGGTTTTACTAGAAAACTACCTCGATCCATGAATCTTTTCTCGCCAATATCAAAAGAGCCGGAGTGAAAAGGCATACTGCCATACTAACCTGGGCGCATTTGGATGGAATGTCAGCTTTCGACTCCGCACACCTTGCAGGAGTAGCGGCGCCATCTGCAGCACGACTTCCGACCCCGACCCGAGGTCTCAACACATCCTCACCGTGATCTGGATCTCGCCGATCATCTGGCAGATCAGCTCGTACGACGTCTCCCCGTATACCTGCACACGATGGGATCAGATCAACATCATGGTGCAACTGTGTTAGTGTTTAGTAAACAGTTTCGCAACTATTGTTTATCCTGTATGTCAATCGGTTAGGATTCCCCGAGTTACCACTATGGTTCTTGTCAGTGGCAAAATACTGACAACATTGCAGTGATCAGGCTTCGCTATGTTCAGCCAAGTCCTGTGATACAACTTACATATCATATGGGAAAAGCATACATAGACATGACTTCATCTTCGCAATGAGGATTATTTTAGATTACAGGCGTGAGATGGGTTTGAACACAGTGAAATCTATCGAATCACATACGGTTTGATAGTGTAGGGTGACACATCCAACCAACCCCACCCCCTAGTAAATCACCTGACAGAGAGATGTTGTATTGGGGTTAGGTCAAGTGGCCAGGGATTGAATACCCTTATGCACGTCTGCTAAGCTGATTCGCATATTGTGCTACCACTGGAATGATAGGATGTCTGGATTAAAGAGAGGAATGAAACTGGGCTTAGTTCCCTGACAATCATCAAAATAAGTGAAGATGTCCCCTGATAACCACTCAGGTAACTCTAACCCCAAGACATGGCAGCTATGCTAATACCCAGGGACTTTCCCGAGATTATGGCAAGCCTCTCCTCGAAGTCCCAGCATACCCTGCTGCCGTTCTTTCATATTGATATATCTGATGCAACCCGTTGGGGAATGGATCATGTTCAACATTTGCAAGGGTGACCTATTAGAGTCAGCCTATGTAGAGTTTAAGCCTCCCTTACCTCGGGAGAACTCGTACTGGTTGAGCTTGTCTGGTTCCCGCGACGGCTTGGTTGTATACTTGCTGCAGGATGTGCCTCAGCAGACCTCGACGGCTTCTTGTTCACTCTCTGCGCAGTGACGCCCCTTCGACTGAAACAAACAGAGACATCCTTTAAAAATGTATTAATGGTAGCTGTTTCTCTTCCTGAGTCTTGTGGACAACTCAGAGATTGGTGCTTTAAAACAAATAAAAATCAAGAGTCTCGCTAATCCGTCGTTGGTCATCCTAGCTTGTCTGGTAAACAGGTACTTTGACATTGAGTCAGTTTTTCTGTATGTTTACGTGAATGAGAAGCAACCTATTCACAAAGGTTTGTGCAATTATTCTTTTGAGGCTGTACAGAACCATTTTGCAATTTATTAATATCATTCTTATGTTACCAATGATGAATAAGAAATCCAAAATCAAAGGTTATTTCCTTTAATTTTGCCTGGAATTTTGAACAAATGTGTCACTGTCAAACTAAATTTTTATAATGTATGATTGGTGAAGCTGTAGTGTATGGAAATGTGAACTACGACCAATGGAGTTGGATTTCAGGGTCATTGAAGAAGAAAGAGATTTTCCACTTTTAGAGGAAGAGCAAGAGGATTTATGCATTGCTACTGACAAACCACTTTGAGTTCATTTTGTAGTTGCTTTTTTTTTTGTTGTTATGTCTTAACACAAATTTAATAATCCCTACAATTTTACTTTCTGCATTCAATGTGTCAAAAACACTTAAGTCATAGAATTTGAATAATACTACCTTCAAAAAACTTATCTATTTATATTAACTGTCACCAAAAAAGCACATAGACAAAGAAACATTCCATTTTACTGAGGCTGAATGAAATCACAACATTATTGACAGGTTTAAATAACAACCAGCTACAACAAAGAGGTCAAGTGTACATAACAAAATCAATACAAGCGCAGGGGCAGGGGTGAGAGTACACAGGGGTCTCCCCTCTGCCTGATTTGCAACTGAATACAAGCACTACATCATCTACATACAGTACTCAGTGCTGAGCAAGTGTCATTCACCTGACAGACTTAGCAGCACAAACCTGCTGCTCCGTTCAAACCTCAGTGTTTAAAGGTAGTTTTTCTCAAAGCGTTTGATACAATTTCTCAAGGTGTTCAAAAGGCATTCCTTGCAAGTGGTTAAACGCTAATGGTTTATAGAACAAAATGCCAAAATAAAGAAAACCAATTATTTCAACCCTTGTAAGATGTTAGGCAATGGTAAAATCTTTGTAATATAGCTAGCTAGTGGAAATAAAACAAAAGGCAAATATATGTAAAGAGCAACAATTTGATAGCATTTTACCAATTTGTGCAGACTTAGTAAAGGCCATAGCATTAAGAATTGGTAAGAGATGGACAGACATATTTGATGAACTCATAAAAATAATGGAAATAACATCAAAAGCAGAATACTGTACATATAACTCATCCACTTATTCTGACAGAATCAAGCTTGGCATCTCATTTGAAAGACAGTTTTATCGTTTAGTAGCTTTGCTTGTTTTGTTTTTTTGAAATTCGAAATAAGGCAAATAGAGCAACATTATACTTAAGTTTAGAGATTTTTAATTTGAGACAATCAATAGTAAACTCATTAAATTTTGAAAAGTATCATGCTACAAGTTCAAAACCAAAAACTGTCTTTGAAATAATGTAATATACAGTTCTATCCTAATAAATCACTGAGGATTCTGGGATTACATTGATCTTATGGGAGTATATCCAAAATGGTTGCCCACCCCTACCAACTCTATAAGACCTGTCAAACGATTCAAGTTTAAAATTGTATTCTTTATCTTCCAATGTTCTTCATCCTATTCTATTCCCCACAATTAAGTGTAAATAATCAGTGCAAACTTATTGTTCTAAAAGAAAAGTTGTACTCAATCTGCTCTAAGGTTCTTCAATTGAAAAAATTCCAGATTCAAAATGTAAACAATAATTCGCCCAAAACATTTCTGAAACAAGAAAACAGTACACCCACACTTTAGACCAATCTGAAGCCTGATCTCTTTCAAAAGTTTAATAACCTAGGTTAGAACCAGACTTGCAGATGACTCAGCTCTATTTTCAAACCACGCCAAGGTGAACCACTTGAATATTTAAAGTTTAAAGTGTTCAGAGAGGGTTTTGACTTGAGAGGAATTTTAACTTGCTCACAAATCTTGTCTGGCAGGTTGATAGTAAAGTTGATTGCTGTGGCTTGAGTTTTGTGTATTTTAGTGGAAAAGTAGAGTCTTGTTTATCTATCATCCACAGAAGGTACATACAAACAAAAATTTCAAATATTAGGAAAGCTTTCAGAAAAGAGACATTTATAGATTTTAATTTGTACTAAATGCTTTACTGTCGGACACAGCGCAGAATTGGAAAGCCATACTTGTACAAAAGTACCACAAAACACCTCCATTCAATGACTGTTCAAAATAAATTCCTCTAGTATTTCACAAAACAAATCCTTAATTCCACAAGTGTAATTATTTTGTTTCTAATTCTTACTTTTGTTTTTTTGCAAAGGATAATTTAAAACTCCGAATTCCACAGCAGCAGAGGTCAGATAAATGAGACTCTACAGGAGGAATATGGTCATGGAACCCAAACCTACTTTAGTAGTTTCGAAATGTAGCCTAATCACTGATATCAATATTGAGTTAAAAATTGATATATTTTGTATTACTTTGAGAAATCTTGCATGGAAATGACAAACACATCAATTTGGTGTATCCAAACATCTTAATGTACTACTATACTGTATACGTGGATTTGGAAGTCGCGTTGTTGATCCATTTCATTGCTAGTCGTTGAGCTATTAATTAATAACCTAATCTGGGGAACAGTCGGCCAAGTTTGTAACAAGACTACACCTCACCATCCCTAAAACACTCGCCTTTCATTCCATATTCAATACCCAGTAGAGTAGTCGATGTCTCAAATCAAATCAAAGTATGTAAAGGTATTGTGTTAAAAATGTGAAGATATTACTAAAACTTTAAAGACAGAATCACAGAATAGAGACATAGAGTCCGTTAGTCTATGACAGAATGTTTGGACCGCACCGGGACTTGAACCAGGTCTCTCGCTTGCCGGGCGATTATGATGACCACTACACCATCCGGCCCAACTATTTGTGCCTTCAAATTTAGAGAAGTACTTAAACGATTTAAGTGTAATAAACAATCAAAGCCTGTAACTTTAACTTTCAAGACACTGTAACCTTTTGGATTAAAATGTTCAACCTAAAGTCCTGACGTATTTCAAAGTGTAGAAAACACAGCAGGTAAGACCCATGTAGAGATTTCATTTTACGATGACAACATCAACAAAGAATCCATACAATCAAGCGAGTGGACCAAGAAGTCTCTGTCTAGGAAGCCCGGCACTCTGCACAGTTTCGGCGGTTACTGCACCATGGCCCGGTGGATGAGGGGGGGGGGGAGGAGGTGGGATGGCCGATAATGCCACAGTTGCCAAGGTCCAAGGCCCCAATCTCGGGGCAACGGCACGGCTCAGGGTCTCCAGTCAGCGTCCTTGCCTCTCCTGAGTCTTGGCTACTGATACTGATACCTCCACATCTATACAATCCAACATCCTCCTTGCTTGCTTGCATTCAATATTGACTGGGACTCGCGGCGTGGTCCTGTAATCCAGCTTCATGGAGGTCAGGTTTTGAGGATGATATAGGTCTAAAGCGTCTCAGATAGTCTCAGTGATCATCTGATGATACCCGCATCAACTCCCACCATCGTTCAGACATATCAATCTCCTATAGAGAAGTTACCTAAAATCCTACCGAAAATCCCCGATTACTAAAAACAATTTAACAATTTACCCGATTTGCTAAAAACAGTCGAAACTCAACCTTGGCAGTTGCGTTAGAACTACAGAAACTAATGCGCTCTACTGCTTAATTTATTAATTCATGTGTTTCAGACTAATTTATTCTCAACTATCTATGGAATAACCATTTAGAAATTTGTTATTAAACTTGCTCTAAAAGGGTATCTTGCGAAACCGATGAAACTACACGTATTTTTGCTTTTTAGATACGTTTTGCGTCTAGATAATTGAACAACAAATATTATGGTATGCAACCGGTAACTGAATGCTTGCTCTACACTACAGTCTACAGTCTTGAGTCCGCCTGTTGCTGCTAAACCAGTTTCTCTGTTCACAAAGGACCGGCATCACACGCGGCGCGCAACTCGCTCGCTGCACCAATTCACCAATCCCGGATTCCGCACCTGTCAATTCCGGGATCGGACGATTTTAATCGGGATTTCGGGACTTTTGCACGGTTTTTGTTTAAAACGCTATTTTCCTTCAAATAAACGCATTCTTTGAAGAATTACCTGTGGAAAAATTAGATGGTCAACATGGTAAGATCCTTGTTAGGAATTATCACCGATCCTGATCCCCCAAAACTCGTTTTAAGAATTTGTTCAAAACTGTGTGTACAAATGTAGGCCCTATACACATGTGAAAGCTCAGCTGCCGCCATTTTGTCAGATTTTCATAAAAAATGTTGTACGAATGTTCCTTTGTAAAATATTCTGCCCCAGCCACAACCACAGTGTCGTAGCATTGGTTCTTTCGCCACTATCTTAGCTCCTTTACCTTTTCACCTGAGGCCGAAGGGCTGAAGCGAGACAGTGGTCCGTAGCATTAGTTTTTTTTTTTTCGTCACTCATCTTGGTCTCTTTCCTTTCACTCTGAGGCCGAAGGCCGAAGCGAGACTGTGTCCTAGCATTAGTTTTTCTGCCACTATCTTGGTCTTCCCTTTCATCTCTGAGGCCGAAGGCCGAAGCGAGACAGTCCGTAGCATTAGTTTTTCGCCACTATCCTGGTTCTTCACTTTCACCATCAGGACGATCACAGAGAACGTGTTGCGGAAATCCTTCCACTATCAGTTCAATTAGGAATAGTGCCTAGGAGCCCATTATTAATCGAGCATAGACTTGCAAGCGTTCATCCGCTCATCTTCTCAACATTATACAGTTTAGCGAAATATTATTAGAAATCACTCAGAATAATGCAACTATTTGGCAGTTTCCTGTGAGGAATTATCACAAGATTTAACACCTAATGGGTAAAAGGTCATGGTTTTTTTATATTTTAAAAAGGAGAAATTAACTAAAGTATTGTTACTGAAACTGTTTTTTTCTAAATGTGCCACAGCAAAATGGAAAATGGTCTGAAGGAAAAAATGACTTCCTCTTTAGCGTGGGCCTCTATTTTGTATAATTTTTTCGTGGTTGCAATAACTTGTTTCTGAAATGTTATCTGATTTCAAGGTTTGTTTTAATTTATATGGTTTCGATAAACCTTTGGCTTATTTTGCAAGAATTGATCTCGACTTCATTTGAGTTGGGTTTTAGGTACATGATTTATATATCGATTTAAATCTTTATTTCATGTTTAAAATTTCGTCATTACACATTTTTTTTTTCTATTGGATTTTTTGTTAGTTTTACATGATTGTGTCTGATTTCAATGTTGTACTGGACGAAATGCTAACAGTTCAGACAAAAAAGACTCTTCTGCTATATTCTTTACGCTGTTGGAGAGAGTCCATTTTCTCTATAGATTTTTTCGCCTCTTTAGATATAAAGCAATAACATAATGCACATTACTCATATCAATAATTAGTTAACTACCCAGTATTTTTCAACCTGCAGTTTTCCTTACCGCCATCTACGTCTAGACCTTATCACAAGTAGATAAAAGCTACGACCTTGAACAGTTACGAAAATTCACGAGCTATTTGCAGAAGAAAACAGTGCTTATGGCTGAGCAATAATACTATTCTTTGATTCAATTTCATTCTACAATAATTATTGTTGTTAAAACACTATCATGGGTGATTTTTCTAAAATGCACTTGTAGTTTTTACTAAATAAAAACTTGTCCCATGGAAGAATAATTAAACATTTATTATTGAATATAATCTTAGACGTTGCATGTTTGTTTGACACAATAAAACCCACATATCACTGACCAATTTCCTCAGAGTCATGTTAGAGGTCACTCAGATAGCCTAAATACAGATTGTGTATACTGTATAAGTAATCTGCGTTTTCTGCTGACACTCTGATATTGTTAACTCTTTAGTACTCTCTACGAGATGCATTTTTGTGAGATTTTCACAACATTTGGTATAATTATGTTCATATATTGATCAAGTTTGTTAGCCAGCAAAATCAGACGACTGTAAGTCCTCTTTAGGTGAGGAGTTCACACCAAAAAAGCAGGTTTAGTTATTAGTTGATTTCATACGATTTCGATGATATATAAAACCAATATATATTTTAATGTTATCCCAACAACATACTAAAAATTATAAAGACCCATTAAGTTGTTTCAAAATGGCGGCAAAAAGGATTTTCGCTATAACAGCGAGATTAGTAGTACGATTTGAATGAAATTTGAAATACGTTTTCCCATGAAGCGTGGCTGTGAGCGTAGCGAACTAGAGTTACAATTAGAGATTAGAGTAACAAAATTGTTAGGAAAATCGCCTCATTCATGCTAGCGGCACTTATGCGCTTAGGCGTGTCGGCCTGGTCCATATTGAATACACAATTCTGAGTAAAAGCATTATAAAAGCTACTACGTTTCTATTCACGTTTACTTAAAGGCTACGAAATTCCATTGAAAACAAAAAATAAAAAGTATTAAAATAGAATTCAAATGAACGATGAGGAGATAAATGTTACAAATGACGTCACAATTTCACTTTCTCGTGCAATTTACCCGCAGCTTTTCTCAGAATTGCATTGTTTGTATGTATGTACTTTAACCTGGCCACCGAGTTGCAAGGATATATCCGCTTGAAATGGGGAGGCGGCGGTATTGATTTTGTCTGACCGAGGGTTGTAGGTGTGTGGGGAGGGGCACAGCCGAGTCAACGCTCTAAACTACCCTACAATCTTCCCACTCCCCTTCATCACCCTCTCAACCCACCCCATTATGTCGAGCTCCTTCCTCCTTCCTATTCCTGCTTCGTTTCGCAGAATCCTTCTTCATTCGCGGCTGAATATTTTGTTGTGGTTTTCTTCCGGGAAAAGCGACGGTGATTTCATTTTCGGAAGCCAGGAGATTTTCTCCCGGGGCAGATTTACATCGCACTTTATCCGACGTAAGAAATACAACTGCATAGTTTTCTAAACGTGCCCGGCAGAGTCTTTGAAGTCGAAGTTAAGTTTTACTTAAAAGTGTTTCAGAACAAAATTTACAACTAACAATACAGTTTATTAATTTTATGCTTAAATTACCTTACTTACCACATCACTTGTTAGCATTTTCGAAAAAGGCTTCGGACATGTTTCCAAGTTAACTTAGCGAAAACCCGTAAGCTTTCAAGGTGTATATGAAAACTGTTGTAATTGTATTGACATTAAATTTAGTTTGAGTCCTAAATTCAATTTCTATAACCTTATTTTCGTTTTGATACAGCATGTTTTGATGTCATCTGCAGGATTTATAAATGACAAAGCTCAACTATATTCTTCTTATTCTACAATCCACAATGATGTTTTCCTTTCACGTCCATGCTTTTATCCCACCCGTCAACACTTGCAGCCAGATGAGCTGCAGTGACAATTAAATAATCACTCAGGCTCATCAACATTTATATCTAATGTCCAGCCTGCTTACGCTGCAGAAAACCCGTTTGTTGAGAGCGTTCTTATTTTAACAAACAAAAGGTATATATATATAGGGTGTCCCATAGTAAAGTAGACTCTAGGAAAGATATATGGGTCAAAATAAAGAGAACAAGAATACAATTTTACGAAACGCTTAGTTAACCAGATATTTGCCATATATTTGTCACTAATTATTATTATTAATCTCCCACACCACTTATCGGATTTGACTCAAACTTAGCATACATTTGTATCTAAGACCATTATGGAAAAACTACCAGCATGATCTAACTTTTGGAGTTACACCTAAAAAGTGAATAAACGGTGGGTTTTACGATAAAATGTAGATGCTATTGTTTTGTAGCGAATTTTACTATCTATCTATTGATACCAAGGTCAAAAATCTATTCATAATCAACAAAGTTACAGTGGAAACCGTGGCAAACATCAAGATAATAAGGTGGGAAGTTGTCTTTTCAGCCAGAGTTTCCCAAAGCTTTGTTGTTTCAATATATTTTTATGACCTTGATGTCAATAGATAGGTAATAAAATCCACTCCAAAAACTTTATTCTTTACATTTTATCTTTAAACTCACCGTTTATTCGCTATTTAGGGTAAGGCCCAAAATACCATAAAATAGTTACCGTTTTAAAATTATAAGTTAGATCATGCTGGTAATTTTTTCCATAAATGGTCTTATTTACATACAAATGTATGCTAAGTTTGAGTCAAATCCGATAAGTGGTGTGGGAGATGGTAAATAATTAGTGACAAATGGCGAATATCTGGTTGACTAAACGTATTCGGAAAAAATTGTATTCTTAATTTTCTTTTTATTTTGATCCATATAACCTTTTCCTAGAGTCTGGCACTTTACTTATCGGACGCCCTGTATATTACACTAGATAACACTAACATTTTTATTCTTAAAACTAAACGTAAATTTAAAAACATCTAAATACGAGATTGAGACATTTCAAACACGACGAAGAAGCAAGCAAATCCCAACGGAAAACCATCCTTGGTTTTTGCTTTCCAATGACAACAACTAAAGGTATGTAGTTCCTGAAAACACGTTCCGCGTTTACACAACACAAAGCTCAATAAACACCAAACACACTGAAACAAGGAACTGAGGAGAAACACCTGATAAACGTGACTGGACCGAATGATATTTACAACCCAACACCCTTGACTGGTTTTTTACTGTGAAACCCTTTCAACTTTGTAGAAGATCTCTTTGAAGCCAAACACGACACAAGAACAGACAAGGGTAGAGGGTTCACAACACTTGAATGGTCAAGCCTTTACGTAACAGATGCGACACAATTAACAAATTCGTAGCAATAACGTAAAATTTTCCTAGACTTGGTCCACAGACGGACTATCAAACTATGTATTTTGATGTGTTAAGGTTCTCCTGGGAATAGAACGCGTTCCTCTGAAACCCTATCAACTCAAATTGACTTTGATAGGTAAATACAACATTCTCTTCTTTAAAGTGTCGCAATGACCCAAACTATTTGGTTTTCTTCAATGAAAATTCTTGAGAAATTCGTAATCGAGCAACCTGTTTACAAAATTAAATTTGTAGGTCAAATGAGGAAGACAACGCCGTCATCAGTATCTGTTGGGCAGTATTCGAAAGTTGTCTCAAAACATAAATGCCAGTGGCTAACTTCCCGCAGACATTTTCTACGTGACAATCCCAAGTCGACCCGCGATAAAGGTGTATTCCTAGGAATTTTACCGAGTTGACTTCTTTGATCTCAATATCATAAAGCATGACTGATAGGACGATCTGAGTTCACTCGATGCAATTGAAAATGGATTAATTATGATTTTGTTTTGAGCTCATTAAAATGTTTAACTGAACTGTCAAGCTACCAGTATAACACGGAGAGACAGCTAGCGGCACTGCGATCGAGCAAAACACCATGGGTATCAAGTTACAAAACTTCATCTGTACCCACGAAGTCGCAAAGTTCAAGATACGTCAAAATATCGTTGGGTCTTTGCATCCGTTGCAGAGCGCCCAGTACACGGGCATTTTCCTGACAGCAACTCGGACAGGGTACTCCAACTAAGCAACCCCTGGGCTAAACCTCTCAACAAAATTGCCACCACAATCACTCAATACAGTATTTGTAGGAAACCAGTCGGTTGATCATCCTTAAAAGCCTGCATGGTGCCGGATTCCCAGTTGTGGGAAAGGGTGACCAGATAGGCCGCGAACTGCGAACACGGGAGGGTGGCCCTGGGGAGGTGTGCGTGCTGACGGCAGACGTGTATCGACCACATGCGTGAGACCCAGGCGCGCTCAACCCCTCACACACACACAGAGATAAGCCCCAATGTGAAATCGATGTTGCCAGACTCATTTCACTTCCTACATCGCTTCAATCCTCGCCAGCTTGTAAACAAACCTTGCTCCCAATCCGCTCGGGCTGAAAATACCCACCCTGAGCAGTCTTTATACGGAACTTCAACAGTTATCAATCTCTATCTACGATTGATCACACACGTCAGTTGTACGATATTAAAGATCGGTAATACTATAACTACAATATAAGAAGACAAACTATATAGGCTAAACCTACTTAAACAAACTCAAAATCACCCATCAATCATTCGGCAATTCACTCCCAGACAACAAAATACTACAGGCTCAACATTTGAAGAAATAACGAAATCCTCTCGGAGGATAATGCATGCTACGGCAAAAATAACCTTTTCTTGAGATTACAAAGAATATGTAAAAGACGCTGAGGATAAGAATCCTTCTTTGACAAACCCTTTAGTTGAAGACAAGAGAATGAGCTACCAGATGAACCGGACTAATACGTAAAATGCCAAAATATTTAGGACAAAATATTCAGAGTCCACGTTAGGTGACAGGTGCCTATGATCAATTAGCGGATGTGTTTACCCCTACCACTGCTTTCCTGTGTGGCTTTGTGTTCACTTCCACCATGTTTCGTACTTTCGCACGACTATTAGTATATTTCAGTGTAGATAACTGGAAGTCACTGTGGCTCTATGTCCGTCTCCCTCTGACACTTGGCCTTAAGGACTGTACATGAAGAAATAGTTCTTATATCGAACCCTGAGGGGATGGAGGTAAGAACTTTTGACGGCAAAGGAATCCTTGCATACGGTTTTTTATATACTTCACTCTAGTATTATAAGAAAGTTATCCTAAAGGAGTTAGTATAAACTGAAACTCCATGAGTATTTCATACGATGAGTCATTTTTAACTATAAAGAGCACAAAATTTACTTTTTGGAACAATCACAATCTTTTATGCTTAGAATGTGTACCATACCAAGAAAATTACACTATAGTATTTTTGTTTCAAAGTTATTAAGTTGGACGTATAATAAATCTTGTCATATTTCAAAGTCTGATAAAGTACCATATACAATGTCCTGGAATAAGTTACAAATTCAAGCACTATGGTAAAACAAATGTTATCAAAATCCTCACAAGTGTTTAGAGACATCGCCTATCGTTGAAGGATTATTTGAACACTACTAAAAAAGAGAATAGAAAATTTTGCTAAATTTTCCAACTCTTGAGTTAATTGGTCGGCCTTCGTCGACTGATAATTTGTCGAAGCCTCAAACTACACAACACTAATGAGTTCGACCTTGAGCCTTGTCTACATCCTTGAGACTTTACTGCCAACACTGTTCCGAGTCTTCGGAAACTTGAATATTAAAGAACCCAACGCGTGACTGTGGCCATGAGAATGTTTACTATTGAACTTTGAACAGTGGTCAAAATGTTGCTGAAAACTTGCAGGTGACAGTTATATTACAGTATTTAATTACTCGAATAAATGATCAAACTAAACGTCTTTTATCAGGGTCTCGTAACGAAATTCCTAAGCTGAAACTTTGACTTTCCTTTCAAAATTCCAAGAAATTTTTTTTATAGCCCACAATTGAGTTAGAGGTTGTTAGTATAACGACCTACCTATTTGCGTTTTTACGTTTTTTCCTTGACTTGGGCAAATTGGATTCTTTGACTATTCCTGGTCAAGTAAATTCCCTGATTGTTCCACATTTTCAGGATTTCCATGTCGCTAGTCACCCTTATTATACAGAGTGGACTGAGTGAACATTGACAGTTCAAATATAGTCAAATTGTGTATAAGAAATTTCAAGAGTAATAAAACAAATCTAAATAAAATGTAATTTATTAGTTCTTGCCTCTCAAAAGGACAATCGATTTGACAATGATCCAAATAGAAACTAAATTCTATAAACATATAAAATGTGTTAACGTTTGACTAAGCTGAGATTCTAACCCATGGCCCTAAATTTCGGGCCCATTGTATAAAACACGGTTAGTTCAAATCGTTACGGATTATACGTGTATTTGCTTAATATCAGCTTTCCACGTGACATTGATTCCTTAAAATTTGGGAGCCGTGGCGGATTGATATCGCGCACGACTCCGGTGATGCGAGTTCGATCCCGCAGTCACCACGAACAATTTGCTAGTGACCTTACGGTAACGCTAAAAAAGTCGAGGATTAGTGGTAGAGAACTTTGTAGTCCTAACTTCGCCTCGATGAGCAAGAAAAACGTGTTTGTAATTGTAACGTATACACCCCGCGAAAATAAACTGTTCGGTCCACCCTGTAAATTGAACCTACACAATAGAAGAGTGAAGACTGATAGAGAGTGCGTGAATGAAGGACCGGGGCGTGGGTCGAAGGTTGGGCTGGCTATATACAGAACCCAGCTGAGATAACAGACGACCTTGACACGAATCCGCATATCACCATCATCGGCGCACCATTAACTGTGTAACTGTGCACACGTGCCTAGACGCTTGTGCAGCATCATCACACAATCAGCCTTCGGTAGCTTTTAGTGCTTCACGTGCTTCCGTGCTTCACGCCTCAACTTTCCAAACCATTGGTACTGTACCTATCCGCATTCCCAAGACCTAAACATAAGACAATGTGTTTAATTTTTAGATTAATTGCAGGCCTGACGCTTATCGGCCTTGAACAAGCATATCTCCAAACGTAGCCGACGCGTAGTTACAAGGCTATCATGATTCCTAGCAAAGTTTTCTTCGAGCGTATAGATTAGCAAACGGAAATTTGTATTAAATTCCGTGAAAATGAAACAAAAATACGACAAGTGGAGTGGCTACATATACAGGACATAAATACCTGCTCTGTGATACAGGGTGAGTTTTAAATTCCGACCCTTCCACCTTAACTTTAAAAGGAAATACTAAAAGAAACCCTTTCGATAATGTTTTTATAAAATTTATTTTGACGTACTTTAAGTCTCAATCAACCCCCACCCAAAACTGGGGAAGGGCCCCAAACCTTAAATACAAACCCCTTGTGGCCCCTCAAGAGAAACGGAATTTACAACAAATGCAATGACGCTAAGACAAATTTTGTAGTCTTTTTTTGTAATACAAGAAATCAGGTTTAAAATGCCACATTTCGTAAAAATTTGTTTAATTAAAACATAGTAATGGTAACGCAAATAACTTTAGAATTTTTTAAAAACATACCCTAAAGTGGGATTAAAATATTTCCTTTTTCAAAAGTTATGGTGGGGCATTTAAAGCTCACTCCGTATACTGTATAAGATTTGCCATTCGACTCAGAGGTGTCGGAAGCTCAAAATTGCTTTCAGTTTTGTTCAACAGTAGACATTAATTAGCCCTGTGTCCAATGAAACAGAGTATTCCAACTAGCTACCATTGACGTGAGCCTACTTCTAAGTCGTGATGGTGATGGTGAAGATGATGGTACGGTTTGCGGGTCTAGGAGACAGGAGAGTACAGTAACGGGTCTGGTTGGAAGTGCGCAGTACACACCGGGTCAATAACCTGGCCACAGCGCTCTACACTGTGTGCGATCTAGCAGTGTTCTCTCCACCCCATCACCGTGTACTCGGTGTAATCACTAGACAACGTGTACACAGCTAGTCCGCACACAGTATAGTGGTGAGAGAGTGGTGCTCAGTTCATTATCAGAGTACAGTACAGAGTATTAAAGATCAAAATAACAACATTTTATTCGTCAATTTACAAAAAATACTTGTGTTGACAAAAGAAAAGGACGAAAAAACAAGATCTTTACAGCGTATCTTGGTCGGCCCGTGGTTCGAAATCACGTTGGTCCATTCCATTGGTCGTTGGGATATTAATTAATGACCCAACCTGGGGAACAGTCGGCCCTATTTGAAAACAAACTACAGGAGTGGTCGGTGTCTTAAATCAAAGTATCAAAAAATAAAGTTCAGCAACACAAAAATTAGTACGAAAAATCCAAACTACGAAAACTAACGGAAATAAAGAAAATGGCTTGTATTGAAATTTCAAGAACCACTGGCTCTATATTAGAAAACCAACAGATGCAGCACAGAGTATGTTTACGTTTATGTTTTCAATTGACAACAAACAAAGCGTTGATTCTATTTGTGTTCGGTTAATACCCCATTGTACTTACTCTTTGAGCGTAGAAGGACAACAAACAAAGCACAAAATTGTAATGTTTTTCACGGGTACGAATAATAAGGCGTCAGTCTTTGTTAACTCACTATTTATTTACACAGTCTAGTTGTAATTACACTAATATTAAACGCAATTAATAATTCACTTAATGGCTACAAACTATTACACTTTGTACAGTTCTTATTACACTATTTGCACTTCACAGTCAGTTTGCACTCCGGCGCGAAGCCCGTTCACTCACGTGTCCTAGCACTCTTCAGTCGGAATCCAACGGTGGGTGTCGATCCTCGAAGATCACTCGCAGCCGACGTTCGCAGCGGGCACAATGAAGATCACTGACACTGTTCACGCACAAGGGTTGTGACCCTGTATGTTCACACAGCACTTACACTTTCACGAGGGTACGCGGCCCCTATTACACAGACTTGCTCTGCACTGAACTGAACTGCCGGCTCCTGAGGGTATCCCCGCAGAAAGTGCTGGAAGCTTCTCGAAAGGCCTCGACCACGTGACTAGGCTTTCAGCCAATAGGATTGAAGTCGAGAAGTCCGTGGTGATGGCGCGTGCACTCAACCGTAACTAACGTCAAAGGCAATATATCTGACAGTCAATTGGGTCTCGCAGGTCATTGTAGCGGCCGGCCTATTGTCTCGAGGGTAGGCCCTGGCGTCCGCCACAATGGGTAGGTCCTGGCGTCCGCCACATTACCCCCTCTTAAGACTGTTCTGTCCCAGAACAGAGAGATCTCAGGGTGTCCAGATTCTGGTTGATCGGATGCAGGGACATCTTCCTTTCTCTTGAAGTCTCTGGGGTCAAATATACACACTAGGATCTCCATGGCCATGTTCCTGAAGGTGTTTTCAATAATTCTTCTGACTCTCCACTCAAGTCCATCGAGACCACATGCCAGCTTTGGTATGGCAAGTTTTCGGATGCCCAATCGAATCAAGTTTTGGCGCAGATCCATCAGACTCCTCTCCACCGACTCGTATGTTGGCTTCCCATGCGACCATCTCTTCGTCACCAGGTAGAAAAGATGTCGCTCACCATTCTTAAATGCAGAGTCTTTCCTACAGCTGGGTCCTGGGACTTTAGTTCTTCCACACGCCCGAACTTGCTCCTGAATACTCGGGCGATTCCTCCCGACATGCTCAAATCCTGAGCTACACAGTGGGCGAGCGCATAGTCCTCTGGAGCCTTGAAGAGATCTTGGTAAACGATCCTGCTTACTCCAGATGTTGCCCTTTCCGGAGCTTCCTCGTCCTTGTTGGCCGATGCTTCTTCGGGTATACAGGCGCGGACCGTCTGCTCCTCGTGAACCTCGTTGTCTCCTTTGTAGGGCGCCAGCCGATTTGTGTGGACGATCCGAGGTTTTCCATTCGGCGGCTTTTTAATCCTGTATATCAGATCATTTATCCGGGTGACAACTTCATAAGGCCCGTCCCACGTTCGCTGAAGCTTCGGAGAGTAGCCTTGACGTCTTCTGGGGTTGTACAACCACACAAGGTCTCCAGCGTCGTAAACGCCCTTTTCCGCTCTGACGTCGTAGCGTTCCTTCATCCTATCGCTGGCATGTTGCATGTTAGTCCTGACACGCTCGTGGATGTCGTCCATACGCCTCCGAAGACGTGACACGTAATCCTCTCCTGCCAAATCTTCATCAGGCTTTCTTCCAAACTGCAGGTCACATGGCAGCCGAAGTTCTCGTCCGAAGACTATGCTTGCTGGTGTCTGCCCGGTCGTTTCATGGATAGAACTTCGGTAGGCGAGTGAAAATAAGTGAATGTACTGGTCCCAATCACGTTGGTGGTCGGAGACAATCTTGGACAAGTACTTCCCCATAGTCCTGTTCATTCGCTCTACCATTCCATCAGACTGGGGATGTAAAGCCGTGGTCCTGGTCTTCCGGATTCCCAGTAGTCGACATAGTTCTGTGAACAATAACGACTCGAAATTCCTGCCTTGATCACAATGTAGTTCCAGGGGAACTCCGAAACGGCTGAACATTTCTTTAGTTAGCACTTCGGCTATAGTGGCAGCCTCCTGGCGTAAGCCTCGACCCACTTACTAAAATAATCCATTGCCACTAGAATATACTTATTTCCTCCTTCAGTCGTAGGGAATGGTCCAGCTACATCAATCGCGATCCTTTCGAAGGAGCCCCTACGTTGTACTGACGCATTGGAGCTACTCTACGCTTTTGTGGCCCGTTCGCCGAAGCACACGTAGTACATTTCCTGCACCACTCCTTAACGTCCGTAAGTTGACCCAGTAGAATCGCTCCCGGACCTTCTCCAGCGTCTTGTGCACCCCGAAATGTCCACCAGACACACCGTCGTGAAGCTGTCTGAGTACCTCTGGAACTCTCTTCTTCGGGACCAGTAGCTGCAGTCTCTTCTCCGTCCCATCCCCGCCAAGACTCTCCTCAGTATCCCATCCTCCAACGTGATCGACCCACTGCGCCCAGTACGTCTTCAGATTGGGGGAAAGGTGGGAAACCTCGTTCCAGGTAGGCCTTTGGCCGGCCCGCTTCCATTCCAACACTTTACCCAAGTCGTCGTCATCCTCTTGGTCCTTCCGCAGTTCTTCTTCCTGCCAGTGGTCGTCGGTAACGGTGGTTCTTCGCACAGACGCATCTTTCTCTTCCACTCTTGAACAATGTTTACAGTCGTCTGGGCAGGGTCTCCGTGACAGGGCGTCAGCATTCCTATGTTTTGCACCAGATCGATGTTCAGAAGTGAAGTCATACTCTTGGAGCCGCTCGATCTGGCAACCTGTCCTTCCGGGTTTTAAACCGCAAGAGCCATATTAATGCCGCATGATCTGTTCTTAGGAGAAACTTTCTTCCGTACAAATATTTATGGAAATGCTCCACAGACTTCACGACAGCTAACAGCTCCTTTCTGGTTACACAGTAGTTCCGTTCTGGCTTCGATAAAACTTTACTGAAGTACCCGATCACCCGTTCGTGTCCATCCTGTACTTGAGAGGACGCCACCAATACCGACGTTACTAGCATCCGTGTCGAGTATGAATCCTCAGCTGGCCGGGGTAGCTCAATATGGGAGCACTGCTTAAAAGGATTTTAGCTCCTGAAACGCTTGCTGACAGTCCGAGTCCCATGCTCCTCTTATCCTCGGTCAACTTTGTTAGGGGCTTGGCTATGTTGGCGAACCCCAGGACGTATCGCCGGTAATACGTGCATAGCCCCAAGAAGCTCCTCACTTCGTGTTTGTCTTTAGGCGTAGGCCACTTCTGGATAGCAGTTACCTTTTCCGGGTCCACCGAAACTCCTTCACTGGAAACCACATGGCCGAGGAACCTTACTTTCCTTCTAAAAGGCTACACTTCTTAGGGTTGAGCTTCAGGTTAGCTCTCGAAGTCGCTGGAAAACCTGCTCCAGATTTTCAGATGGTCTTTCATGGATTTCCCAAGGACAATGACGTCATCCAAGTAGACTAAACACGTTTCCCAGGAAAGGCCTCGAAGGACAGTCTCCATCAGTCGTTCGAATGTTGCTGGGCGTTACAGAGGCCAAAAGGCATAACTGTAAACTGCCAAAGCCCCGATCCAATGGAGAACGCAGTCTTCTCACGGTCGTCACGGGCAAGTCCCACCTGCCAATACCCGCTCTTGAGGTCAAGAGTAGAGAAGAGTTCGCAGCCAACCAAAGTGTCTAGTGTCGTCAATCCGAGGTAGGGATAACTGTCCTTTTCGTCACGTTGTTGAGCAGCCGGTAATCCACACAAAAGCGAGAAGTACCATCCTTCTTCTTCACAAGCACAACCGGCGAGATCCAGGGGCTTTTCGAAGGCTCGATTACACCATCGCGCTCCATATCCTTCACGATTTTCTCAGCCTCCTCTCGCTTCGCCAATGGCAGCCTCCTTGGGACCTGGCGTATAGGTCTAGCGTCTCCTGTATCTATCCGGTGCTCCACTACGTTGTCTTCCTCTCGTTCCATCTCCAGTTTCAAATACATCTTGGTAACTGGCGATTAAACGCTTAACTTCTTCTTTGTAATCCGAGGCAAATCTCTACACGCATCCTGGACGAATGGCTTTAAGGATTCCGGGAGCACTGTTGTCGCCGAGACTAGATTTCGCTCGATGCACAATTGAAGAAACCGCCGAACAACTACCTAGTATGCTGCCCTTCTTCAATGTTATGGGGTAGCCGTTGACGTTCATTATGCGTACCGGAACATCTTTCCCGGTCACAAACAGTGTCCTGGCGACGAGCAACCCACGTCCCGGCTTCCCATCATCCGTAGCTGGCTCCAACAGAACGGCCTGTCCCTCGGCAACATCCTTGTCCAATCGAGCCCTCGCTACAGTCTGGCTGTTGTCCGGAAGTGTCGTGTCTTCGGCCAGAACTACACAGGCGGTCAGTTCTTCCCCATGTCGTAGCGCAACTTCTTCCTCCCCGATGGCGATGATTCCCCTCTTTAAGTCCAAAGTGATCCGAGCCTAGTCATCACGTCCGTTCCCAGGATAACATCTTCGTCAATATTACAAGCACACGGTGTCGAAATCGGGTGCTCCCTATGAGGAAGGTGGCAACCGTCTCCCCGTAAACCTCTGCGCGCTCTCCGGTGGCTGTCTTCAGTGACCATGATGTTGGCTGCACCGTTGCTCCACCTGCAGCTGCACTCCGACTCAGGATGGTCATTGTAGCACCGGTGTCTAGCAGGCTCCTGAGCTCTCCGTTAACCATCCCGTCTACGTAGAAACTGCTCGTCTTTCCAGCCAGCGATGCCACGGTCACACTTCGTCTTGGGGCCTCCTTGGTACGGGTTGACAGCTGCCCCCTCCCATCAACCCTTTTTAGTTTTCCTGCAGCGGCCGAGACTGCGGTGTAGCTCCCTGATTTACACCGGCTCCTGTGTCCCAGCTCGCCACAACTCCAACAACGTAGCTCTTTCTTCTTTGTTTTAAAGCTTGATAACCTTCTGTACTAAACTTCCAGGGCACTGCGGCTCTACCCCTCCACGCTGGCGTACCTCGCTTTGCCCCTTATAGTCTGTTTTATAGCCTCGAACTCGAGAGCTTGTGAGGGCTTCGCTCAACGTTTTCGGGCGGGCGAGTTTCACTGCCTGTTGTGTCTCAGACTCCCGTAGACCATCTAAGAATTTGTCAATTGACAAACTCTCACATACCTCGTCCGGTACGTGGGGTAGGCGCTCCTCACTAGTCGAGCAATATCCGCCTCAAACTCTTGCAGGGTTTCGTTCGGCTTCTGATAGCGGCCCTCAACTGGGAGCGATAAACCTGCTCCATGTGCCGATGTCCGAACCGCATCTCCAGGTCTCTGATAAGCTCGTCATAGTTCAGGCGGTCCACAACTGGGATCGAATGAAGGACGCCTAAAGCGTCGCCCCGTAGCGATAGGCTCAACACAGACGCCTTAGCCGCAGCCGTCCACTGGTGTACTCTGCCGCTGTTTCGAACAGAGTAAAATACCTCCCAGGGTGTCTTGCCGTCAAAAGGTGGCAGGCTCGTGTGTCCAGGAATTGAAGGCGCACACTTTACCGGCTCGGTGATCTCTGCTGAATATCCTGTAATCTGGTTTGCATTTGTTCAGTCAGCATCTCGTACTCGATTCTAAAAACTCAATACGCTTCGTAGCTTCTAACTTTTCTAATCGGTTTTGACTTGTCTACATCCTGTTTAAATTTTTCCTCCAAGTTTTAGAGCTCTTTAAGTTCATCCAAAAATTTATTTTCCAATGTTTTGTGTTCTCCTAAAGCTCCTCTTAATATTTTTGAATTTTCATTAAATTTTTCTTAAAGCTTTAGAATTTTCACTGAATTTTACTTCCAAAGTCTTTGAGGTTTCTAATAATTTTTCTTCTAATGTTTTTGAATTTTCACTGAATTTCTCTTCCAATAGTCTTTGAGAATTTTCTAACAATTTATCTTCTAAAGTTTTTGAATTTTTCTAACAATTTATCTTCTAAAGTTTTTGAATTTTCATTCAACTTTTCTTCTAAAACTTTTGAATTATCATTTAACCTGTCTTCTAAAGCACTTAATTTGTTGTCTAATAACTTACTGAGATCAGCTGAGCCGCGAGATATTTCAAATAGTGGGCTGTCTGGATCGCCTCCTTCCTCTAAGACCGCCGCTCTTAATCTCTCCTGTAGCTGCGTCTTGTTTCCTGAAGTGTCCAGTTCTCGCTCTTCAAGTTCACTTTTAAGTTCCACTACTTTGAGTTCACTTAATTTCACAAACTTAGTTGTAGCATTTTTTTCAAACAAAACTAACACGTTTCACTAACTGAATCGCCTTATCCCACTGACACCAAATGTAATGTTTTCACGGGTACGAATAATAAGGCGTCAGTCTTGTTAACTCACTATTTATTTACAGTCTAGTTGTAATTACACTAATATTAAACGCAATTAATAATTACTTAATGGCTACAAACTATTACACTTTGTACAGTTTCTTATTACACTATTTGCACTTCACAGTCAGTTTTGCACTCCGGCGCGAAGCCCGTTCACTCACGTGTCCTTGTAGCACTCTTCAGTCGGAATCCAACGGTGTGTGACGATCCCTCGAAGATCACTCGCAGCCGACGTTCGCAGCGGGCACAATGAAGATCACTGACACTGTTCACGCACAAGGGTTGTGACCCTGTATGTTCACACAGCACTTACACTTTCACGAGGGTACGCGGCCCCTATTACACAGGCTTGCTCTGCACTGAACTGAACTGCCCGGGGCTCCTGAGTGCGGGCTTATATATCCCCGCAGAAAGTGCTGGAAGCTTCTCGAAAGGCCTCGACTACCACGTGACTAGGCTTTCAGCCAATAGGATTGAAGTCGAGAAGCTTCCGTGGTGATGGCGCGTGCACTCAACCGTAACTAACGTCAAAGGCAATATATCTGACAGTCAATTGGTCCTCACGCAGGTCATTGTAGCGGCCGGCCTATTGTCTCGAGGGTAGGCCTGGCGTCCGCCACAATGTGGTAGGTCCTGGCGTCCACACACTTTTATTTTGACTGTACAGATGACAATAAAACCAGAGCATTGTAACGACGATTGAGTTGAATGGGCAACAGTATTTTGACGTTCAGTGAATAATAAACTAAGCATTTGATTTTGAACGTTCAGCTAACAACATAACAAAGCATTGTATTTAGTTTTAGCGTCGGTAGTGGAGCATAACAAGGTTTTCCTATTTTGTGAGTTCAGTAGAATGTAGATTAGTATTTCCATTGGTCATTGGGCTATTAATTAATGACCATTCTGAGAAAAAGTTTGCCTTAGTTTGTAACAAGACTACACCTCATAACTCAATACCACTCATCCTTCACCACATATTTGTCTTAAAATACCCTCATGAGAGTGGTCGGCATCTCAAATAGTGATTGATGAGAGAAGAAAGCATTTTTCTGATTTACTTTATCGGCTTTTTTGGGGCAAATTAGTCTCCCATTAGACCCAATTTACAATTTGAAGAAAAAAATCTACTAAGAACACAGTCAACCCATTAAGAACTAGTTTGTACCTTAATAAACCTACATATACCAGAGGTTATTTCAGATCGCCGACCGCTGCAGTCAACTTTAACCACTGTAGTTGACGGAAGATATCGATGCATTAAAACGTATATCTATATTCATCAATCATAAGATAATAATTAAATTTTATTCTTTAATATTTGTCGAGCTCCTTAAACACTGAAAACTGAAGTACACTATTTGACCACATTTTCTCTTATGAAAAGCTGTAGATTTTATCATAAAATGCTATTATTATGGTAATGTGATCACATGAAATAAAGTTAACTTTTTGGCCAATACGCTAAGTACTATCCTTTAAAATATCTAGTAGTAGAGCTTATAATGTTTATGTTTGGTTGAACTCACCATTTGAACCATGCTGTCTATCGCTTTGTTGAAACGATCGCATAATGATTTCATACTCTCAAAGCTGAAACAAGAAAACAATTTTAATTAAACTAGGATACAGATTTTCGGATTCGAACAAAATTAGATGCGGTTCAGCAAATAGAAACTACAAAGCTTTTAACATTGCATCTGGTTTGTCAAGATACAAATGAAAATGGCAACACTGTTCAACGATCTCGTATCTTTGGAACGATTAAAATATCACAACAAAAGCAGTTACCAAACTCGGGGATAAGGTATTCAATTTTAGGAAACTTCAACATAAATACCTTCTAATGCCAAGCTATTAGAAGGGTAATCAAAATTGAAGAGCTCTCAGTGAAAGCCATGTGCTGAAACATTCTTTTCAACAATACATATTTTACAAAATATAACATAAAATGTATTTTACTAAATTTGAAACAATCAAAATGTTGTGTCTGATTTTTTGTTTTGATCGGTCAACTATAATAGCTAAAATGACGGTTAAAACTTGCGAAAAACTATCTTGTTATATGGGTTGTATTCCTGAGTTTGAACCATTGTTAAAGACGTTTTCCATCGTTAGTGAAGAAGAAGACCACAGCGTTTCGGGATATGGACTACCATCCCTCCACTGACTTTGCACAGAAATAGGCATTGTGTTTCTCTGATACAGTACAGTTGGTCAGCCTGATGCACACCTGTGATTGGTCGTCCGCTGCACCCAGCCTCCAAACAGCCAGTCGATCGGCTGAGGACGTATTTCATTTCTAGGACGCGTATGTTGTTTGACTGGCCAGCTTACGCTTATTACACATTTTCTAAAAAAAACGTGTTGTATTTCTAGGTTGTTTTTCACCTGAAGACATTCCAGATTGAGAACCTCCCACCGTAAGCAACAAACTGAGCGCCTAATAGTTTCGTTAACTAAGGGACGAGACGTGTGGCAACGTGTTTTCACAATAGGCTGTGCTAACTTGTTAGTTGCCAGGTATCTACCACGCACAAGGGTTATACTATTGCAACACAACACGTCGCGGACACGTGCAGTTGCCAGTTTGTCTAACTATTTATAGCGGGTTCAACTAGAAAGCTGCGGAGGGTCGGTCAGAAATAGACTCAGCGATGCTACAGGCTACAGCAGTCGCTCGCTGTCGCCGTGGAGAAAACGAAAGTGAACCGTCTTCTTCTTTGTGAAAACTCACAGAGAGATGTTAGAAATGGTGTGATTCGTTAGAGGGCGAGTAAGAAATTGAAATGAAATGCGTCATTATTGGTGGCGAAGTTAGACTTTAAAGTCCTTCTTCCACTTAACCACACACGACGACAAATTTACGAAATTCTTAAGTGATTACTGCCTTTACTGAAAACTTAAAGTTTAGCTAACCAAAAATTATTCACACACAGCCTTTGAAATGTGTACATTATCCTTACTATAATATAAAAAAGAGATGGTGTGTGTCAGTTTGTTCCTCAATCACGCAAAAACCACTGGAGCAATTTTATTGGCATTTTACAGGAATGTGGCTTATATACCTGGCCAACACATACGCTATCAACATGTTTGATAATTTATACATTTTCAAGATGGCGGTTATTGATAAGACCTCATTACATATGAAAATTTATAAGCCCAATACTGTTACGTAAAATTCTAGAAAACCATAAATGGTATTTAAGTTTTGACAGCCCATACGAATTTAAAATTTAATCCTCTACAACAATGGTTCTGAGCATTTCGTTGTATCTTCAACCGTTTGCTCGGAAAGTTTGCTTCAGTGTGGAGAAACAGGCTCATGATGCGCCAGGTATGTTAAATCTGAGGCTTGGCAGCCCTGAGTAACCTCCCTTCTTCTTAGGAAGGAGAAGATGGTAAACTTATACAAAATGTGTTTTTCTAAAATATATAGAAAACTGTGTTTTACTTGAAATTGGCAAATTTCTTAAAATGAAATACTTTAAGTTGACAGCTATGTCAACAAAGCCCCGAGGCGAAGCACGGGTACCTAAGCTAGTAGTTCTTTTAAAAAGAAATTATATAACCCTTTAGTCAAAAACATTATGGAAATAATACAGCCTTGCTAAGTTGAATTGCTTCCTTTTCAAACCGCAGGAAAATTGTCAAACATTGGCGTGGTAACGACAAACAATCGCTTATGTGTTCTTCTCTTCTTGTTCATTAACCAAGGAAAACGTCCGATTTTTTCATACTCAACAATCCCACCATTGTCAACAAAAAATAAATATATTTTAGACCTTCCTTGACGAATCTATCAATAATAGAAAATATTCTTCGCCATGTTAAATATCAACATTATAATCTCAAAGTAAACAGAGGCTACTCACCTTTTCGTGTCATAATCGCTGAGTATGTTATTTTCTAATGGCAGTTTTAATTCAGGAAAGTCATCGAAGACCCATCTGCGAACAAACAAAACACATGATTAGTCAAACTTCATTAAATCATACTGATTAATCAACGAATACATGACCAAATATTCTCCCGAAGAAACTCCCTGCCCTGGGGTCAGCGTAAGCTCGAGTTAATCGAACAGCCAAATCTAAATTACGTCGACAAACACAAAGAATTATCTGCAGTGTTTAGTCGTCCTTGAGTGATAAACCTGAACTAACACAGCAATCTACAAATTTAGTTGACTAGTGGGAATATAAATGCGAATTCGGTTAACTGGTTTTATACGCTGGATTTATATCAACATCAAACAACAAACAACACGCCAGTTGGTTTAAAGGGATCAGTATTTTCAAGTTATGAGGGCATCTAAAATAAATATCACAGCAGGACCGAAGTATGAAAACTTAACTATTCAACAGACACTTTCAGTGATCGAAATCTTGTTGGTATAAGGAGGTCTAAAGTAATTTAGACTAAATAGTCGGGTTTTGAAGACTATCCCTATTCACTAGTACTACTCTTTAAAAAAATATATAAAAAAACTCAGCGATACGTGGCTACAAGCACTACCTTGAACCTTAACGAATTTCGAAAGGTATAATTTATCCCAAAAATCAGGTTTCTTGTTACAAAATAACATTTATGATCCGATTTCAACGAACCAGTACACAAACATTTATGTCACCGTACTTAACATGCGAACAAAAAGATCAACCAACCAATACGCCAAACCAAGATGGCAGCGAAAAACTACAGTAATTTCGACTACCATCCGCCATCTTAGTCTGGCCAAACGGATTGTGCTGATGATGTTTGGTACAAATGTTGGTTTCGGTACCATGAATTTTGTATACAAAATCTTATCGAAATCAAACAACTCGTATATTATTATACAGTTTTGTAAACCCCCTGTAGGAGGGAAACGCCCCTTTTAAAAGGGAACTTCCTGCAGTAAACCGATTTAACAGTTAGTTTGAAAGTTCATAATAGTGGCGGAGAGCAATTTAGTAAAATGAAGAAACGGACTTTTCCACACTTCTGGAGAGAAAACAACTACTCCTCATTTTACTTGTTTTTATTCTAACTTGTGTTTTGACAAGCTATTAGCTATTAACTTCTTAATATGTAGCGGTTTTTTAAAATTATTGTTTGGTTAAGTCTTAGGTTAGATCTTAAGTTAAGATATTATATAAGTAAATGTAGTTCCTATATTAGTGTAGTCCTCTGAAGACGGGTGGAGTTTTAACAGCCCGAAACGTTAGGAGTAGTTTTATTTTCTCCATAAGTGGCTGGAAAATTCCGTGTCTTCTTTTTACTAAATCTAGTTGGCGAAAAAACTCCCAGGCTCTTTTTCACCTAAGGCTTTACGTAAGGAACATTCACAGCAAATTCCTTGAAAATCAGGAAACATTGCGACTGTACACACACATACGAGTATAGAAACATTATATTGTGCTAATTGACTAACGGAGTGGTGGAAAGCTCAAAACTGCTAACAGTTTCGCCCTCAACGTTTCGTTACGGAAATCCCCCAACTACATCACTCTGGACATAGTGACATCTTGACATGGTGCGGATTGTGGAAGCATGTTCGCTGATTTCACAGTGACGGCAACAGCGTGGTTGGCACTGGCAGTGAAGGTGAGGTGATAGCGGTGATATAACGAGCGACACAACCAGCCAGCGGTTGAGGCAGGTCATGGTAGTGTGCGAACTCCACCTCGCAGAGGCCCTCGTGCCTCGACCCAGCCCTCGACATACAGGCTGGATCGATGTGGTTGCCAAATTCTTGCCAAGTGCTGGTCAATCAACCCGTTCCTCCTAGGAGACTCATAGCAGGAACTTTTATTTTCATTCGCAATTTCGGACGGAAATTAAGCATTTGCGACCCAGAACTGAAATTTGCTACTCTAGGCAACCAAGCAAGAACCCATGTTTACCACTGAAATAGTGGATTATTGAATATTAATCCGAGTTTATCTTCTGTGTCAAAAAACTTCGACTCTAAAGTTTATCTTATGTTATGAAAACATCGGCACTAGTAGGGTTGTCTTGCCAGGCTCAGTTCGTTGAAGAGTCGCGCGTGCCGCCGACCGCTGGTTAAAGGAAATGGTGATAGCGATATTACAACTTTGCTCCATTCACTCAAAAAGTGGCAAAACGTGGTCCCCTGTTTCCGACGCCGTTTATGAACCGGAACGTTCAAATGCGGGTTTATATGATAGGGTTGGAGTGGTTCTATGCTCCTCACACACGAAAAAACAAAACCAGCTTGTGAAAAAACATAATACACTTTTAAAATAGCCTATATTTAGCCAACTTTAACCTTTGAGAACATGGAAAACAACTTTTCTAATCTCTACATCAAAAAATAGCGACCTAAACGGGGGACTACGAGAGCATGCTTTGAGCAACTTTTTCCAGGGTGATCAATTTAAATGTAAACCTATTGAGGAATCACTTACAGACACAAAATCAAAAGTTAAATTTATGGATGAACCGTAACAGGGTTTGGACAGGGAGATGATCTTTCTCCATCGTTGTACAACTGAGCTTTAGAGAAAGTAATTCTGCAACGGCGAAAACAACAAACTGAAAACAATGTGGAAGTATCGATCAACTGGGATCGACCCATCAAGTTGGGAAGAACGGATAACGGTGCTTGCTTGCATAAAATAACTTTGTTTCCTACGATATTTACAAACCAAGTTCTTCACTGTAGTGTTTAAGGAATATTTTCGTAGTTTTAAAAGGACAAAATTGTCTTGCCGTTCAAATGCAATTGAAATTGCTCGGTACTTACTCCAAAGCACTTTTAGCCGCCCAGTAGAGTTCCGGGCATATTTCAAGCTGGGCAGTTTTCAAACCCCATTCAGAAACCAACAGACTTTCGTCGCTTACTTGAATGGTTTTTACACAGTTCGATTTGAACCCTTTCTGTTTGTAAAGAAGTGGAAAAACGAAATGTTCTTCCGTCATAATCAATATGAACACCCTGTTTTTTTTTTTTGAGGAGGGGAGGCGAATTTCCTATGGAAAAGTTAGATATTTATGCCGTCAGCATGGTAAAACCCTGACCCGGGACCATGAAATGAGCACCGATCCTGCCCCCAAAACACGTTTTAAGGTGTTTAATAACTTTATATACATACGTATCTTATGTGTAGACTCTTTACAGGTTGCATTTTTGCCAGTTTAAATATATAATAACATTTGATAATATAGGAGAAAGGCTGAGGACGAAGGCCGAAGCGAAGCTGTGACCATAGCGAATTAGAGTTGTACCAAACGCAACACATATCTGAGAAAATTCGCTTTATTCATACCAGCGGCGCTTTAGCGCTTAGCTACGTGTCGACCTGGGGTTTTTAGATTCCGTAAATAAAAATAACGATCCAGAACAGCAGGATATAAAGCAGACGGTTGTTTAGCTTGGATAAGAAGAGAAATGTTGAGGCAGGTCGAGGACGGTGGGATCAGCGTTGCTATTTCCACCCATCCATTAAACAACCACCTCCTTCACACCTCATACCTCGTGTTCTATCAGGGTTCATACTGGTAGCCCCCTCAATGCGTTTTCAGGCTACTAATCTGTATTTATGGTTTAAAGAAACTTCTTAAAAACATCGATGTTACCGTTGCAAATACCTGTTCCAAAATCCAATCATACAGACCGAATTTGCCGTTCTGTGTCTCCCAGTTTGGTAGTTTTCCCTGCCGCTAGGTTTCCTAAGAGTGAATGTCACTTTTTCTTACGAGACTGCACTTTGATTTGGAGAAAGGACATTTTTCTCAAATATAGAAGCAATTAATTTCAACGATTTCTATTTTTTTATTGCTGGCCTACACGACTCTCTCTATTGCAATGTTCAGACTGCTTATTTTTTTAGAAAGAAATCTGAGGCTTTCTCAAAACTTGATTTTGAGCTTCAACCTCAAAATAATTTACTTTAACAGATAAGCTGAAATTCATCCATAAACATTGCATGCTTCTTGTCGACAACCGAACAGTTTGTTGACAAGGTTTTATATTATTTTCTCTTGAGTTTAAGTACTTAGAGACGATAGTTTTTCTTTATGGCCACTTCTCGTCGCTATCTTTCACGATACCACAGATAGCAGCCACTTGCTATTATATAGTTTCGCATAGATAACAAGTGAAGTTAGAGATAACAGATTGCGTTTAACACTTTATGGGTAGGTTGTTTCTTTTGTAGATACCCGTAGTTGATGCAACTATTTTCTACACATTCCAAAACAACACAATAGAACAAGAGAAGAATAGACGCTTGCAGTGAATCTATGAAGTTCTGGTAAAGTCGATTTAGAGAGCAAGTGAAGTTTTTAGTACTTCAGTTTGGTTGTCTATATTAAATTGTTATCCAAAGTTCGTAAACTTTACCTGAACTGTGACTAAAACGTAGCCGACTCGTAGCAAGTGCTAGCGCGAATCCAAGCGTTTTCCTGCACACCGGAAGGGCCGGGAAACAGGACAAAAAGACCAACCTGTACACATATCCAAAGAATGTACAGTTTTGAAAACATGCTCAAAACGTGTTCTGGGGTAAGGATCGCTGCTAATTTTATGACCTCGGCCTAGATCCTTCCATGCTGATTATTTTTCAACAAAAAATCGCTGCTTATTTGTAGCCCACACGTGGATATTGCGACTACACACTTGTGTTTCGAAGAATGAAACATCAGCTACTGCCTGCACGTCAGCAGAAAGCAACCTAGGCATTATATACTCTGGAAGACAATCAGCGTATTCCATTTCTGCTGGGTCAGAGTTCGAAGAACAACGACCTCTTACAGAGCCAGCGTCTGCAATTCTGAGACAGCTTACTCTGCAATGTACGCTGAACGTATACCTGATTACACCATGGAGACAATGTCCTGGGACCACTCATTGAACCACACAAAATATTTAAAAGTTTTAAAATCATGAGTTAAAGGTATCAAATCGAAACAAAGTATAAATTTGAAAAAGGCATCCATGGCTATCAAATTGTTTCGAGTCAGAGATAGTTCAGCATATTTCCCCTTCCTTTCCGAGAGAAGAAAGAAGAGTTCATCCTCTAGAGTCGAGTTTCCTGCCGACCCCTTCAAGTTATTAAACCTGCAGTAACTGTCCCCGTTGCGCAGTTCATCTCCCATCAATTTTGTCCCCAACCAACCCATGCTCTGGAGATAATTCAGGAGCCTCTTGCCATCATCAACAGGAAGCTTGTCTTAAAACCCTAAGCTGGTTCCCTCGGGTCAACCGAGACGTCTATACGTTACTTGATCTGATATCTCCCACTGGTTTCTTCCCATGGTTTGCCGGCAACGTCACTTGCTCAGCAGCATGGGTCTCCACCTCTGGCATGGTTACGACGCCGAGTGCACGCCGCATCTGTGTGTTCTGCGCCCTACTTCCTTCGACGGGCTCCTAACTTTCTCCTGACATTGATACCCATCCTTGCCCTCCCTGGGCACCTACACTCCTTTGTTCCTTCCTGCAACTCGTCCACGCGCCGCCACTGTCCAGCACAGTCCACCGTCACACGGCGATGCAGAACGCTGCGGAAAACTACGAATCTTCAAGACTTGTATCTTAGAAAAGTGACGACGTACTACGCTCTTGAGTCTCCTGTAAGATACGGCTGGCAGTGCAAGGTGAGACTTTGGCTGGAAACATAGTCGGCGGGTAGCAGCACGCGCTACTGTGAATCCTAGCGGATTTCCGACTATAGTGTTATATCTCTGTGACAACTCTACACGTCGAATTGTTGTCCAGTTTTCACAGAATGTAGTACATATGTTTGTTTTGTAAATATCCCGACATACACTTCAGGGATAACCGAAGTGAGGGCTCGGTTAGCCTCAAAATTTTATTGTTGATGCCCTCTAGATTAGAGAAGTTATCCTTTACAGGGTGAGTTAAGTATGGATAGACCCTGTTGAAATGGAAATCGATAAAATGAAACTCAGGATATCTTTATATGAAATAAAAGTGAACCTTTTAGTCTATGTTACAACTTTGCCCATGGCCCCAAAATAGAATTTTTGGGAAGGCAGCTCAACATTTTAAAATAGTAAGTAAGACCCATTAAATAACACATCTTTTAAACGTCTAGGCAAAAGAAGAAGACCAGTGGAAACTAGAGCTCTCTGTATCAACCCAGTACAAAGTGAAATTACCAACCCAACAGCTCATTAAAATTAAGCCCTAATTAAGCCTACCATTTTGTACCTAGTTTCATTTTTCTATACGTCTCCATTTAAAATTCAACAGGGTGTATCCATACTTTTAACTCATCATGTATAAAGAAACTGCACTAATTAAGACACAACACAAACACAGACACCATACACGGCTTACTATGTAGGGTCGCATTTTGTCAAATTTTGACCAAATTCGGTACACATTTTCCTGTGACAACCATCAAGGTCAAGTTCGTTAACCAGAAAAATCAGCCGTCCTGAAGTGCCTTAGCATCTCCTTCCAAAACTGAGGGTTTAAACTACGTATACAAGCACTATTTATGACCAAACGCCAAAAAAAGTTGACGGTATAAATTTGTATACCAGGTGTCATGGAAATCAGGTCAGAAATGCAGTTGGTTGAGCAAAACCCCAAGTTTTCTTTACAATCGTCCAAAACAATTCGCTAGTATTCATGGTAGCGCCTGTGTACATGATTATTAACGAGAGTTATTTGCACTTTACCAAATTAGTACACCATTGTATATGTGTATACACTTCCAGATTTTACTCGCTTTAATCACAACCCCAGCATGTCCACTGACGACTCGGCCGCCTTATCAGCCACGCAGTCGACCTCGGGCCGTGTTATCACGACTTCCTGGTGTACTGTAGAGGGATGGTGGGGGATATAAACCAGCTGTTATTGGCCCAGTTGGCGCGAGGTCCAAGGCCCAGCCTTGCCTACTGCCGAGGTCGCCACTCTAGCCTTTACATAATCACATTATAGCCACTGTTGCCGCGCGACACAAATAGACGCGACACTCTGTTGATCCGACAGTCACGTAAACAAAGAACACCATCACAGATCAAGAAGAGACAGCTTTTGCTCCGTAGCTCTAAAACTGAATGAATGACACAGTGCGTGAAACACTGCTTGTCCAGCACGCAGATTACACGACTTTGAATTTCAAAGCATCTTCAAATCAAGAATTGGAAATAGCGTCATTCGGTGAGCTCAACAGTTTCAATTCAATTCAGTTAAACATTTTAGCATAAACTAATGGACTCGTATAACAGTCATTTCAGTGAGCTTAATCTCAACACAAATCCGACAAAATCTACCTTTACCCAATTTTGCTTCAGACAGACAAATATAGCACTAATGCCATGTCCAATTGACTACCACCAGCTATATCCGTATTCATACAGTAATCAAACAGTTTTGTTAGTTGATCCTGAGATCGATGAGGTCTAATCGGCCAAATTCGTTTGAATACTTGTTGGGAGTACCATATAGACAGCACCTGCTACAAGTTTGTCCCAGACAATTATGTGATGAGGCGTCAGAATACTCCCTAATTCTGGTATCGATGCGTAATGGTGTAATCTTCCATTTTTAAGTTGTCACTACAACCTTTCCGGAGTCGAACCCGAGCTTATTTGATGCGAAACAACACTAACCACTGCTCTATGGGCTCCTCCTTCAAGCTATAACGCAAATACCTTTTCCTGTGGACATGTTTCAAACTGAGACCAAAAGATCTTTGAGTGCACAGTACCTGTCGGCCATTTTGTTTTTTGTTTCATAAGAACAATGTAAAAACATGCATTTTCTTGAGACACTTCACGCCCGCAGTTTTTTTTCCAGGTCCTTGTGAAATAAGTTTTATTTGGAAGGTGACAATGTACTGCAGTGTCTCCACTAACCCCTTGTTTTGACAATTTTATTAGTTTTAACGTTACTTCACTTTTTAGATTTATGTTACGGTTTGATAAATAAGAAAATGGAAATTCGGCTCAGCGGAGCCACTAAAATATTTAATACACTTTTAAACAAAGTTTATTTCATAAAAACTCCATGCGTGAGGTGTCCCAAGAAAATGCATGTTTTTTATATTGCTCTTTTGGGACGAAATCCAAGGTCACAGTAACTACTGCGCAATCTTAATTCAGATCTAGTTTCAACTATCATTCCACCGACGTCGACGGAAATATTACCGAGTCACGGAGTCAGTCATCAACGGGAAAACAAATATCGACGTCACGGGAAGCACCGCAAATTACCCACCAGCAACTTAAGTCGCCGTGGCAATACCCAACAGAAAACTATTCCTGGAAGTAAAACTCCATCTAGCAGTCGCAGTGTCGCAACGAGGCGCCGCGAAGGAAGCTAGAAGCAGCGGTGTGACTATCCTAGTCTCCTAGCTGTGGCAGCTTGTCCAAGGACTCGTGTAACGCAACAATGGCAATGCAACAAGCAAGCAGTTGCATCACAGACCCTGCCTGGCTAGTGTAGTGGCTAGATGCATATGCGACCTGACTGCCAATCAGTGAGCCACCGCACTCGTAGTTGCCTGGCAGGCCATTCAGCAGAATAGCCAGGATTTCCAGAAACGTGAGGCGTTTCCTAAGCGTGAATTAACGGGAGCCTGAAACTCAAAGAAAATTATTCGAAATGGAAGGGGATTTCTAGAATCAAAAGGTCCTTCCTAAGCGTGAATTACCGGTGGCCTGAAAAGAAAATTATTCGAAATGGGAGGGGATTTCTAGAATCAAAAGGTTCTTCCTAAGCGTGAATTACCGGTGGCCTGAAACTCAAAGAAAACTTATTCGAAATGGGAGAGGATTTCTAGAGTCAAAAGGTCCTTCTTAAGCGTGGTTTACCGGGGAGCCTGCAGGAAAGAAATGAAATACAAAAACGATTTGCCACCGCTATTTCAATATAGTTCAACGGAGTTAGTTAATTTTGGTTCACATGTTAGTCACTGTACCATAAACGTTTATAATACCACATTTCATTGAAATCTGATTACGAATACAGCTTTTGTAGCATGAAAACCATTGCTTGATCTCTCCAGATTAATATTCAATGATAAACCCCCATTTTGGGGAGGAACGGTCCTCACTCACCCACCCCCAAAGGACACTTTCAGTAAACCGATTTTCTTAACAACAAACCTAACCAAGAGATTTACAAAAGAATACGTGTACCAAATTTCGTGATAATAGGACAAAAAAGCAATTTGTTGAGTTGTCACTTAAACAGTGTTTTCAAAGCCACTACCTAAATGTTTACCTACGTCACCTCTTTATGATGGGTAGTAACTTTTAAGACACTCGTTAAAAATTATTAATTTTTGCTGTTCGACTCGGTAAGTGTTGGGAGCCAACTGCTTACTATATCGTTCTATATGGCCGTAGAAGGAATAACTCAATTTCCCGTGAAAATCCGCAAACAATGCGGCACAGCCAACTAAACGGCGTCAGCTGACAGAGAAGGAGGGCAGTGCTGTGTGCGGTAGAGAATACACACACGACACGAGCAGACAGTTGACGATGACGTCACCGTGGCGCGGTGCGCGGTTGCCAGCTAGTGCAGCGCAGAGGTGTGAGCGCGGCAACAGCGCACGCATACACACAGCACACAGCATAGGCAGCAGCGTATTGTGTAACGGCACACCTGCCCACTGCTCGACCCCGACGTTTCGCTCCTCTGCCTTCTTCAGGTTACGTGCCCGTCCCTCCCTTCACCCGGCACCCCGTGGTCCGTGGGATCTCTGCCGTAGCCCCTCGGCGCCCGTCAAATTCCCGCCTCTCAGATTTGGGTCACTGTGGCTGTTGAGTTTTTATTGCCGTTCTCTAGAGGTCATAATCAAATTTCAGTAATCATAATAAACTCTGTTTACTTTAAAGACTTATTATCTATGTAATTATTCACTTCAAAATATAGTTGGAAATGGAAGGTCAAAGGTTTTTTATAATCCTATTAGACTTTTGAAACTGTTAAAATTTGATTCAATGATGTGTTGTTGTTTGGCAATTTGTTGAATAATCTGACACCAACTTGCATTAGTAGCTTTTCATACACTGTACTTCTGTGTTGAAAAACATGCAAGATTGCCTGCCTCTTGTTTTATGGATGGTTATGTCTGTACTGACCTAGATTGTGTTTTTTCTAGTAACAAAACCAATATACAAGCAAAGTCAGAAGACCAAGCTTCTTGAATAAGGTTCGACATGACTCTTTAAAAGAAGCGTTTGAAATATATTCTACATGGTTACATTTCAAGAATACCTGAAACAGTTTTGTCACAAGTACTCACTACTGAAAATTTAGCAGTGGGCAGTGTAGTAGGTACTAGTACTCAGTACTAAAAATGTAGTAGGTACTAGTATTC
Source organism: Matsumurasca onukii (assembly GCA_018831715.1). Taxonomy (NCBI): domain Eukaryota; kingdom Metazoa; phylum Arthropoda; class Insecta; order Hemiptera; family Cicadellidae; genus Matsumurasca; species Matsumurasca onukii. The sequence goes on along the minus strand of CM032058.1, from coordinate 51,393,631 downwards.
AGTACTAAAAATGTAGTAGGTACTAGTACTCAGTACTAAAAATGTAGTAGGTACTAGTACTCAGTACTAAAAATGTAGTAGGCACCAGTACTCAGTACCTAAAAATGTAGTAGGTACTAGTACCAGTACTAAAAATGTAGTAGGTAATGAAGCACCAGTACCAAAAAAAGTAGGTAACTAGTACCAGCACCAAAATGTAGTAGGTACTAGTACCAGTACTAAAAATGTAGTAGGCACCGTACACCAGCACCGTGGGTGTAGCTGGTACCAGCACCCTAACTAAAAATGTAGTAGGTACTAGTAATCAGCACCAAAAAAAATGTAGTAGCACCAGCACTCAGTACCTAAAAATGTAGTAGGTACCAGCACCAGTACTAAAATGTAGTAGGCACCAGTACTCAGCACCAAAATGTAGTAGGTACCAGCACCAGTACCAAAAAAAGTAGTAGGCACTAGCACCTCAGTACCAAAATGTAGTAGGTACTAGTACTGTACACCAAAAATGTGGGTAGGTACCAGTACCAGCACCAAGTGTAGTAGGTACCAGCACCAGCACCAAAAGTAGTAGGTACCAGCACCAGCACCAAAAAATGTAGTAGGTACTAGCACCAGTACCAAAATGTAGTAGGCAACTGCACTCAGTCCAAAATGTAGTAGGCACCAGCACCTTAACTGCAAAAGTAGGTACCAGTAGTCAGGAACTAAAATGCAGTAGGCACTAGTACTCAGCACCAAAATGTAGTAGGTACTAGTACTAAGCACTAAATGTAGTAGGTACCAGCACTCAGTACCAAAATGTAGTAGGCAATTAGCACTCAGTACTAAAATGTAGTAGGCACTGCACTCAGTACTAAAAATGTAGTAGGTACTAGCACTCAGCTAACTGTGGTAGTAGGTACTAGTACCAGCAATGTAGTAGGTACTAGCACTCAGTACTAAAATATAGTAGGTACTAGTACTCAGTACTAAAAATGTAGTAGGTACTAGTACTGAAGTACTGTGGGTAGTAGGTACTAGTACTCAGTACTTAAAATGTAGTAGGTACTAGTACCAGTACTAAAATGGTAGCTTTAGAGAGTCATGTCGAGACATATTCAAAAAAGTTCTTCTACTGATTTTTTTCTCAACAAAGGAAAAAACCCATACACTTTGTTGTAAGCACAAAAACATATTCACTTTGGGAGAATCGCGTATTTGCTCAATGTTCGCACCCAAACCAGTGTAAATAAAACTGGATGAGTTTTTCTTTCCAATGGTACCTACTAAAATAGTCTTAAACCAATTAACCTAGTAACTGTTAAAATCAAAATCAGGAACATCATTTGCAACAACTGTATTACGTCAGTCAACTTGCACAAGCTCCAGAACGTCACTACAGGGAAGATGTACAGATTATTCACATTTCCTGTGAGGCTGGTGAACTGGTGAATGGACCAAAGCAAATGACAGAATCTCAGATTCTGCAACGGTACTGTACTAGTCACCACTAATCCTTGGAACTGAACGTCTCATCACCCAACTTTTCCTCCATGATTCAACACCATTTTCCTTAGAACTTGGGTTATTTTTCTATTATTTCCTTCGGAAACACAGCAATTCATTTCTACCAACACACAGAGAAACACTGCAGAACGGTTAGCAATTGAACTTCATAACAATTACTGAGACAAATTGCAAAATTTGAAATACCTAGAGACATGATTTATGTATGAACCCAGAAGGTTAATCATGTAGTAAAGGAAGTATCAAGTATAGTAGTACAGTAGAAGTAGGTATCCTAGGTTATTAAGTTCGGTAACCAGCCAGGCAGCAAAATCTGTCCACCAAAAGTAAAATTTCAGGGGGCCAAAAGAAACAACAAAATGGACAAACATTTGTTTAAATATTTTTTTCGCCGTTATCTTTATCTGGCTGATTGGATTTCTTAATTTTCGGCACACGCGTCAGGCACGGTGCCATAACTATCAAGTTTAATGAAAATCAGATCATACCAACAAACACAGAATAATGCTTTTCTGTATTCTCTGGATCATAGTTTATTAGCATATAACCCCATTTCTTGGGGGGAAACACCGTCTGATAGGGCGCGCGCGGTGTTAATTCGCCGGGATACACGGTAGCGCTTGCAGCGACTGCCGAAACCTCGCTTTGGCCCGCTGACTCCATCATCACTCCGGTGGCGGCGGCGTGGGCAGCGCTGACGGCCTTGAGGTCACCGACCCCGCGGGCTGTTTTGACGCACCTATAGCCGGTCCCGAGGTATGTGCCTCTGCCTACTAGTACCTATCCATCGCCATTTCCCTCCTCACAACCTCACTCTTCCAGTCAGCACTCAGCAGTCACGCTCACTTTCCAACACCGCAACACTGTGTCTACTCGTGTACTGTGCATTCACCTTCGTCAACGCGTTGAGAGTGCTATAACAGAAGTACTATTGAATGGTAATTTTATGAGATGTAATATTTTTTGTGGAATTCCTTATAGTTGGATAAAATTGTACTTCTATAGCAGAACACAGCAAGTTGAAGTTAGTAACTCTTTCAAGCTCAGTCTCTTTGAGATTTGGTGTGCCTCAAGGATTAATACTACGACCAATACTATTTCTAATTTATATAGATGACGTAGACAAGTTTATAAATCCTGAGAGTACTATTTTATACGCTGATGATACTTCACTCACATTAAATAACAATAATATCAAATATTTAGAAATATCATGCTTTGAACAGTTGAATACTACCTTGTGTCCAATATTTTGATGAATTAAATTTAAAAACTAGTCTATTAAAGTCAAATTACCTACATTATAGACTGAATCATCAATAACTGATGATATCAATAATAACAGCCCCATGATAATGATAAATGACAGAATCCTTGAAGAGTTGACAAGTGTTAAATTTCTTAGAATCCATATTGATAAAGATTTATCTTAGAGCTCTCAGGTCGAGAGTGTGTGCACTAAAATTGCATCTGGAATTTTTCTTCTTCAAAACTTTGAACTTGAGAACTGCTGAAATTTTTAAAACACTTAACATATTAACACTACCTTGTATGTACATTTTTGAAGCAGTTGTTCTATGTCTGACTAAATGTAATTTAGAAACTGTAGCTAATTTTCATGTACATAATACAAGATATTCTAATGCACTGAGAAATAATTATCACAGGCTTCTGGCTTATCATGGCCAACTCCCTTGTCAAGCTGGAGTTAAATTATATAACAAACTACCTCAAAACTGAACATAATTTGGGTATTTTCGAACGAAATCATATTTAGTTAATAAATCATTTTACAGTGTGGGTGAATTTATGGATGACATTCAAACATAATTACAACTTACAATATTACACCTCAACTCGGCCTGACGGTTTTATCACATTTTTTATGTTAATTATTAGTTATAGTTTGTTTGTTTGTTTTTGTAAATTGACTAATAAATTGTTATCTTGTTATGTAGGAAGGTATTAGAAATCAATTAGCAGTCGAATTTAAAATAGATTTTAAAACATTGTAAGTGCAAATTTGGGAAAACCATCGGGCGACCAATCCGTATAAAAACGGCTAGAAATATTTTCTGAAATTTTTACTATGTACTCTTAGATCTTGATTTTTACGAACGCTTAGTAGCTAATTTATTAGAAAAGAAATGAACTATTTAGCAAACTAACACCTAACACCTATAATAAATCATTTGACACAGTATAGTATTAAAATTAGGTTTGGAACATTTCCAGGTCGTTGACTTATAGTCACTATTTGACATTCACTTAATTCAGATAAACATTTAAATTAATTAAGAAATATTTTTGGATCAAAACCACTGAAAATGTTATAATGATTTAAAATGTTTAAAACATGTTTAATGATTTCAATGTTTTAAAAATCACTTTTATTTTTACCATCTGGTTTAGTTTGTTTATTTTAAATTTAAATTATTTTAACTTTGAATTGTTTATAATTCTTATACATTTTTACATATAGGCCTATTGTATACTCTTTGAACATCTGAAGATGTCTAACATAGTTTACAAGAACATTTTGTGTTTTTGAATCATTAAAACATTTTCAGTGGTTTTGATCCAAAAATATTTTTTTAATTAAGACTAACCACTTAAGTTTGAAATTGAAAATATTCAGATTTAATTACTTCCTTTTAAGGCATTACAGTATACAGGGTGTCCCATAAGTAAAGTGCCAGACTCTGTGAAAAGGTCATATGGGTCAAAATAAAGAGAAAATCAAGTATAAAAATGTTTACAACAACGCTTAGTTAACCATATATTTAATATTTATTATCTCCCACACCATTTGTCGGATTTGACTCAAACTAAACGTAAATTTGTATCTAAGGCCATTTATGGAAAAAATTACCAGCAAGATCTAACTCAATTAAAATAATTTTAAAACGGTAGCTATTTTATGGTAATTTTAGGGCATTTTTGGCGTTACACCTTAAATAGCAAATAAACGGTGAGTTTGACATGACAATAAAATGTAAAAATTAACGTTTTGTAGTGAATTCTATTACCTATCTATTGACATCTGTTAGAACAACTATTTATTTTCATGTTTACAGTTGGCAATGTTAACTTTATTTTAAAACACATGTGTTTATTTCAACTATCTGGTTGCTATGGATTGTTTATCCTTTGTCATGGATTGTTCTGTTTACATTTAGTTTGTTTACATTAAACTCATTTATTTTGTTCACCCGCTTTATCTTTACTTCAAACCGCTAATTAAATCAAACATAGTTTTTTCATCCTCAAACCCAGTATTTACAGTCCACTAATCATTTTCCCAACAACACCAAAGCCATAAACATTTACAACAAGCTTAAGGGTAAACTTTAGCTGAAAACAGACAACTTTCCACCTTATTACAGTATCTTGATGTTTGCCACGGTTTCCACTGTAACTTTGTTGCGTCTTAATCGATTTTTTTAACCTTGGTGTCAATAGATAGGTAATCAAAATCTCTAAAAAACGGTATTCTTTACATTTTATTGTAAAACTTACCGTTTATTCGCTATTTAAGGTGTAACGCCTAAAATTCCTTAAAAATACCATAAAATAGCCACCATTTTAAAATGATAAGTTATATCATGCTGGTAATTTTTTCCATAAATAGTCTTACTAATGTACAAATTTATGCTGAGTTTGAGTCAGATCTGATAAGTGGTGTGGGAGATAATAAATAATTAGTGAAAAATATAAAATGGCAAATATCTGGTTAAATAAGCATTTTGGAAATTTTTTTCTTAATTTTCCCTTTATTTTGACCCATATAACCTTTTCTCAGAGTCTGGCACTTTACATATGGGACACCCTGTATAGGTGGGCCGGATGGCAAGTAAGAGACCTGGTTCAGTCCACACATTTTGCCTTTAAATTTCTTTAGTGATAAATTATACTCGTATGTACTCTTGTTATTTACATAAAAGCATAATTTTATTTTTTTCAAATTTCAAAAATTGTTTAGTTTGATAAAATGTTTTTATTTTAATTGTATCTTAAAAGGGTGAATTAAGTCAACTGTATGTAGTGTTAAGCTTTCCTATATTATTTTTTAAATAGTAGATGGTGATATTTATTTGATTTTGTAGTATTTTTACCAATCAATGCCAACCATTTCAGCATCTACTTACTCCAATAACAAGAATTCCACTCACCTCTTTGCACAACTCAAAAATTATTTGCCCTACTAACTTCCATGATAGAGTGATAAAAAGAACTTTAACCCTTTTTTTAGTAAAAATTCCTTACAAGCTGTGACCTACTTAAAAACAAATTGAGGACAGTACAAAATGCAAGCAGTTGTTTTTAATTTGTCTGTTATATCAAGCAAACGAGTCATTGGATCTTAAACTTTACAGGAAACAATGTGTGCACAATAAGAATATCTACAACCTTTACTTCAACCTCTTTTCTTTACTTTATTTGGTCGAAAGTCCATTCGCCATTGGTCAATTTTCATTGGTCATTAGACTATTAATTAATAACCCAATCTGGGGTACAGTCGCCCTAGTTTGCAACAAAACTTCACCCCACCATCCATCCAAACACTTATCAAGTTCTAGCCAAATATCAAGTTATGGTTGAGTTATTGTAAGTTATAGCACAAACTTTTCCAGAGTGTTCATTCTTCAAGAACAAGCAGTGCGAACAATCGCAAAACTGCAATGGAGAGAGTAGTGCAGACCAGCATTCAATAGATTAAAACTGATGACTTTACCCTGTCTCTACATTTCAGAAACGTCTTTTTTTCAAATGTAAATGCAACCTTGTAAGAGGAATTGATGTACACTCTTACGAAACCAGAGACAGGGAGAACTATCGAACTGGGAGACACAGAGCGATGGTTCATGAACGTTTGCCCTCACAGGCAGAAGTTCAGTTCGTCAATAGACTTCCATATTCGATCAAAAGTGCTACAAAGCCAAAGGCTTTCAAAGCTCGTCTAAAACCAGTTTAGGTAGCAGAAGCATTTTACACTTCAAACGTGTTTTGGCCTCAATTGGGATATTGGAGAACCAGACTAACAGGGGTAGGACTGGAAAAATTCGAGTAAATGGGAAGAGTACGAATGTAAGTTATGTATGTTTGAAAGGGATCTAGATGTGGATGAATGCAAAATTTTATATCAAATAGTGGACGATTGAGATACATGCTTGTAAACATGTCAATGCAATGAAATATTTATTTACTGTATCAAACGAAACTGCCTTGTCCGCCTGAGGAATCTACCATGTTCTCATGTACCGCAACGCAGAAACAAATTCAACTTCAGAATAAAAGATGTCAGCTGACTGACTTATTCGCTTTTCAGCAGACAGCCGCTTGAAAGGAAAGGGTTTGAAAACTTGAAATACCACATCAAAATTTCTTTTAGCACTAATTCCGACTAACAAGAATAGCAACACTTACCTAATTGTTTCTACGATTTCTATCGCTCCATCATGTTTATCCTGGAACAGAACAACACAATCAGTACAAAACAATTAATTCACAAATCTGAGGTCCCATTACAACAAAATACTGGAAAACGCATACCTTTTTTATAACTATGGACTTTTAAGGAGAATAACTTTAAAAAACTTTAAGGTACTTGGATATGAAACCAATTCTGTCAATAGCTTCACGTCTCGCATACTTTAACACATGTTACAAGGGACTTTGCAGAGACACAGCCACGGATTTGTGGCTAGCCATTGGTGCTGCCGCATGTAAAAGAAAAACTTTAAAGTTCGCATGAAAAAAAACTAACTTAGTGTTGGTTTACCCAACGTGGTTTATCTTCAAACAAAGCCAAGGGGTTTCCCCAAAGCTAACCTCGATTAATCCCTAGTATTTCCTAACCCAGCCGTCCATGCTACTATCTGACTTATCCCAGTTTAAAGTAGGATCCCAAAATAAAAACATTATCTCACTTAATAACAAAATGTTAGTGGTGACTGCGGGGATCGAACCCATCCTAGCAGAGATGAGCTCAGGGTTGGCTAAATAGATATAGCTGGAATATAGCTTAATTCAGCACATATATACAAGCAGCCTAATTTCTATCTCAGCCTAAATTCTGACTCCTATTACGTTTGACAGCATAGTAATTATGTCACCTCAATAAATATATATTATATGAATGACAATTTATAAAATATAAAACTATATTAACAATGTAAACGTTTTGACGTTGTCATGCATGATTTGTTAACTGACAATAAAGATATTGAGTTTAAGTTTGACACATACAACCTAGAAACACCTAAAGTATTACATAAACACCAAGAAAATTTCTGGGGAAATGCAGCCAAGTGTTACGAGACCACTTACACCCGTGTTACGAGACCTCGGGAAAAAATTTAAAGTTTATTTACCAAAAGAAATTTAGTTTAAGGGCTACAAAAGGTCAATAAACGGGCTTTGCCAGGCAACTGAATAAGTAACTGGTGAGCTTAAGAGCTTAAGGAATTGAAGTAAACTAGATGACTAGGCTTAACGTTAAAAATACTTTGAAAATAAAAAAAAAAACACTTGAAAGTTTGACTGTGTCTACAGTTTGACACCTTCTGCGATGACTTGATAATGACTAAAATGAGAGACCAAGATAATAAAGAATCCTTTTATGGATTAAAACACTGAAAATATTTTAAATATTTAAAGAGCTAAAATATTTTTAGTCATTGAATCCAAAAAGTTTTCTTTAACCAACCACTCAAGTTTGAAATTAAAAATAGAGGCCAAGATAGATTAAAAATAAATGTTGTATTAACGATATGTATGCAAGCTCTACATTAGAAAAAATCATACAGCAAAATTTGGTTTTTTAAAAACAATTTAACAGTTCATTAAATAAACTCGGATTTTAAAATATTCTAATAATTTTCTGAGGTAAAATCCTATATCTAGGCCTACAGTGTTTTTGCTGGATCTCTGGACATGCTTTACATATGATTGTTCCTTGAGTTAAAACAAACACATTTCATACTATAAATAGGGTTTGTACCTGTGTTTTAATAATACATAGCCACAATTTGTAATTTCAACAAAGTATTTATGCTATCCCCGAGTCCTAGTATCATATTTTTTCAAACTTGGTATAATTTTATATCTGACAAAGGGGCAAGTTTAAAAAAAATCCAATTGATCCATTTTCATAAATACATAAGACCTGCAGATATATATAAATGTATACTTAAGACGAACTTGGAGATATACATTTTTTTTAATTACAAATGTTGGACCCTGTTCAAGTAGTAAAACATTTTGGCCTTCACTAAAGAAAAATACTGTAGGGGTTCCTTTGGTGACGTCCGTTATTTAGGAAACTACAAGGCATGTTCAGATAAGTTTAAATACACCCTGTTTATTGGATCGTTCAACTCCCCCCACAAATAGTCAAACTACAGAGTTTCTTCAGCATAATACCATTACTGCTAACTGTTGGGTTTTCATGATGTAACATGTTGATTGTAAACTTGTGTTAAAGACAAAAAAGGAAGAAATCAGAAGTTATTTGAGCTCCAAACAAGTCGAGATTTTATAGGCTTAGTACTGTGCTGAGATATAAGACAAGATGATTGAATTGACATTTCAAGCCTGAGAAGTTAGTAATTCATCCTGATGTAGATACTTTAAAGAGGATTCCTAGGTTCAGAGTCGGAGGCTAACGTCACAAGTGTAACTATGACCCTCTCACCAATTTAAAATGACCATAGTTACCAATTAAAAAATGCTTGAAAAGGTACTCAGTTCACTTATTAAATTCCAAGCCAAGCTAGATTTCTTACCTTCATGCCTTGGGAGTAGTGTTAGTTCTAGGCTACATACCATGATAGAAGTACTGTTGTTTCCAACTTGAGTACTATTAATTTTCAAGAGTTAGATAATAGGTAGACTAACAAAAAAACTAAAATTGATGATTGGGCTAGAGTTGCAAACCGTTATCTAAGTTAGTTTCATTGACAAGTACATTGGTGAGATGGTAAACCAATGTTAGAAGTCCAATTAAAAGTAGCGAGTGGGAAGAGCAACAACAGATTCGTTGTAATGTAATTTAAAATGCTAGGTCAAGTAAGCATACGTTGTACCAAATATTTTAACTTAACCTACCGATCCTCGTCCAGTAGTTAGAGGCCATGTGTAAACAACAGGCTCTGCACCAACGGGGCTATGGAGACGAAGTACTTCTCGATCCATGTTAAATTATGTTAACTAAAATAGAAGCTTGCACTTCACTATCACAGCACATTTCACTTTATCAAGAAATTATGGTTTCACACTTTTCACCAATACACCACCACAAACACACACACGCGCCATCACGACCACCGCGTTAATTTTTCATCACTACGAACACATAATAAAATTGAGAGTCGCGCGATATCCCTAGCGTCACGATTCACACGAACTGACGAGAAACGGTTTCTGCAAAACCGCCAAGTGCGCATGCGCCAAACGCATGTGCAGCAAAATGAAATCAAAATACTCTTTTATTAATCAACCTATATGAAGAAGAACGTGAACCCGACGCAAATTAAGTATGGAATAGATTTGTTTACTATCCAAAACTATAAAAGTAGTCAAACCAAATAATTTAAATTATTTCCAGATATTTAAATATACACAGTAATATATTCACAAATGACTCATCTACTATACACGGACTAGAAAAGAAACTAACTAAAACTCAATAATCAACCACATTTTTCTTGAGATGATATCATTTTCCTAAACCCTAACAACCTGATTTGTTTGTTTTACTAAAGGGAAACGATTACTGGAGATTTGACACAAAGACTTTGTAAGACAGACTACTAGTGAGACCCACGCTTTATTGTGAAGTTCAAGTTCCATGTGCCGTGGAGAAGCGACGCGTGTAAGTTGCGACCACGAATGTTAGGATACATATAATGAGTTAAAAGAAATGTAATAAATTCTCTTGTCAATAGTAGATAGATATAGGAGGGCTATATCGGGAATAGTAAACCTAGGGTTCATTCAGGATAACGGCGGACCAAAGGCATAAAGTCAATGCCAACGGGGATCGAGGAGAATCTCCCACCACGTCGCCGTATAAGACCTCCCCGTTTCCTTTGGCCCGTCGTTTTTCTTAGAAAAGGTTGTATTCATTGGTGTACATAACTTAACAAGCAAAAATGTGGGTTTGAATTTTTACCGTTTCACTCGCCAACACAGAAGTGTTTGACTGGTTATACTGAAATTCGCTAATTGCTTTTCAGTTAACAATTAATTGTTTTTAGTTTCTTAGTCGTTGCCTTTCTTATACGTAATTATTAGCATGAACTGTTCGTCCAAATCGGCCATTATAACCCTGTATCTACAAAATATTGTTTCTGTTAAATAAATAAATAATGCTCAAATGTGCTTAGTTTCCTTAAACTTTTAAAACTCATATTTTTGTTCCTAACAATTTTTTTTTAAATATGCTATTTCTGGCATTATTTTAGCTTAAAGCTTTAAGTGGCCGCCACTTTCAAATTACAATTTTATTTTAACCCAATAAACCTAATCCCAAAGTTTGTGACACGTGTTTATGTCTGTAGTGGTTTTAAACACTAGCATTGCACTGTACCAGCGCACCCAGGTGGGATTCGAACTCACGCTGTGACAGACAGGGCCAACTGTCCGTCACTATAACCACTAAACCACTGCTGTTTGTCTTGTACTGTCAAACTAACATGTGAGTTGGCGTCGGGGAGGAGTGGCAGTTTCGTGTTCTCTGCTAGGTGCCGTTAGTGCGTGTAGTCCTTGCATATCAGAGACTGTTTCAACCGCAACCTAAACTGGACATCCGGCGTTCAAAAGGAAATAGTGTTTGTCGACCTATACTCAACATGCGACCTCATAGGGTTAAGGCACAACTTGACATAAAATGGCAGTTGCACACTGTCTTTGCTGCCACAGGCACTAGTATCCTTGTTGCAGCACTACCAACTTGTTTTCCTTCCAAAATAAAACTTTATTTAAAAATGATTCCATGGATCTTGGTGAAATAGGCCTTTGTCACCTATGATCAAGACAAGATCATAAATGGTTAAGAGTGTAGTTTCACCTTATATATTTTAAACATACAAAATATATACATTACGAAAGAAAGGTTGAACTTATACTAAAATGTATTTAAAACTGAATGAGACATTATTTTGGAAATTGATTAGGATAAACATATCGAAGGCAAAGAAGGCCATGTTGAAAAAGTCAAAACTATGCAAAGGAATAAATAACTTGATACGAGTGATTGGTTATTTATTTACAATATTTTACAGTCAACCATAAAATTAAGGTAAAAAACATACACAATTAATATGTTAAACTCTTATCTAACAATGGCTCAGGATCTGTCCATTTTAAACCTTTTTGACGGTTTACCAAAACCATTAGTCTGCTTTCGCTTCTTTGCAAATACCTTTGTTGAAACCACAACTCGTTTCATGGATTTTTCTTTATTCAACTTTGTCATTTCTTCTCCCTGAAAAAATGTCATGTTTTAAACAAAAAATAAACCACTCACAAATAGATCAACTATCCTATTCAAGGATCTTCGCTAACAATAGGTTTCAAATTAAATATTTTGAGGCCTGTACATAGAGTAACTTTTGTTGCTGTGTAGTTGGTAGACAAGTGAGATCATGGGTATAAATTGTACGAAAGTAATGCTTGTTGGTTGCTTCATTTATTGTGACCCCAGCAATGTACTAGACATGTTAATGTGCATT
>CM032058.1:51221491-51381292 GCA_018831715.1 Matsumurasca onukii | reverse complement strand
CCTGTTGTCGTTCAAATAAACCAGTGGCAAATATAAAAATACTCACATGCGTTGTCAAACAATGCAATTGAAATACATTTTATCGACTAAGTACATATTTTTAAGATAACGTTTATCTTAAAATAAAACAGGGAATCTTGTAATTATGTCAAATAAAAAGTTTTTATGCAGTTAAAGAAGTCATTTTTAAATATGCTAAGTAGTTAAGCACATTTTAAACTAAATCTATAGACCTTTACCCTTATTTTGTTTATCAATGTTTTCAATCAAAAGTATACGAATCAAGTCATTTGGCATCTCAAGATTAAAAACCACATATTTTAGTTACATTTGCCTCCTGAAGTGGCCACGTCGTACATCAAGTCATAAATTAACATATGAAAGTGATATGCTTGGTTAAAACTGTATGCTCATTATAAGACACGAAACCATAAGCACGTTTGTATGACGCCTCGCTAGAGCATTACTAAAGTGAACTCGTTGTGAGAAGGCAGGAGTTTCCACTCTGAAAACTTGCTTGAGAACTCGGTTGAAGAATGGCGGATGTGGGATGCTTTCTTTCACTGTAGACAGATTCACATACGAATATTTCACTTGATTTATAACCGTAATATCTTCACAACGCACAATATATCATCCTTCACGTTCTCTATTTTCAGTAAGACGTTATTTGTCGTTGGAAAATTTTGTTTGTAAAGAATGAAGCATGAAACAATTTATTTAGAGAATTTTCCTGTGTGTGTGTGTGTGTGTGTGTTTGTGTACAGTACAAAACGAGGAGAAAAGTCAGTTCACACAACACAAAGCGGGAGGCAAAACAAACCGGGAAGCCCCCGTTTTGTCGAACTACCACGATCTAAATCTCATGTCCGACACAAAAAATAATTTTTTAATTTTTCCTTGCCCTTCCACCTTGTATGATCAAGTATTGTGCGTGTGTGCCGTCGGTTGAAAAGAGCCACCACGTTGTGCAACGATCGCCGACAAGTTGTGCATCATACACACATTTAAATGTACAAACTGGGGAGAGTCTCTAAGTTGGTCACACAGATTTGTACCTTATTTAGATTTTACTGTAAAACGGGGAGGTTACCCGGAAACTGTGGAATTTACAACGTTGCCTAATTGATGCGATGTTGTCAAGTCGTGCAAGCTTTCCTCACTGGCTCAGAACCTACACCAACCTCTTCACCTACCTGTACTGTACTCGTATTACGGCCACTTTTCTAATGTATTCTTTGTTAGTCTTCCTTTTGTCTCTCAACATAACCCGATTCGATTTTATTCTCTACTAGGGTTGTGCTGTAACGTTACGAAACTGGACACGTTTCTCTATTTGACCAACAGTCACATAATTATATAAATTAATATAATTATAGTAGAACATTTTTCAAATCAACACAGAAATTGATGTAGCCGATACGACCAATAAATTAAATAATTAAACCTCCTTTCGAGAACAAATCAACAAACTAATTTCTTTTTTAGAATGCGAAAACTACTTTTTTTAATAGGTGATTATTTTTGGGAAAATACGTATTTTCACTAGTTTTGGAGTTCACACATCACGGTCAGCGGTCTCTTCGTTCAAGCTTGAGATGCTAACCATCGTTTTACACGTGCGTTTGTATTCGCGGCCTGACGATTACTGTGGTCTCCACGAAGCACTATCCGCATGCGTCTTGGCGGCTAATATGATCGTTGCAGGTTACTTTATTTGCGAACAACTAGCTACATTCTGGCCGCATCGTAAAAATACATTCGGTGAACGGTGCTGTTAACTCTCGTACTCCTCGGCCTTTAGCCCCGGTGGTAAATGTGACCGTAGCGGAAAGTCTTTTAACTCCCGTGGTAATAGAGCACAAAAAGCTAAGGCCAAAGGTTGAAGCGAGGATGTCAAATCTACACAGGAAAATGCACTTTTCACTCATCATATATGGTATTTTCTTAATTCACTCGACACCCTCTATAAGCCCTGTAAATTTCGTGTTGACGACGGCTGTTAAAAGAAATAAATTGATGTTGCCGACTTTTTGGGGCATTGTTAAAATGAAGTCTCATTATCTACCCGTAATTTTTGTATACTGTTACGTTCAGTATTGAAGTGTCTATCCGTCGGTTAGTTCTAGGCCCCGCTGGCGTAACCCCTGCCACCGCGGGCGCACCAAAGTCGTGGCTCGGTACACAGGTACTGGCCTTTGTCATGCCAACGGCTAATTTTACTTGTTCATTAGTAAGCCCCCACGAACGATAAACATAACATATTATATATTTTTGGAATCAGCTCGTCAAGCCGCATGGAATGCAACAGGTTTAAAGTGTGTACGACAGTTTTAACTTTTCTTGAATTTTCCTGGGCAGAATTGGAGTGGGGGGGGCATTTTAAAAATTTTATTATTCAGTAGGGTTTAGTATCTTTAAAATAAAAAAAAGAATTTTTGAATTTGGTCGTACAGAAAGGCTGTTGTGGATAATTTAAGTTCAAGCGTTGTTACTGTTTTTTCACCGTTAAACCCTATTAAATAACAACATATTATACACCAGACGAACGCCTTGAAAAGACTAAAGAATGGTGCGAAAATCATGAAAATCAGGTATAAACATGAATGTAGCGGTTTTTTGCACAATAACCACTTTTGACCAAAAAATGTAGTAAAGTTCTTAGACCCCAACCCTGTCTTGATATTTAAAGCGAGTTGAATGAAAAACCACTACATCTTGGTTGTTTATGGACGGATTTTCATGATTTTCGTACCATTCCTTTTGTCTTTTCAAGGCGGTTCGTCTGATGTATAATATGTTGGTATTTGATGGGGTTTAACGGTGAAAAAACAGTAACAACGCTTGAACTTAAATTATCCACATCGGCCTTTCTGTACGACCAAATTCAACAATTCTTTATTTTATTTTAAAGATAATTAAACTCTCTACTCGAATGAAGTAAAATTGCCCCCACCCCCCTAACTTGTCCAGGAAAATTCGAGAAAAATTATAATTATCGTACATACTTTAACCTTGTTTCATTCCATGCAGCTTGACGAGCTGATTCCAAAGATACGAGTATATGCGTAATATGTTATGTTTATCGTTCGTGGGGACTAAGAACAGTAGATTAATGGTTCTAAAAAATACGTTTCTCTATGCACGTTTCTCTAATGCGTGGGTCTCTTTCTCTGTGGTGCCCCAATCACTCCCTCACCTTTGTCCAGCTGTTGTCGATCTCAGCTGTTTGTGCGTGGGGAATAAGGAAAAAAAACAAATATATTCTTGGATTTTATTCCCGTTATGTATAGGATAACTGTGTGAAGCTCCCCGGAATGTCGGTTAAAAACTAAGTAGGTCCTACTCATAAAATCGAATCTCCCCGTAGCGTCGTTTTAGTTCTTAAAAACCATAACTTGTGTTACAGTGAACCTCCCGGTATGGCAGGACCAAATGTGTCGAGAACCTCCCACTTTGTCGGTTATAAAATCAAATCTCCCCAGTGTCGTTTTAATTCTTAAAAACCATAACGTATTTACAGACTGACCTCATTATGTAAGATAAAATGTGTGAACCTCCCACTTTGTCGGTTAAAACTCATTAATAAAGTCAATCTGTTTTTTTTGAAGCGTGGTTTTAAATCTTTCGTTGGATAGCAAACTATCTATAAAATGATGTATAGCATGACATCCGCCCTCTTATTCGACGGTGAAAAGTTCAGAGATTTAAACCTACGACCATAATATGTATAGTGAATAATTTTCGCTTATTCTCTGACCCTTTATTAGTAGTCTACGTTGCCCGGTAGATGTTTTTATTTCCTACAACTTGGTCAAGCCGTTCTCAATGTACATATGCCAAAGGAGGTCTGGTAGAACCTGTATGATATTCTACACAAGTAATATACCTTGACGTTTGGTTTGACAAAACATCGCAACTAAGACGAACGGGTGACCACTCATGTTGTATGAAACCTCACCTCCCGTTACGTCAGCGTAACGGGGAGGTGAGTAGTTCGCCCTCCCAAACGAACAAACTCCCGTAATGTAGGCAGCAATCATGGCACGATAACCACAACATCTAACCACCTCGTTTTGTATACAATTCTTAGATATAAATTTTGAGTTTTTGAACTTTTTTTGTGGTGGAGGTTAACAGTATGTCGAAGAGTCCCATCATATTTTAGATTCATTGCACCATTAAAATGGCCCTCCTCGTTTTGTGTTTTAATGCCACCGTCTCGTTTTATTACTTTGGTCGCGTATATGTGTGTGTGTGTGTGTGAACAAGGTTTTGCTGGACACTACACGAACCAAAGTTGTAGTTACATATTAGAAACTCAACTGCTTTTAATCGGTGTGTTTTCTTGTAGTCCAGCCCTTGCTTTTGTTGCCTGGTAATTTGAAATGTCACAATATTCTCATTCACAAAATCTCTAGTTTGATACTAAAGATGCTGGCAAAATTCTTGAGGACAAGATTATCATTTTAATTGACTTTCATCAAGGTATATGTTTAATGTTATGGCAGCAATAATGTACATTTACAATTTTATGTACTTCCTCAGCCTAAGTAACTAAGAGTTTAACTGAAAATAAATTAACAAAAGTTCGAAACATGCATAGCAGATGTAGCCTTTAACTACTTCTGTTACTAAATCTACAAACTTTCATGTTGTCGCTTTACTTTGAAACCAACCTATCAAACTGAATATGCCTAGCAAAACTCGCTGTGGTATTAAAGTTATTGAGAATCGTCCTGATAAACAGATGAATTGAGGTTTTAAGACTGAGTTCACACAGGAATTCTAGATTATCAAACATAATCGATGTTTGTCGCCATACTAGTGAGTGAACTTTCATGAAAATAGAGCTTTTAATTTTCATTGCCAGAGAACGACACTAAAATTAGTAACAAATTCCAAAGGAAATTCTTTTTTATTCCAGGGCACTTTAGCGCTAAGCTGCGTGTCGGCCTGTTTATGTACTAAAACTATAAAATGGCAGACACATGGGAACCAGTATAATTTACCAAACAACACAAAACATTGATTTTTTAGAACCATTAGGTATTATAGTTACAAAATTCAATATTTAAACCCATATAGTGCAGCACGGTCACTGTCCAGCTAGTTGCAACAAATCGTAAGTTATTTATTCTCATAGAATTATTTATTTTATTAATGTTAAAATTATTTTACTTTGTTCTTCCGGTTTGCAATGTATACATGTTTTTTTCTAAATTCCATCTAACCTGTTTTGGATTATTTAATTAATTTGTTATTATTAATTTATGTTAATTTTTTTACATGTTAGAGTAATATAATTATTATATGTTAATATATGGATGACAAAATTGTAAACCTAGTTTAGCTTTCCCAATTAGCAATAGCTAATAGGGGATAAATATAACACTATGTATGTTATAAATTATGAACTAAAGTAAAAGTGGAAAAAATTTTACAGGCAAAATACTTGAGTAAAGTGCAGTGAATTTATGTAGGTTGTAAATTGCACAACAGGAGATTATGCGAAGGGTGATTGCATACAAATGCTGTATACAGGCAAAAGCGTCTTGGTGGATCAAACCTAATAAACTGTACTTTCTTCAAATTTAATACTAGAGGTAGTCTTTGTTCATTCATAGTTCTTCTCATGGGACGATGATTATAACAGTTATTCGCGAGCAGATTAAGTTTAAACCATTCAAAACTTGTCTCAAAACAGTATTCTGAATTTGCAAGCATTTTAGGGATTATAGATAAGTTCATGGCATTCAATTGCAAGAAGACACTATGATCGGCTGACTGACTAGGGACTTGAGTGGTAACATTCGAAAATATGAGAAAGAGCTAGTTAAAAATTGTATGTTTGCTCAGCATTTATGTAAGAATTAACGGAAAAATAGCGACGCACGAAAAATTAACAATTCCAATACATATGTTAATTTTCAGACAGTAAAATATGTATTGATTTATGTAAAATATTTGGGAATATATTGAAGTATCTTCATTGCGATGATGATACTTTAAATCACCAAAGAAGCGCATTGAAGAGTAAAACCAGTGGGTTTGTTCGTTAGCATTTTTCTTTTCAGCTGTCTAATGGCACTTCAGCTAAAACGAGCTCTGATGGTTGTGAATTAGGTTTCCTTTCAATTGGAAGCGCTTCAACCTTTGATAGATGAAATTATGGCAGCGTCAATAGCGTACTGGCGTAGTTCTTAGACGTCTCGGGTTCAATTCCTGGACAAGAAGTTTGAGAACCAGAGGACTTATTGGTCCAAACGATAGTAAAAGTCCTTCATCCTTTTATAAAAACACTGTAATTTAACGGTTGTAACTTGCAGCACAGAAGCGATACCAGGGAGCAAAGAACTGTTATCAGTCAAGGTCACACTCATCTTATCAATCTTATCACTAGTGAAACTGACAGCAGACAGGTGGCCAGTGGTTAAGGCGTTGGACTGCTAATCAATGGGCTCTGCCCGCGTGGGTTCGAATCCCATCCTCGTCGTATATTTTGCCAATTACATACAGTAGCTTGAAACTAAATAAAATACTGTTTAAGTGGTTGAGTAAGCTTTGGCACTGGCGTTTACTTATAGAAGTTAGAAGTAATACATGACATTTACGTTAAAAATGAGTTATAATTTTATTGTATCTCAACTACTTAGAGTTAAACGTGGTATACTACGAGGTAATTATGAAAGACTGGGTTCTTTATTTACCAAACCTTCAAAGGGTCTGAGGTTGTTGCCGACAGAGTGCGGGCTGAACTGAGCGAACAAGAGTCTCTTTTGTATTAAACTTCTATACGAAAATGCAATACTTTGATACTTTGCTTTGAGACACCGACCACTCGTAAAGGGTATTTTAACGTGAATATGAGATGGCGGTGATGTTTATGGGAAGTGTAGTCAAACTAGGGCGACTGTTCCCCAGATTGGGTTATTAATTAACCGCCAACGACCAAACGGCTGCTGTGACTTCGAGCCACGGTACTATACGGTGAATTACACAACGTTTAGTGAAGCCAAATATCAACTGCGTTATTTTCGATGTGTAAAAGCAGCCATTTCTCACTTGAGTGCTTTGCCGGCAACAAATTGGGTGTCACTGAAAGTTAATGAGATGCTTTAATATTCCGTAAGCACACCATTAAAGTTGAGCATCAGCGATGTTCTCCACGGGTTTCTTTTTTAGATTATGGCAATGTTTAAATACCACGTTATTCTCATTCTGACGAACAATTTTGTGATCTCCTAAACGATTAGTTCTGGTTTCTTATTCGAGATCAATCAATAGCAAGGATAATTAATCTCTATTTATTAAAGGCTTTGTCCTGACTGACTCACTCATCATCATCAGAGCCAAAACTACAAGGCCTAAAATCCATTGAGTTCAACTCAATTAGTTAAATATTTTATCACAACAGTTGAACAAATAATGACACTCTAATATAAACTATAAGGTCAACTATAAATATTGTTAGACATATTTATTAGGATTACATTGTTCTTTACTTTCATAAAGAAATTTGACGCAAAGCGTCTTCTTTATTCTAGGGCGGAAAAACATAATATATATTTGTATATTGGTTAAAATTATATAGCAGTTCTTAACACAGTTACTTTTTTTCGGGTAAAGAATTTCTTTTGTCATATTTCCCCAGGGTTCTCTCAGAAGTTTTCGTTTATTAGTGACTTACCTTTTTTAAGTAAAGGAAAAAACGGACTTTCCAGTACTTCCAGGAGAAAACTACTCTAACGTTTCGGGTAGTTAGAAACTCCACCCGTCTTCAGAGACTACATAACTAGAACTACATTTTAATTAATGTCTTTAACTTATATTATTAAATGTAGTTCTAGATGGAATAATCCTGAAACAGTGGTGCTTTGATAGAGGCTAACTCCTTTACTAGTACTTCATACTATTATGAACTTTCAAACTTACCTTTTTTATTTGAATTTTTGATTGTCGATGGTACATTTTCTGAGGTTGAAATATTATTCCGGATGCTTCCATTGGATGTGCATAAATATGTATCTAACTGTGTTCCCTCCAGCAGTTGGCCAGTCTGATTCACGCCTGTGATTGGTCGCCCCAGCTCCTAGCCAGACAGTCAGTTACTATAACAACAACAATACGTTTAATGTCAAACTGCTTACAATGAAATTGTTTTTTTGTGACAATATTTACGCAGCAGGATATTATTTTGTTATGCAAACAGAACGCAATGCCACCTTTGGATTTTAAACTCAAAGACAAACATCCATAAAATGGTAATTTCATCGCTTAGAATCTTATACTTTGAATTATAGGCTAAACGAAAATATATAAACATAATATGTATAAGCATCCTTTTGCAAGTAAACTTATTTATATAATAAGTACATTTATTGAATAAATGTTCTTTATATATATATACAGCTTGGAAGACGCTAAATATAAATGAGCAAAAATGAAAATTGCGCAAACCAGCTGCTGCTGAGGTTCTGAAGCACCGGTTTATAGTTATAAATAATCTGACATAAAGAGAATAGCGGCTGTAAACCGGCAACATAAAGCCTAACAGAAACATCGTCATGTGACATTCAACGATACTTTTCCTGACGTAAAACTGAGAGTTGTAACAGAAGTGGACAATTGTCTTCACAAGAAATGACCGTTGAAAGATAATTGTACTTATTTCTTAGGTATCAACCGATCTTAATATGAATATTTACTCGAGTTACTCAATAATGTCCATTTCTGTAGAGACACAAGACGAAAAATTGACATAAATTATAAGTTCACGTGGAAATTTCTAAAAATATGGAATGGCGGATAGTGAAATATCTTATAAATGGTAGAGATTGAATATTATATGAAAATAGTCGGCTGTCAAGACCAGTAGAATGAACAAATAAAAGAAAACAAAGGAAATGCCCATCACGAAGTTCCGAGAATCTGGCAAAACAAATGGACCTCTAGAGCCTTTCAAGTCCTGCAAACTTTTGACATGTTAGGCGTATATAAACTAACTATATATATATATACTTCGTGTTGTTCTCAGGGTGTTCAAATAATAATGTCTCCAAGAGTTTAAAGTTTGGAATCCAACATAAGAAATCTTTGCCTAGCAAAATGGGTTTGGATTTACTGTAAACCTAACTTAAATGTTAGCCTGGGTATCTTGATAGTGTTGCTTTGTTATATCATGTATTCTTAGACTATAGTCCTTTTTTACAATAAATTAACATTACGTTATACAGGGCAGCCAAAAAATGGTACTCGTCCTTCTATGGTAAGTATTTTCCTTTTTTTTAGCTATACAAAATGACTTTATCTTAAAATAAAATGTCTTTTTTTTTGTCATGCTGCCATGACACATTCCAATAAGTCTTATGCAACCATTCCAGAACATTCTGGAGGAGTGCAATCCATTAGAACAATTTTTATACTTTGGTGGCCTGAAATTTTGTCTCGTTCAACTGACTTCTCATACCCAACGAGAAATCTTGATCTTTCACTGTAATTTGTTTGGGGAACACTAAGAAAAATAGTTTCAGGCCACAACTTTGTATTCAATCTGAACTAAAACTTATATCATCAGTTTTAAAATTGCACTCCTCCACATTGAGTCAAATTTGTATGGCCAAGAACATATAGATATATCGTACTGAAATAGCGAATACAGGTCCAAGCAGCGCTTAAGCACAGGCTGTGGCTTGCAGGCCGTCGATACCACGTAATAAGCCTGTTTTCAGCAAACACCCATTGCCTAATTTTCCAGAACCGCGCAAACCCATTAGTTAGCTGTGATCCCATTACTTAATGATGGTTTGACCTTTAACCGTCGGTACAAAATGTAATAAGATCAAAAGTAATAGATATTGGTATTTCTGTCCCTTATTAATGGTTGAACATTAAGTTCAACAATGATTCTCGCAATTCGAGATATTGGGAAGCTGACTACAACTGTTTTGTCGCATTTAGGCTGGGGTATATTTGGACAACTTTACAAATTCAAAACAGAATTTAAACAAACAGACAAAAAGGGTCAAGAATTTGAATAGGATACATTACCTTGCATATGGTTATAAAGTAAACTCGGGATTGATAAACTGAGAAAGAACCGTTATATCGCCTTTTTCAGAAAGCTTTTGTTAAAAGGTAAGTTAAAACTAAGTTCAAAGAAGTCAATACTTTGACAACTTCATGGTTCACTGATTACCTTTACAAATGAATGAATGGAGTTCATTGATTGCAAAGACAAGGTTGAACAAAGGATTGTATTGAATGTTGTAAAGCACTTTGTTACAGTTTGGAATCAGTGTCTTGTGAAAGTTTATTGTGAGATCGTCCTTTGTGCAACAGCGTAAGTTGCATCTTTGTATTTTTCCTCATTGCTTATGATTGAATAAGGAACAATGATTACAAAATCTAAGTGTATTGTTTAATAATTTCCATTTGATTGAGCCCATATTTATTTCACTTTCAACAGTTTAAGCAGATAACAGCCACAAAAGGGTCTGTAGAATGTTCCCTTTGTTCAAGTATTACAAAGCATATTGCAATTCCATTGTGAACAACACTGTATTGTCTGTTACAATTGTAACTATACCAGTGAATTTTATTAGATAACAAGTTCATTTATAGGATGTTTTAGGTTTTCAAACTAATTCAAAATAGCTAAGAACATCTTTAAAACTGAAATGACTTGTATGAAATAGAAATGTATTGAGTGTATATGTATTGCAACTAGCAAACACTATTGTCATATACGTTAAGATTTGACTCTTAGCTTACATTGTTAGATGAAAGGGAGGTCTAGGTTAGTCGTGCATTTAGTAAATTGTTTCAAACTTTGAATGTCACGGTTAAATGTAAAATCAAGTGTGATGGTGGTTGGGAAACCTGCTGCAGAACATAGTTACAAACCACTATTGTGTATTATTGTAAAAACAAATACCAAAAGAAGGGAAAACCTTGAAAACGAGTTTGTGTTTAAAATCTGTCTTGATTTCCCGACTACTTGTCCAATTTGTTTCAGTTTGGACGTTAAAGAAACATTAAATACATTTATTACATTTTTCCTTTATAAAACACTATCCATTCCCGACCAATGAATGTTCTTCCATCCTCGTATACTTTGTTTGATATTATACGAAATCCTTTGACGCAGAAGGGCTTGTTAAAACGCACCCTTTTAATTGCGTGGTTTTATTGACATGTAAGATGATACATTCTTAAATCTACAATGTATTGTTACTTATATAAGCAGTGTAATTTTCATCTTTGTTCTTATAACAAATTACTTGTAGTTTTTTGTAAGTAATTTGACATGAAGGCTTATAGTCTGTAACAGAATACTAATATTTTTACTTTTTTTATTTATTTCTTTTATTTACAACAATACATGCATTGACCTGTCCAAGAAAAACTTGACGGACAGGCCGGTTTTAACTATTTACATGTATTTGTACTTTTATATAAATATAATAGCGGACCCGACAGATTAATACGTGGTTCCTACGTATTAATCACTCTACACAGTACACGATATACGAATTTGTTTCATGTATTAGTTAACAAAAGAAAACTCAGTAGATTAGGTTACAGAAAATCCAAGAAAAACAACACAATGTACAACGGCAAATCGACATTGACAGTTTTTGTTGTTTTTTTTTTCTTTAGCCGTACATAATTATGTTTTATGTCGGTAAAAAGGGATATCAGCTGGCAACGAATATCAATAAAGCTCAAACTGTTTACGTTTTAGTTAGAAAACGTTTGTACGGGAAAAAGAAAAGGGCTGTTTTAAGAGGTTTTCCGGCAGTTATTCAAATTTTTCTC
This sequence comes from Matsumurasca onukii, assembly GCA_018831715.1. Classification (NCBI taxonomy): domain Eukaryota; kingdom Metazoa; phylum Arthropoda; class Insecta; order Hemiptera; family Cicadellidae; genus Matsumurasca; species Matsumurasca onukii. The sequence continues at coordinate 51,369,472 of CM032058.1, read as the reverse complement.
GCCGTAAAAACCATCCTTGAAGTCCAACGAACATTTTTAAAAAAATTTGGCCAAATTGGTCCAGGCGTTGTTGAGTTATGCGCTTACCAGCAGGTTTTGCGATTTATTTTTATATTATAGATTACAAATAATCTCCTACCGTGGCAGAAGTGGGTTTAATGTATATGCCTATGTTAATATATGATATATGAATAATTTAAAAAAATTATTTTAATTTAGATATTTAGACTCAAAGTAATGTTTAAACGGAAAGAGTCTTAGCATGTACTCTGTGAAAATATGATTGCGTTGTACGTTGCATTTACTTTTGTGAATGAATAATTCGCAATTCAGACACTAAATAGGAACGGGTAAGGATGACTATAACGTAATGTTTTCAGTAAATTTATTCGACATCACCTCGTTATGTGTATAACCGTGGTCAACTCAGTCAACTTTACCTTATCCGTTAAACATACATAGAGTGTAGCTTTTAATGAATATTTCAATTGTCTAACATTTACAGCTGTTATTTCCGATTGAACAGTTGTAAATAGTAGAATATTTACAAAGGTAGTTCCATTCGAAACATGAACAATTATAGCAGTGACGCTTAAGACATTACTGTAACTTTCATAGAATAACCGGAATGGAACATCTTACAGACGCTGAAGTTTTGTTGTTAAAAGCTTAAACATTTACTTTGACACTACTTGGAAGATGCAAAGTATTTCCCAACAGGAAGTAACGAGTGAAATATCAACTTTTCAAGTTGGATATGAATTGCATGTCTTGAGCAGTTTTGACACTTTCTACATTAGATAAATTGTGTACAAATGATATCAATGGAACTTTAAAAACATACTTCACTTTGTTAAAGTAGGTAATCAATTTTTTAAGAAATATAGCTTAGTTAAAATGAAATTCTTCTAAAATAGGAAACTAAAATAGTGACTGTCAATATAGATAACTACTTTTAAAACTTGTATTCAGTAGTAAGTCTGGTTTACTCATAACCAAAGATATTCAATTTAATTGCTGATTGGCTTTTGGGATTAAAATTTATTATACTTTACTATTATTATAAAATACTTGTACATCAACAAATAGCTATGCAAATGTTTACATAGTGCCTGTAGTGTGCCTGGACAGTGGAAGTGATCACAACACTCAAGTAGGTGACTGACAGTGTCCGTAATGATAATGTAGATTAGCTTCAAGGTTGGGTTACATAGTATACATTTCACCCTACTTGAATAAGATATTATTCATCCCTTTCTTCAAGCCACTTTGTGCTTCACCTGCATGAATATATATTCACTGATGTATAATGGATATGCTGTTTATGCAAATCTTGGAGCTTATGAAAGCTGAGGTTACTTACATTACACTTAATGATATGCTTAATGTTGGTTTCTGTGGAGTTGTAACCACAATTAAAGCGCGCTTTATGAATTATAACAATTAGTTCAACTTAAGGGAAAGCCTACTTCTCTTTAGGGCAATGAAGAAATATAGATGTGTCCGTTAGTAAAATATAAAACTGTAATATTGTAATTTTACTTCCACTTGAGGTCTGGTTTAATAAATGTAATCCAAAAAGTTCAGTCTTGAAGATTTATTATGGTTGGAAACAACTTTAAGTAGGTTCAGACATTTCATTTCATTTTGACCTGCTATGTGATAGTACCAAATACAAACTTTTACTTTATCGGCTAAGTAAAATTAATATTGGAGCAAATGTATATATTACAGAGATTTGGGGTAAGAAGGTGATTCACACACACAAAAACAGTGGACCTTAACTAAAATAGCGTTAAGAGAAAAATTATCAAGTACCAAGCAAAGTCCGTACAACATTTAAATTAGTGCTTTGAAATTTAAATAACATTTTTAGAGTTTGCAAACTTTTTCTCCAGAAGTCAAAAGATCCATTTGAAAAATTCATGAGGTAAAACTACACTAAATAAACTAATATGAAATGTTATGGAAATTAAATTGAATAATAGAAGTTCAATAAAAAGAAGGATTTGTCCTTGATAAAGTAGCACAGTGGTTTATAATAACACATCTCTATTTCCTATCTTGCCAGTGTATAACTTATCTCTTGGTGTAGAATAGCTTTGAAGAAGGATGGAAAGGGAAAACTCGTCAAGAAGAAGCCAACAAGAGATATGTCAAGCACAAGTGGGAATATTGCCGTCATTCCGAGAGATATTGTTGGCACTCTGTATCTCAGATGGCATTCATTCTCAAGATATTTGCAATGTAGCTTATCTAATGCTAGATATATATGTATTCCTGAGGCCAAAAACAATAGGTTTTAGCAACTTTGGGGTTGAATTTGAAATTGTTATTCGTTATTTATAACGAAATAGCCATTAACGTTTTGGATAAATAGTCAAAACAACATAGTTATCAATGTTTTCAATAAAGAATTATACGAATCAAGTCTTTTGGCATCTCAAGATTAAAACCACATAATTTAGTTACATTTGCCTCCTGAAGTGGCCACGTCGTACATCAAGTCATAAATTAACACATGAAAGTGATATACTGGGTTAAAACTGTATGCTCATTATAAGACACAAAACCATAAACACGTTTGTATGACGCCTCGCTAGAGCATTACTAAAGTGAACTCGTTGTGAGAAGGCAGGAGTTTCCACTCTGAAATACTTGAGAACTCGGTTGAAGAATGGCGGATGTGGGATGCTTTCTTTCATAACTTAGACAGATTCACATACGAATATTTCACTTGATTTTACAACAATATCTTCACAACAGCATATATCATCCTTCACGTTCTCTATTTTCAGTAAGACGTTATTTGTCGTTAAAAAATTTTGTTTGTAAGGGAATGAAGCATGAAACAATTTATTTAGAGAATTTTCCTGTGTTTGTGTGTGAACATGTTTTTATTTAGTTACTACACGAACCATAGTTGTAGTTACAAATTAGAAACTCAACTTAATGCTTTAATCCGTGTGTATTTTTTCTTGTAGCTCAGCCCTTGCTTTTTGTTGCCTGGTAATTTGAAGTGTACAATCAAAGACAATACATACTCATGTATGTCCTTGGTACAATATTCTCAATTCACAAAACCTCTAGATTTGATACTTAAAGGTACTGGCAAAATTCTGAGGACAAGATTCTCCCATAATTGACTTTCATCAAAGTATATATTCAATGTTATGGCGGCAATAATGTACATTTACAATTTTATGTACTTCCTCGGCTTATAAGTAACTAAGAGTTTAACTAAAAATAAATTAACAAAAGTTCGAAACATGCATAACTAGTCTCGTAGCTAACTACTTCTGTTCAACTAAATCTACAAACTTTCATTTTGTCAAACCTATTATTGTTTGGAAACCAACCCATCAAACTGGAGATGCCTAGCAAAAACTCGCTGTGGTATTAAAGTTATTGAGAGACGTCCTGATAAACAGATGAATTGGGGGTTTTAAGACTGAGTTCACACAGGAGTTCTAGATTATCAAACGCCAATGTTTGTCGCCTTGCTAGTGAGTGAACTTTCATAGAACATAGAGCTTTTAATTTTTATCGCCAGAGAGAACGACACTAAAATTAGTGATTAGGTGTAACACATTCCAAAGGAAATTCTTTTTATTCTCTCAGGGGCACTTTAGCGCTAAGCTGCGTGTCGGCCTGGTTATGTACTAAAACTATAAAATGGCGAACGCATAGGGAACCAGTATAATTTACCAAACAACACAAAACATTGATTTTTTAGAACCATTTAGGTAAATATAGTTACAAATATTCAATATTTAAACCCCTTATAGTGTAGCACGGTCACTGTCAGCTAGTTGCAACAAATTGTAAGTTATTTATTCTCATAGAATTATTTATTTTATGAATGTTAAAATTATTTATACACTTTATTCTTCCGGTTTGCAATGTATACATGTTTTTTTCTAAATTCCATCTAACCTGTTTTGGATTATTTAATTAATTTGTTATTATTAATTTATGTTAATTTTTTTACATGTTAGTATTAATATAAAATATTATATGTTAATAAATGGATGACAAAATTTGTAAAACTAGTTTTAGCTTTTTCCCCCAATTAGCAATAGCTAGGCAGGATAAAATGTAACTGCTATATATATATATTATGAATTAAATAAAGAAATTGAAAAAACAAAATGTTTACAGGCAAAAGGTATGTTCGTTTACTAGGGGAATGTTCGGTTCTGGGTTCAGCGGTGAATGCCGCTGGTCTATCATATAGTCTTATATCAGCCGGGCAATGAGACCTAGGTGAAGGTCAACATACCGGCTTGCAGAGAATGATGTAATCGAAACACTGATTACCAGGTATCAAACAAGAGTAATAATGTAGGTGTGCGTCATCTCAAACCTTTGCTCTTACTTGAAATACCACCATTGAGATTTATTGTATAAAGTATAAGCATACACAAGACTTGTTTCAACATCAAAATGTACTATATACGTAAGTGCATTCATCTTAGCATCACTTTCTTTCAAGTTTAAATGCGTTTAAAGTGTTTCAAAGGTGTTTTTAAACGTGTTTAATGTAGTTTTTAACCTAACGTATGGTGCTGCTACCGTCTATGAACTACGTGGAGTCTGGCTAGCAGTACAAGACGCGGCAGTCAATCTACATACCATGCATTCTACTTGCAGATCAACTCTGAGTACCGGCGATAAAACTATGAAACGATACTTTAAACAAGATAACTTAACTTAAATGTAGAAATGGTTTCCTGGAGCATAGATCTAATGATGTTGCTGGATAAAACAACAAAACATTCTTTTCGCATCAAATAAATTTTGTTATTCAGATTTAAAATTATTTTCATGTTGTAACTCAGAAATTCACTAACTAAAACAATATTTATAACCACTATTCATATTTTACATAACCAAACTTAATTTAATCGCTTTTATATGCAGCAGCACTAATGACTCTACGCTGCCAGGAAAAACCTTTCCACGATTTAGTTCATTCACCTTCCCACATCGTTTGCAAATTTTTCATATCACATTTAAACGCTGCTCGGGCTCTATCGAGCCTCCCTTAGTCATTAATATACGAAGATAATAAAGAAACAGGGATAAATTAATTATGCACAATAACTATCGAAACACATATTTATACAACATTCTTTTAATAAACAATAAAATAATAATGTAAAATTGTTACTATGTATTTTTTCTGATAATATTAAACGTGATTATTATTAATATTACAGTGAAAGGCCAAGGAAATTTAGACAGTAGGAGGTTTAAGGAAAAAAATATCATAATGCTCGTTTTGTGGTAGGGGAAAAGCAGAGGCCGAAGACCAGAAGCAGTTTAGCAGAGACTATATGAGGTTCAATAGTCATACTACTTTGTGACAACATGGGGTTTATATAGCAAGTTTATAAAGAAACACGCCTGAGGTTTTATAAAACAAAAGAAAAGAAGACTAAAAGGCAGTGAACATAATAAGGGTTGAACCAAAATATTGGCGAATTAGGAATTAAAACAGGTTCAGCTGCGCGTCGACCCTAGTTGATAACTAGTTTTTTACGCAGAGGCGTTACGATTTTATATAATCTTCTCATTTTTTGTTCAATGCAGATCGTTATTTTCAGAAGATGGAACAATTTTGATGAACATGCTTGTTGTTCTAGGTATTGTTATTTTAAACTCTTAGTTTCGGTTCACTTTCAAAGGGGATACCCAATACATTAAATACAAAAAACTTGCCCTTTAACCATTTTGTCAATAACCAAATAAAAAACGGTATTCAAAAAACTCTTTATTGTTTGTTCCGACAATATAACTGTTCAGTAATAATAACTCACAAATAAATAGAAGTAAACTATCATAGTTCAAACACTCCACTTTAAATTTCCCGCTGAATTAAATTCAAACCTCAAGATAGATAGCAGCACTTCCGTATAAAACTTCTACGCTGATTGGCTCTCAACCTCCTGACCAAAGTTCAGTTTGCTCACCACGCTACCTCAACACTCAGTGCGTACCTACAGACTCATACGTTAGTGTCGCTCACTTACTCTAATTTCTCTACAAACTCTTTTTAATACTCGGGCACGCGTCGGCCGACATTAGTGGCGTGTTTCTCAAGACATCAGTGTTGTGTTACCCAAGATCACACCCCTTGGTCCACCCAGCTTCCAGGAGGGATCGAGGTATTCAACTATACAGTCCACTGCTTCAACCTACGGTAGGCCTATTTACTCATATACCTAACAACTGGTCAACCACGAGCCGGATCTCCAGCATCTGAAGACTCAGCTAATATAAATTAACTCAATTTTTAAATCTCAAAGGCCTAACCGGAAAATTTGCTCTCAAAGAAAATAAATTTAATTCATAGTGACAACAATAATTTTCATATTTAAATAACTGCTGCAGTATTTTGAATCAAAGACATTTAATCTCTAAAGCAAAATATATTTTATTTTGTGTCAGAACTTTAACAAAGTTGAAAGTGTTGCCTTTTACTAAATTCACTAGTAACGATCAAAGTGCTTGTTTGCGCATGAAAACCATCAACCTCATGGCCAGAAACCGTTACTCTCATATTCAAACTTTGACTTCGGCCTCAGCAAACAACTTCGGCTGTTTCCGTGTCTCACTTGTACTTTCAACATTGCCTCCACCTCCACGACCTTTGTGATTTCGCCTCGGTTGTTGACAGCTGATCCTGAATATTGTTATCTACTGTCAGTTCTCTAGTGGTTATTTGATTCACTATAAACACTTGCTCAAATCATATAATGAACAATTGCTCTCAATAATTAAAGCACTTTTTAAAGTCACTTAAAGGACTCAGCTTATTAAAGGAAGCTTATAATTTTATTTTTATTTCTCTCGAGATAAGTGATTCTCAATACTTTGTTTATAATTTTCTCCAAATAAGTGACTGTTCTACTGCTGCAATTAAGTGTTATTACATCAAGGATCTACAGTGTTTAATACTCTTACATTGACTGTGTAATTTATAACGTGCATATTTACGAACAATATTAATTTATTGCTATTTCACTCTCTCATTTGTATTGTGTGCTCACGCTGTTACTCAACAGTAATTTTGAAGTGTGTTTTTATGGTGTTATCTCAAGATCTCTAATTTAATCACAATGAAGTTTCAAACATTCCTACGGTCAGCAAACCTAATCAAGGCGCGTCTCAGCAAAGTTCAGACATTAGTAGACGGTATTATAAGCTCGGAATCTCCTCTTGAAGCGGTCGAACATCAACGACTTCAGGTCTTCGAAGCTGAAATAAAACTTAAAAAGGCGGAATTTGAAAGGCAAATTAAAAAACTGCTCGACTCCTCTGACATAGGCGCTGAATATGACGAAAACACTGTTATTCAAAAACAAGACGAAATAGAGGATTTTTACGTCAACATAGAAAGTAAAATTAAAGCTGCGGTTACGAAGCTTGACCTTGACACTAGTTCTGTGCATTCCCACTCCTCTGCTGATAGCACCCCTGCTCAAAACCTCTCAGTTCGCTTGCCTAAAATCGAACTCAAGCATTTTAATGGCGATCCCCAGGCTTGGATATCGTTCATTAATCTCTTTGACACCACTATTCACACCAACTCTTCTCTTGCTCCTATAGCAAAGTTCCAGTACTTGCTCGGCACTCTCTCAGGCGAAGCCCTTAACTTAATAAAAACTCTGCCGCTCTCAGATGCAAACTACACTATTGCATACACTACTCTGCGTGATCGCTACCATTCTACACGTAGGCTGACCTCTCTTCACATCAATAAAATTATTGATTTGCCTGCGGTGTCCTCCTCTCCTATCAAACCTCTGAGATTGTTTTTAAACACATTCAATGAAAACTCTCAAGCTCTCAAAGCTTTAAACTGTGACATATCTGCAGAAAACCCCCTCCTTGCTACCTTACTTTTGAGAAAGCTAGACTCAGAACTTAGGAACAAATATGAATCATCTCGCACAGAATCTCAAAACTTTCCAAAAGTCTGTGAAATTATAAAATTTCTACTCGACTATTGTGCTCATGCCGAAGATGCGTATCTTCACACCAGCGCGTCTGAACCCAGGGCTAATAGGTCCTTTCCTCAAACCACCATGGTACCAAAACCAGCCTTTAAACCTCCTGCTCGCTCTTTAGCGTTAGTCACTGACACTCCACGTGAGATACCATGTTTTTCTGCTCAAAACTGACCATAAAATATATGCATGCCCTCAGTTTAAAGAAAAAACGGCTCAAAAGATTTGAAATAGTTAAAACTAATAAACGGTGCGTGTCCTGCTTAGGAAATCACGAGTAAAGTTTTGTAAATCAAACACATGTGTGAAATGTAATAGTAGACATCACACACTGCTGCACTTTGACACTCAAGCCAAAGCGCCAAAAGCTCCTCAAGCTCTACCGTCACCTCAAACAAATTCAGATTTCGTTGGAGTTTCAACCAACTTCTCCCCTCAAATCCACTCAACTGTGCTACTAGCTACAGTACTTGTAAAACTTGTCACAGCTGACGGAAATATGCAAGTTTTTCGTTGCCTAATTGATTCTTGCTCACAATGTAATTTTATTACCGAGCACGCTGCTCAGCTACTTGGCGTTAAACGTCACAGCTCAAACATGAAAATAAGCGGAATCGCTACCGCTTTTACTTCCTCAAAGGGTGTTTGCCACTTAAACATTGAATCCTTGGGCGGAAAAATTGTTGCCGAAAACCAACCTATGTTGATTTTAGACAAAATCACAACGGACCTGCCCAGAGTTCCCCTTTCTCCTGAAGTTTTCGAAAGAGTAAAATGTTACCCTCTGGCTGATCCTACTTTCCATGTACCCGGACCGATTGATGTGTTGATTGGCGGATCTATCTTTCCTTTCATATTCACCGGGGAAAGACACAGCTTAGGTCCAAACATGCCGATAGTAATGGGTACTGAGTTTGGCTACACACTCATGGGCGCTGCTCCTTGCTATAATGCACTTGATAACTCAGAACATGTAACTCATCTCACCACGCTACTAACTCTCAACGACTTTGATCTCCATACGGCGATGCAAAACTTTTGGCTGCAAGAAGAACCTCCCTCACACTCTAAAATTACCCAAGAGGATATGCTCTGTGAAGAACATTTTTGTAGCACATACTCCCGCGCTCCTTCTGGGCGCTATTGTGTCCGACTCCCATTCAAGCCAAGCCACCCTCCCTTAGGGGATTCCATGCAAACTGCTAAACAACGGTTCACTTCTCTAGAAACGCGATTTAAATCGCAGCCTGAATTTAAAAACGCTTACGTTGAATTTATGGCAGACTATCTCGAGGCAGGGCACATGCAACTTTGCACAACAATACCCGAAGTTCACTATGTAATTCCTCATCACGGAGTTCTTAAAGAATCCAGCTCTACCACTAAGCTCAGGACAGTTTTCGACGCCTCTAGTAAAACTACCACGAAAGTTTCTCTAAATGAAATCCTGCTGACAGGCCCTAAACTCCAAGAAAATATTTTTGACATTATTTTCAACTTCAGACGGCATAACGTAGTAGTTACCTGTGACATTCGACAAATGTATCGGCAAATAACCGTGCACAATGATGATACTAAGTACCAGCTTATTTTATGGCGTACTGACCCCTCTCAACCCCTCGCTGTTTACTCGTTGTCAACCGTAACATACGGTCTCAGCTCATCTGCATTTTTGGCACTACGAACCCTCAAACAGCTAGCAGAGGATGAAAAGGAATTTTTTCCTAATGCCTCCTCCGTGTTATTACACAACACTTATGTGGATGACGTCATTTTTGGCGAAGAATCTGAAGAGAAAGCATTAAATCTTAAAGCTGAAATCGTCGCGCTCCTTCAAAAGGGATGTTTTGAACTGCGCAAATGGACATCTAACTCTTCAAAACTACTAGGCACTATTCCACAGGACCACTGTGAAGTCCCAAAATTCATACAGCGTTCAGATCAACCTTACTACAGTGTGCTAGGTATATTCTGGTCCTCAGCTATAGATTGCTTCTCTTTTGACTTTAAATTGTCAGACTCTCCCTCCTCAACTAAAAGACATGTGCTGTCAATAATAGCTAAAATTAGCTACGACCCATGTGGATTTCTTTCACCCATAACTATGTGGGCGAAAATATTCATGCAGATGTTATGGGCTAAGGGCTATGATTGGGATGATAAACTCTCTGATGAAATATTAGAAAATTGGAATAGTTTCACCGCTCAACTAAGCACTGTCTCAGATTTGAAAATACCCCGCTCTTTGAATCTAAACCCCAATAGTATAGTTCAAATCCATGGTTTCAGTGACTCCTCTGAGAGAGGATACTCCGCAGTTGTGTATTTACGCATAGTCAATGAAAATGAAATGGTTCATATTCACCAACTAATCTCGAAAACGCGTGTAGCGCCATTGAAGCAAATAACTCTACCTCGGCTAGAGCTATGCGGTAGCCACCTCTTATCTAAACTGATAAGCTATTGCATATCACTCCTCACCCCACTATACTCTGTGGAGCGTGTATACGCTTGGTGTGATTCCACAATCGTATTGAACTGGTTACAGACCCCACCATACAAGTTAAAAACCTTTGTTGCGAATCGGATTGCAGAAATCCAAGAAATCGTCCCCTCTCATTTGTGGTCTCATATAAGTGGCCCAGAAAATCCAGCGGATTGCGCCTCAAGGGTATAATGCCATCAGAGCTCAAGGATCACCCCTTATGGTGCGGACCACCATGGCTCAAGGAACCACCTTGCAAGTGGCCTCAAACTAGTTTTGTTATCACTTTGTTTACTGAAGACTACGATTATTTGATTTGACAGCCTGATGGTGGACTCACCAAGGTCCAAGAATGGGACTCATCACTCGTTCTCTTCTTGGACAAAATTGTCATTCTCGCCTATATGTTAGTTCATTAAAACACTAGAAACTCAAACTAGAGATTTCCTCACCGTTCAGAATTAAATGCTTCCACTTTGAAAATCAAATTTTTACTCAAAACCTTTTACCACTTTCTTTATTGTCTTTGTTTTTGAACCTGTTTGCTTCAAGGGCGACAGAGATGTTCAGTAATAATAACTCACAAATAAATAGAAGTAAACTATCATAGTTCAAACACTCCGCTAAATTTCCCGCTGAATTAAATTCAAACCTCAAGATAGATAGCAGCACTTCCGTATAAAAAACACGCTGATTGGCTCTCAACCTCCTGACCAAAGTTCGGTTTGCTCACCACGCTACCTCAACACTCAGTGCGTGCCTACAGACTCTCATACGTTGGTGTCGCTCACTTACTCTAATTTCTCTACAAACTCTTTTTTAATACTCGGGCACGCGTCGGCCGACATTAATTGGCGTGTTTCTCAAGACATCAGTGTTGTTTTCCAAGATCATCCCTTGGTCCACCCAGCTTCAGGAGGGATAAGGGTGATCCAACTATACAGTCCACTGCTTCCAGCCACAGGCAGGCCTATTTACTCATATACCTAGCAATAGCATTGTATAACAGACACTTGTCATTACAGTTAAATACTAAACAGATTACATTCATATTTAACATATTTACATTGATCTTTATTTAATAGTAATACAGATTTATTATTATTATTATATATTGTTTAAATATTGTAAATTAAATTTTAAAATATCAAAATGTTGTTGAAAATTTCTGAATAAAACATTGTTACGTTTCAGCTAGTGAAACTCTCCTTCCAGTGAACTCTCCCGCCACTAAAAGTTTTTAAATTCCGTTTGAACATTGTTTTGATTCAGTGATTTTTTAGGGTGAGCAGGGTTTGAGAAAAACTTTGCTCCTGAATTGACAGGGGAGCCCGGCAATAAGAGCTGTGCGGTGACGGTTCACCTGAGGTCTACTCTGGCCGCGTGTTTGTGATCGTGTCTTCTGTTTCCGTCCTGAGCACCACAGCTGCTGAATCGAGCATGCATGATTACTTCATAGATGTGAGTGACGGAAATGTCAGCAGCTGGAGCTCTTTTTTCCCTCCAAGTCTCTCTAAGCCCAGCTAGTACACGAACTCAAATTTTGCTCCAAAATACTCTTTTGATTGTTGTCTGTGGCTGAACCCCAGACCAGTAAGGCCATACCTTAGCCTTAACTCAAAATAAATGGTAGACCAATTTTAGCAAGGTTTAAACATCATTATTTCCCAATTGGCCTGAAAATACGTTGAAGCCAACTTATGAACCTCGTTTATGTGTGGCTCCCAGCTAAGATCGTCATCTATGATTATACCTAAGTACTTTGAGTATTTTCTGTTCAATTTCTGTCAAACTATGTTGATTGTTGGCGATTCATCTTCTTCTCTCGAAAATTCCATAGAAACTGTCTTTTCAAATTAGTGTGAAGGTTGAGGTTGTTTAAGAATTATGAATTTGTGTCAATGTAATGTAGCTATTTTTCTAGATCTTCAAGGATTTGCACCGTTGAATGTAAGTACAATATCATCTGCGTACGAAACATATCTTGATGGGGCACATCAATTACAAGATTGTTTATGTAGATATTGCTTCTTGTAGGTATATGATCCTAGGAACTCCATAGCTGATTTGCACTTAGTTTGATCTTTTCCATTAATTTCTACGCATTGCTCTCTTTGAGACAAGTATGAGAACTCAGCCAGTGTAATGCATTGCCATTCAACCCTATCTGCCGCAGACAATCCAACAACTGAGTGTGGCTGACGCAATCGAAGCTTTCATTGGTCCATCATCACGCCTACCGTCCTTTTTTTCTTTTCAATACCCTCGACGATCGACGAGATGAAACAGCTCATCGCCTCATTTGTAGATTTGCCCTCTACAAAACCAAATTGTCTAAAGGTGAGAATTTGGTTGATTTCTAGAAAAGGTTTGAGACGATTTAGAAATAATAATTCGAGAATTTTACTGAAGCTAGAAACTTTGGTAATGGGTCTGTAAGAATCAACTTTATTACTATCTCCGCCTTTAAAAATAGGTGTTACAGTTACTTGTTTCAGTGAATTTGGGAACATGCCTTGATTGAAGGAATCAGTTGCAATTCTAGCTAAAGGGAGACTAATATGTTGAATGCAAGATTTAATGAGCTTGTTGGATACTCCATCTAGACCAAACGAGGTTTTGTTCTTCAGGCGTTTTACGGCCAAGGTGACCTCTTCTGGTGTTACATCAGTGAGAATTAGAGGAAATTCTGCTTGTATTCTGCGTTGGCTGGCAGCTTCAAGAGGTGGTTCTGTGATTGATTCACTTAATTTCAAGCCAACTTTAGAGAAATGGTAATTGAAAGAATTACTTATTAAATGCTCATTCTGAATTTTAGTTCCGTTATCTTCAATCTGTATAATTGTGTTGGACCTTTTTTGCTTTATTGTCGAGTTATATTTTATTAACTTCCAAGCATCTTTTCCTTTATTTGTGGAATTTGTTAAAATATCAGTGAAATACTTTGATTTTGCCTTCCTTATTACTTTAAAATATATTCTTTTGTAGTTCCGGTAATTGTTCTTTCTCTCCACTGATGGGTTATATTTTAGATCACTATACAGATTTCTCAAGGTATTGCTCGATATTTTGATGCCTTTTGTGATCCACATCTTGTCTCTATTATTTTCTGTAAATTTCATTTTTTTTTGAACATGCTAAGTCAAGATTGTAGATGAAAGTATCCAAGAACTTATCGAAAGTATCACTGACGTTTTCAACATTTTCCAGTGCAGCCCATCTCTCATTTGAGAGTAATATGTTGAGAAGGTCTAAGTTATTCTTTGTTAGCGGCCGCATGGTGTGCGTGGAGGGTTCGGATGTTGTTGGACAAGAGATGTTGAGGATCTGTGCAAGATGGTCTGATAGCCCGGTCTCAACTACATCGACAGCCACCCCAGTTGGTTGGATGTTAGTCACCGCCCAGTCCAGCAGAGAAGCCCTACCACTAACTATGTCTACTCGGGTGGGAGAGTTTACTAGCTGTCTAAGGTTAAATACATCAAGCAGATCTTTGAAGTTAGAAAGAGCTATTGATGCGTTACTCCAATCTACATTTATGTCACCGCAAAGAAAAACGGACATTTCCTGACGTGGATGTAAAACAATTTTCTAATTTATCAAAAAACTCTCAATGTTGCCATTGGGAGATCGGTAAATACCAAAAATACTAATCTTTACAGAATCCTTTAGACATAATTTGATAGCACATAATTCTAAATCCATCTCTTGGTAAAATTTGTACAATCTATTTCTTCATAAGAAAAATTTGATTTTGAGAAAATCGCTACCTGATTTTGTTGTGATGATCACGACAAAAATTTGATACAAGCTTAAAACCATTAAAATTAATAAGTTTCAGTTCCCCATCCTTTAGAGTTTAGACCATGCTCGGATATTATAATAATATCTGGATTTTCCGTGTGTAATAAAACTCGAAATGCATCTACTTTCTCTTTTAAGTATTGAATATTTATATGTAAAATGCGTATGCTAGATTCTTCAGTAATGTCTGGTTTGCTTAGAGTTGGTACATGTAACTTAGGTGAGGTTCTCTTTGTCGGATTTTGGTCTAAAACGGGGTCTGATAACTACAGGAATATTTGAAGCACTGTTGTGAGACACTTCACTTTGAGGACAAGACACTTGTTTTGTAGACACTACACTTTGTTGCGGACGGTGAGGTGGTGATGCTGCTGAGGTCGGGTGGTCCACGGCTGCTGCGGCAGGCGATGTCCCACGTCTGACTGCCTCGCTGTAGGTGCTGTCCCCCGGCCTGGATGGAATAGGAGCTGGAGCAGGAACTGGAGTCTTCACCGGACCGGTAGTGTTCAGTGGCTGAGTGGCAGTCTGCGGCTCAGAGTTCAGTTGTTTGATTCCCCTCAGAAGGAGCTCAGCCAACTGTCGTTTTCCTCGCGTCTTTAGGTGCATTCCCTGACTTGTAAAGTCCCTTCTGGAAATCTCATTGAAGTCAACCGCCGTTACATTTCTGTATCTTGCGCACACTTCCGTGATATAGGCGTTAAGAAAAACAATTTCCTCGTTAGTTTTGTGATTATCAGGGAGATCATGACGGAGGGGCAAGGTGGCAACTACGACTTTAGATGATGATAGCATAGAGGAAATGTGTAACTCAAGATTTTTATAGATGTAGTCGTGTTGTCCTACAGCCACATCATTCGTCCCTCCAATCAAAACAGATACATTTCTTGAGGGCTGTTTGTATTTTTGGGATGGTACAATGTTTGAAAGACGTGCCGAGGGTTTGCAAAATCCACTTACTTTGGTTTTTTTACTGATCAATTCCGAGAGAAATTCAGCTATATAACGGCTATGACTGTCACCGTGAATAGTCACATGATCAAAGGGTACTGCTGATTTATTCGGGTTTGAGGTAGGTTTCTTTCTGCTCAAATTATGTGTTATATGTCTAGATTGTTCTTTAGTTTTCTCGTTGGTGAGCAAAGACGATTCTCGACAATTTAATAAAGTACGATTCAAGGTTGCTTTGCAAGTTTTTTCTACCTGTATTATTATTTTGAAGTTTAATTTAAGAGAGGAAAGTACAGTAGCGCTACAGTTGTTCAAACAAGGAGCTTTTGTTCAAACAAGGCCGGTTGTTTTGCAATCTGTTAGTTGCGCAGTGTCGTGTCTTCCTTGTCCTACCAACTTCTAATCAAGTCTCATATTCTGTGGAGCAAACCAGACTGTGAGAGGTTCAATAGTGACATACTACTTTGTAACACTTGTCATCAGGTAGTTAGTAAAATCCCGCCTCAGCTGCGGCAACGCTTCAATCCAAGGGTTTACGGCCGCCCGTATTTCACAATAGTAGACATGATACATTTGGTAACAAGACGTATTTCCAACACGCGTATAGAGCGTCTTTTTCGAAATATGAGTTTTAAGTGTACACAATGAAGTTATCACTCACTAAAATGTAGACAATTTCAACATTTATTTATAATCTAGTTCTTCCGGTTCACACCACGTCAAAACTTCGTAATTAGGTGGAAATATTTCGGTCTCGCTGTAGAGTACCATCTTCAGTCACTGATTGGCTGAAACTGAGCTGTCTGCTGTCTTATTGGTGGTAGGCCTGCCAACCGTCCAATGGCGCAGAGATGCCAACTGTAGATGTTCTCATTGGTTATGATAATCTCGAAAATACTTCTTCAGAACTGGTTGCCAGCTTCTTAAAAGTTTAACGATGTCTTCTTTGTTGAAATATCTACTATTTTTAATTATTTCAATAGTGTCTAGTATGACTCGAAACTAGTTTCTCGTTTTGAGGAAGAGGTTCGTCGGAACACAGCTTACATTCCATACATTCAAGGAACAACAGCCAAAATAGGCAGAATCCTACACAAACACAACATAAAGACTGTTTTCAGGCCATCGAGTTTACTGAAGAACTGTTTGAGACCTGTAAAGGACCAGATACCATTGTGCACGCCGGGAGTCTATGAAGTTCCTTGCAGTTCTGGTTCGGTATACATTGGTGGGACTAAAAGATAATTTCAACGAGAGTCCAAGAACACATCAGGCACACAAAATACGAAGATTCTGAAAAGTCGGCCATAGCGGAACACAGTTATAACACGAAACATGCAGTAGAATTTGACAAAGCCAAAGTATTGGCGAACATTTCACAGTACTATCCGAGAGTTATCCGAGAGACTATTAAAATAATTAAAAATAGTAATAATTTCAACAAAGAAGACAGCATTAAACTTTCAAGAGGCTGTCTTCTTTGTTGCAAGCAGCCCTGAAGAAGTCTTTTCGATAGTATCACAGCCAATGAGAACATCTACAGTTGGCATCCCTGCGCCATTGGGCGGTTGTTCCATTGGAAATTTGGACGGTGTCGCGTGTTCCTTGTGCGGATGAATTTAGACTGTATCAGAGGTGACCACTGAAGTGGACAGTTATAAGTGACTTCTTAAAGGTTTCTAGGTCTTTTTAAGGAAAGCTGTTCGTCACAATTTACCTAAACATCAAACTGCCTTATAGACATTGTAAGACATACATTTCAATATCAAGCCAGTAACCAATCCATCGAGATATTAGCATGCATAGCAGTGAACACGGTCATACCCGGTGGGTGGTCTGGGAGGCAAGACCCTCTAAAATTGAAAACTGCCCACCTAAGATGCATTTTAATGGCCAATTTACAGATCCCACATTCCAATTACAATGACTCTCCGGCCCAAACCTATTGGCAGGCGCTCCCAAATATTTTCTGGGTATGAACGTAAGTACAGCTTATAGAGAAAAAATAAAAAGGTAAAGTTTGACTTTTTGAAATAGGTGAAGTTAGGACTGCAAAGTCCACTCTACCACTCAAACTCGACCTTTAACTAGTGGTTGCAAATAGTACTTAGTGGTTCCAAGTAGTAAGTGGTAACTGCGGGAATCGAACTGACGCCAGCAGAGTGATGAGCTCCTACGATTCCAACTCGCCATGGGTCCCACATGTTATCGTAAATACATAGTCCGATAGGTAACTTTAATGGTTGGCCAACATACCAGTTAGACATTTATTTTGTCATGTGGTCATTTTTTAATATTTAAATACTATAGGCTACTAAGTGGTATACAAATTAAAGCTGTAAAAATATAAGACGGGAGGTAAAAATGACAATGTAACCCTACCAATCAACGTAGTCCGTAAAAATGTAAAAATCACAGTTTTTTTTATCAAGAAGGGAAACCGTGAGAAACTTCTCGTTACCTTTGTTTGCGCTTTTAGTTCCTTTACAAAAGTTTGCAGTTTTCAAAACGACAGGTCCTTTTAGTTGTCGGATGTGTCATTTTAAGTTTGAAATTCTTCAGATAAAGCTGAACACAACAGCGCACTTGGAAGTTGAGTTTTTATGATTTTAGTTTTAAATATTCAACAAATCGTGAGTAGGTATTGCACATTGAATTGTTAAATTGTAACGTTTTGAAAATAATCAGTTGTCCGTCAAAGTATTATATCTCAATGAGCCTAATTAATTTGGAGAGAACATAAACATAAACACAGAACACTCATGTATGATAAGCAAATCTTTATACAGATGTTATATAACTAAGTTGACACAGTTCTGCAAAGCGCTCAGAGTGACCTGGAAAGTCCACTTAGCAAACGAACAATTCGAGTTTTTGCTGTTAGTCTAGCAAATGCATTAGAGGAACTAAATAAGTAACTTCTCAAATGTAGGCCACAATGTATCACCGTCATAAAACCTTTGGTTAGTTAGCTTTTCCCTTCATAGTGTGCCATTTTGAAGCTATGCAATGGTTTATGTTGTAGCCTTTGTACAGGCCTCGTGAGAGATGAAATTATTTGTTTTCTTTAATTTCCAGAGCTACCATAATTTCTAAAAGCACGACTGGTTCAGAATCAAGTCACAAGTCAGGTAAAACTACTCGCATAACTGTTACAAGATCTGTTAAATAATTCATTGCCTACTTGTTGTTACCTATTGCATTAAACCCTCTTTGTGTGTAGATTGTAACAAAACATGTTCGTGTGTTTAAAACTAAACTTCTACTGACAGATGAACAAGATACCTCAACTTGTCCAGTTTGTTGGTGGTTTGGTTAAACTCTAACCACTGTTGCTTTTAATGAACTAAACAATGTGTGACACCACAATCAAATATCTCTCGCACACAGAGTTCTCAATGTTGCGTATTTTCTCTTTTGTTTCAAACTACTATCGAACCTTAAAAAAAGCGAAAGTTGGTGAATTTGTGGTCGGCGCGAGAGACCCCGCTCAGAAAAGTTGGCGAGTTCGTGGTCGGAATTAACCAGGGCAGGTAAAAGTTGGTGAATTCGTGGCCGCCCGAAACTTGTATCCTATCAAAATTTGACCGCTTGTTCAAAGCGGAAAATATAACTTTCTAAACATCTTGTTCGTCGGAATGTCGTCCAGAAGTCACGGTTAAAGAGTAAATCTCACATTTACCCCGCGGGCGAGTGCTGCCTAGAAGTTCATTGCTATTGGTCAATTAATGAACCTTGAGGCCGACTGTTCACAGAACTGCTATTGCAAGTCGCATGATGTCCTGCCTCACTAATCCAGACTTCCTTTCATTCCAGTGCAGTAGAACATGCCTAACTATGAGTAATACCTGGTAGATTTGCATAAGAGTAATCTGTCATTGAAGCCGGGTTCCTGAATAATCTAACATATCTAATTTTAGACATAATTTAAGTACATATAATGACAGACTGCTAATTATACAGTTCACACTTACTTAGAAGCGTTGCATATGTATCGCACTAATACGACTAATACGCTGGAGTAGTTTTCATTAAATTAACTCCTGACTAAATTGTTCAAAAGCAACGTTAAGCAAGTAAACATTGTCAGTAATGACTTATTGTCATAACAACTTAACACTTTACTACCAATACCATTGAATAAATGAGCTGTAGAAGTCCAACTTAATGCTGAATTCTTTCTCGCACTTTCTCATAAAGTGTCCTTTAGGCCCGTAGGTGGGTCAGTTGTTTATATTTACAGCTTGTTATTACAAATACGCTGAGTTCCTTATTTATAAAATCTTCACAACACTTTAGCCATAACACCAACAGACACAGATTGTGGCAACTTACAGCAAATAGTTATAATTTAAGTTGACTCTCTATAACGTACAGTACATAATCAATGCCTTTACTCTAATAACAGTCCGTTATTGTGTCATAGAAAAACAAACACAGAAAACAAGCACTGTTTTACAACGTACACATATACAAAGCAACTTTGCTGATTGAGGTGAATTGTTTACTTTAGGCTGAACCTTTGTTAACCGGAGCACGACACAAATAAACCCTGAACAAGTCTTAGTCTTCCTTCCTCAACCCTCGTACAATGTCCTCCTTTCTTTTCACCCTTTGTTATTTGTACCCTCCTTTCCGAAGAATTGTGGCTATCGTCTAGCTCGTAGGAGGAGATACATAATATTGTTGTAAATACACTACAACAGTTATAGTGCCAGTCATTGAAATGTTAATTGGACATCAATAATGCTCGTGTATCTGAATAAACCCATAGTTTTCCACGTTTGTAGGTATCTTGTCTAATTTATATTATAGCTTAGGTAATTTATATAAAACCACCGTAAGTGTCAACGTTAATGGAAACTGGCGTTAGCAGTAGTATTGTCTATTCCATAACGATTTCAATCTTTAATCGACACATAGTTTGAGTATTCGCCAATAAAAGAAGTAAGTAGAACTAAACAGTTTCTCGGATATATTTTATCAGCTGCACGTAGGAGGTAAGTGTGATAACCTACTTGAGTAAAGTGCAGTGAAGTTTATGTAGGTTGTAAATTGCACAACAGGAGATTATGCGAGGCGATTGCATACAAATAGTGTTTACAGGCAAAAGCGTCTTGGCGGATTAAACTTAGCAATAAACTGTACTTTCTTCAAATTCAATACTAGAAGTAGTCTATGTATATTCATAGTCCTTCTCATGGGACGAGGATTATAACAGTTCTTCGCAAGCAGATTAAGTTTAAACCATTCTAAACTCGTATCAAAACAGTATTCTGAATTTGCAAGCATTTTGAGGGATAGATGAGTTCATGGCCTTCATATGCAGGAAGACACTATGATCGGCTGACTGACTAGGGACTTGAGTGGTAACATTCGAACATATGAGAAAGAGCCATTCGAAAATTGTATGTTTGCTCAGAATTGATGTAAAAAATTTACGCTCAGAAAGAATGAACGTAAAAATTAGGCGCACAAACAATAAACGATTGCGATACAAGTAATGTAAATTTTCGTACAGTAAAATATGATTATTAGTCCTAATTACATTAATGAACTTGAATAGTTCAGCCAAATATTAATTTTGTGACCATAATGAAGTATCTTTATTGGGATGAAGATACCTCAAATCATCATCTCAATAACCAATGAAAGCTTGAATTGAAAAGTAAAACGGGTGGTTTTATACGTTAGCGTTTTTCTTTTCAGCTGTCTAATGGCACTTCAACTAAAAAGAGCTCTGATGGTTGGGAATTAGGTTTCCTTTTAACTGGAAGTGCTTCAACCTTTGATTGATTGAGTTGTGGCAGCGTCAATTACGTGCTGGCGTGATGATTCTTAGACGTCTCGGGTTCAAATTCCGGCCAAGAAGTTTGAGAATCGGAGGACGTATTGGTCCAAACGATAGTAATAGTCCATCATCCTTTTATAAAATCACTGTGATTTCTCTCATTAATAATGGTTTTTCTTGCAGCACAGAAGCGATACCAGGGAGCAAAGAACTGTTATCAGTCAAGGTTATCACTCACCTTATCAATCTTATCACTTGTGAAACTGACAGCAGACGAGGTGGCCGAGTGGTTAAGGCGTTGGACTGCTAATCCAATGGGCTCTGCCCGCGTGGGTTCGAATCCCATCCTCGTCGTATATTTTGCCAATTACATACAGTAGCTTGAAACTAAATAAATACTGTTTAAGTGGTTAAGTAAGCTTTGGCACTGTCGTTTACCTTTAGTAAGAAGTAACACATGACATTTACGTTAAAAATATTAGAGTTATAATTTTATTGTCTCTCAACTAATTAGAGTTAAACGTGATAAATTACGAAGTAATTATGAAAGACTGGGTTCTTTATTTACCAAACCTTCAAAGGGTCTGAGGTTGTTGCCGACAGAGTGCGGGCTGAACTGAGCGAACAAGAGTCTCTTTTGTATTAAACTTCTATATGAAAATGCAATACTTTGATACTTTGCTTTGATACACCGACCACTCGTAGAGGGTATTTTAACGTGAATATGAGATGGCGGTGAGTGTGATGTTTTATGGGAAGTGTAGTCAAACTAGGGCCGACTGTTCCCCAGATTGGGTTATTAATTAACCGCCAACGACCAAACGGCTTAATGTGACTTCCGAGCCACGGTACTATATACGTAAGGACACAACGTTTAGTGAAGCCAAATATCAACTGCGTTATTTTCAGATGTGTAAAAGCAGCCATTTCTCACTTGAGTGCTTTGCCGGCAACAAATTGGGTGTCACTGAAAGTTAACGAGATGCTTTAATATTCCCGTAAGCACACCATTAAAGTTGAGCATCAGCGCTGTTCTCCCTTGCCTGGGTTCTTTCAATTGTTTCTTATTTTATAACCCAGATTAAGGCAATGTTTAAATACCACGTTGTTCTCATTCTGACGAACAATGTTGTGATCTCCTAAACGATTAGTTCTGGTTTTCTTATTCGAGATCAATCAATAGCAAGGAAAATTAATCTCTATTTATTAAAGGCTTTGTCCTGACTGACTGACTGACTCACTCATCATCGCTGAGCCAAAACTACAAGGCTTAGAAATCCATTGAGTTCAACTCAATGAGTTAAATATTTTATCACAACAGTTGAACAAATGATGATAATATAATGATGACACGCTAATACAAACTATAAAGGTCAACTATAAATATTGTTAGAACATATTTATTAGCATTACATTGTTTCTTTACTTTCATAAAGAAATTTGACGCAAAGCGTCTTCTTATTTCATGGGGCGGAAAAACATAATTATATATTTTTATATTGGTTAAAAATTAGATAGCAGTTCTTAACACAGTTGCACTTTTTTTCTCGGAGTAAAGAATTTGTTTTGTCAATCATTTACTCCCCAGGGTTCTCTCAGAGACGTTTTCGTTTATTAGTGACTTACCTTTTTTATTTGAAGTTTTTGGTTGTCGATGGTACAATTTCTGAGGTTGAAATATTATTCCGAATGCTTCCATTTAATGTGCATGAAAATGTATTTAACTGTGTTCCCTCCAACAGTTGGTCAGCCTGATTCACGGCTGAGAGTGGTCGCCCGCAGCTCTTAGCCAGCCAGTCAGTTACTATAAAAACAACAATACGTTTAATGTCAAACTGCTTACAATGAAATTGTTTATTTGTTTGACAATATTTTTGACAAAATTGAAGATTGCGCAAACCAGCTGCTGCTGAGGGCTGAAGCACAGGATTTATGAGTTATAAATAATCTGACATAAAGAGAATAGCGGCTGTAAACCGGCAACATAAAGCCTAACAGAAAACATCGTCATGTGACATTCAACGATACTTTTCCTGACGTAAAACTGAGAGTTGTAACAGAAGTGGACAATTGTCTTCACAAGAAATGACCGTTGAAAGATAATTGTACTTATTTCTTAGAGTATCGACCGTCTTAATATGAATACACAGCTATACGAGTATTTACTCAAGTTGCTCAATAATGTCCATTTCTGTAGAAGACACAAGACGAAAAAATGGACGTATAAGTTCAAGTGGAAATTGCTAAAAATATGGAATGGCGGATAGTGAAATATCTTGATAAATGGTAGAGTTTGAATATTATATGAGAGTGAGTCGGCTGTCAAGACCAGAAGAATGAACAAATAAGAGAAAACAAAGGAGATGCCCATCACGAAGTTCCGAGAATCTGGCAAAACAAATGGACCTCTAGAGCCTTTCAAGTCCCGCCAAACTTTTGACATGTTAGGCGTATATAACTTCGTGTTGTTCTCCATGGTGTTCAGGAAATATTAATGTCTCCAAAGAGTTTAAAGTTGGAATTCAACATAAGAAATCTTTGCCTAGCAAAATGGGTTTGGATTTACTGTAAACCTAACTTAAATGTTAGCCTGGGTATCTTAATAGTGCTGCTTTGTTATGTCATATATTCTTAGACCTATAGTCCTATTTTTACAATAAATTAACATTACGTTATACAGGGCAGCCCAAAAAAGGTACTCGTCCTTCTATGGCAAGTATTTCTTTTATTAGCTATACAAAACTGACTTTATCTTAAAACTAAATGACTTTTTTGTCATGCTGCCATGACACATTCCATAAGTCTTGTATGCAACCATTCCAGAACATTCTGGAGGAGTGCAATCCATTAGAACTGATTTTTAATACTTTGAGGTGTGGCCTGAAATTTTTGTCTCGTTCAACTGACTTCTCATACCCATCGAGAAATCTTGATCTTTCACTTTGTAATGTTTTGTTTGGGGAACACTAAAGGAAAATAGTTTCAGGCCACCACCTTAAAGTATTCAAAATCTGAACTAAAACATATCATCAGTTTTAATGGATTGCACTCCTCCACATTGTTCAAGAAAGGTTGCAAATATGTTAAGACATATGGATTATGTCGTGCTGAATAGCGGATACAGATCAAGCATTTAGTTTTAAGATAAAGCCAGTTTTGTATAGCTAATCAAAAAGGTACATACCATAAAATGACGAGTACCTTTTTTCGGGCCACCCTGTATCCAACGGTAATAAGCCTGAACAAGTATTTAAAAAAACGATTTAACAGAAAACCTGTAGAATAAAAGGAAGGGTAGCAGCGCAGAGTTAGATCGAATACCGCGTATTTGTGTTATAACAATGAACACCTAATGATTTAACCTGGTTACACTCACAAACCGCGCAAACCCCATTAGTTAGCTGTGATCCGTGCCAATAGTAGTTTGACGCTTTAACCGTCGGTACAAAATGTAATAAGATCAAAAGTAATAGATATTGGTATTTCTGTCCCTTACTAATGTTGAAAATTAAGTTCAATCAATGATTTTCTCGCAATTCGAGATATTAGGCAGCGACTACAACTGTTTTGTCGCATTTAGAGGTGGGGTATAATTTGGACAACTTTACAAATTCAAAAACAAATTCAAACAAACAGACAAAGGGTCCAAAAGGAGTTGAATAAGATACATTACCTTTGCATGGTTATAAGTAAACTCACCGAGTTGATAAACTGAGAAAGAACCGTTATATCACCTTTTTCAGAAAGCTTTTGTTAAAAGGTAAGTTAAAACTAAGTTCAAGAAGTCAATACTTTGACAACTTCAAGGTTCACTGATTACCTTTACAAATGAATGAATGGAGTTCATTGATTGCAAAGACAAGGTTGAACAAAGGATTGTATTGAATGTTGTAAAGCACTTTGTTACAGTTTGGAATCAGTGTCTTGTGAATGTTTATTGTGAGATCGTCTCTTTGTGCAACAGCGCAAGTCATCTTTTGTATTCTTCCTTATTGCTTATGATTGAATAAGGGACAAAGAATACAAAATCTAAGTGTATTGTTTAATAATTTCCATTTGATTGAGACCATATGTATTTCACTTTCATCAGTTTAAATTTAGGGCAGCCACAAAAGGGTCTGTAGAATGTTCCCTTTGTTCAAGTATTACATAGCATATTGCCATTCCATTGTGAGCAACACTGTATTGTTCGTTACAAATGTAAAACTATAAATTGTCTCATAAAATTAAATTTATGAGATAATAACTTTGTTTATAGGTTGCTTGTAGGCTACTCGTAGGAAACTAAAATAGTGACTGTCAATATAGATAACTACTTTTAAAACTTGTATTTAGTAGTAAGTCTAACTGGTTTACTCATAACAAAACATATTCAATTTAATAGCTGATTGGCTTTTGGGATTTAAAAAATATTATACTTATAAAATATTTGTCCATCAACAAAGAGCACTCAACATAACACTCAAGTAGGCAACTAACAGTGTCCGTAATGATAATGTAGATTAGCTTCAAGGTTGGTTTACACAGTATACATTTCACCCTACTTGAACAAGATATTATTCATCCCTTTCTTCAAGCCACTTTGTGTTTCACCTGAATATATATTCACTGTTGTATAATGGATATGCTGTTTATGCAAATCTTGGAGCTTATGAAAGCTGAGGTTACTTACATTACACTTAATGATATGCTTAATGTTGGTTTCTGTGGAGTTGTAACCGCAATTAAAGCGCGCTTTATGAATTATTACAATAAATTTAACTTAAGGGAGAGCCTACTTCTCTTTAGGGTAAAGTAGAAGTAAAGATGTGTACATTAGTAAAATATAAAATTGTAATTTTAATTCCACTTGAGGTGTGGTTTAAAAAATGTAATCCAAAAAGTTCAGTCTTGAAGATTTATTATGATTGGAAACAATTTTAAGTAGGTTCAGACATTACATTTCATTTTAACCTGCTATGTGATAGTACCAAATACAAACGTTTACTTGTTCGGTGCAAAGTAAAAGTAATATTGAAGCCAATCTATATATTACAGAGATTTGGGGTTAGAAGGTGATTCACACACACAAAAACAGTGGACCTTAACTAAAGTAGCGTTAAGAGAAAAATGATCAAGTACCAAGCAAAGTCCGTACAACATGTAAATTAGTGCTTTGAAATTTAAATGACATTTTTAAAGTTTGCAAACTTTTTCCCGAGAAGTTAAAAGATCCATTTGAAAAACTCATGAAGCAAAATTACACTAAATAAACTGATAATATGAAATGTGATGGAACATTAGATTTAAACAATAGAAGTATAAGAAAAAGAAGGATTTTTCCTTGATAAAGTAGCTCAGGGGTTTATAATAACACATCTCTATTTCCTATCTTGCCAGTGTATAACTTATCTCTTGGTGTAAAACAGCTTTGATATAGGATGGAAAGGGAAAACTCGTCAAGAAGAAGCCAACAAGAGATATGTCAAGCACAAGTGGGAATATTGCCGTCATTCCGAGAGATATTGTTGGCACTCTGTATCTCAGATAGCATTCATTCTCAAGATATTTGCAATGTAGCTTATCTAATGCTAGATATATATGTATTCCTGAGGCCAAAACAATTGGTTTTAGCAACTTTGGGGTTGAATTTGAAATTATTATTCATTATTTATAACGCCATTAACGTTTTGGAATAAATAGTGTAAGCCTTTGACAACCAATTTTAAAAGACGCTTAACCAGCTTGCTTATTATACTGTAGTTCTTCCGGTTCGCACCGCGTCAAAACATCAAAATGATAACTATGCTTGAGATATTTCGGTCTTGCTGTGGAGTACCATATTTAGTCACTCACAGGCTGAAACTGAGCTACTGGCTGTCTGCTATCCTATTGGTGGAATGGCTGCCAACCGCGCATTGGAGCAGGGATGCCAACTGTCGATGTTCTCATTGGCTGGGACACTTGAAAATGCTTCTTCAGAACTCGTTGCCAGCGTCTGAAAAGTTAATGCTGTCTTCTTTGTTAATCATTTTCAATAACTTCAATATGATTTCATGATTTTACCTAACGTTGTTTTATATATTTGCGTGACTTAACAAATTGTTAGTGGTGAATGCGGGCATTGAATTTATAATGCTGCTGGGATCGAACCCACGCCACCGTAGTGATGAGCTCTGGACTTGCGCGGGATACCAATTCGCCTTGGGTCCACTAAAAACGTGTTCAAAATGTAGAAATAACCAATAGGAGTTATATTGCTACTAAGTGTTTTACACAATATGTATAGACAGGTCAGCCGAAGTTATTACTTACCATTCTTTTAATGTATCCTAATGGCACGGAATATGAGCAACCAAAAGTTACAAACTTAAAAAAACACTAACGCAAAGATGTGTTAAACTCTGACGATTAATGTGAAACATAACTTAGATTTGAATGTGAGGAATACAACATACACATACGAATTGAATGATGGGAAATGCACCAAGACACAAATCACTTTATATCTTACATTGTGTAGAACGTGATGTGGGTTACTCTTAGACATAGAGTTGAATACTAAAGTTCTCTACAGCAAACTATTCTCTAGAATCTATCTATTCTTTATATAGAACACAAACCGATCACCATATCCAACAGTGAATCATATACTTTATCCATATGACATGGACACATTCTAAACAAACACAATATATGTCAGGCCTCAACATTGTACTTTCAACAATAACTAAATGGTTACCAACGTATAAAACTGCTTTAGACATTGTAGCCTTAGTATTATAATTTTAGAGGCATGTATTTTGGTAACTAATGAAAAGAACGGTTCTCACATCTAGAGGAAAGATTTATAAGAGCTTTCAATAGGCTATGTACAATCTCAAATATTTATAAAATATACAGTTAGTCAAATTTAATGGCTTTAGACTTTATGCTATTTAAAATTAGAATATCATCACTTTCGTCAATAAGTTAGAATTGGAAGAGAACCTCAGATTTATTTATACTAGTTTCAGAAAACGTTGTATTAATTCTTCAATCGTTCCCCAAATATATATGTTGTACTGGGTTACTTCCCAGTGTTTAGTTATTATTGAGTTCCAGAGAAACTCAAGTTAGATTTCCTATTAGACAAACGGAAATCAGTACCGATATTAAAAGTAAAGAAAAGTCTTCTTTGAACAGATCCGTTCAGACGGATATTAAGTTTTGACGTTGCCCTCAGCACAATATTGAGTGAAGAGTGTGCGAGCTGTACAGGATACATTTTATTGTTGCCTAACCTGAAACGTCATGTACCTTTTTCATTCAGAAACGATGGAGAACGTCTGTAATAATATTTTAACCTCAGTCACTTTGTTGTTTTGATCTTTAGTATGGTCATACTGAGGAGGTTGTGCGTTCTCACAGAACAGCTGTTATTGTATACTCTTCAAATTCAAATAAAAAGTAAACGTCAAACTTTTCATAACTGAAACAGAAACACTTTTATGGGCTTAAACAATTTCTCGTCTCTTTTTAAAGTATTTGAACAAGCCGTATTTCAATCAAAGAAACTTGAAGTTAGTCCATTTCACGACTAACTACGAGTATGATGATAAATTCTGGGCACTAGCTGCCAAAAGACGACTATGGAATATTTAAAGCTGCAGAAGTGGATCTGGGTTATATACGGACGATAAATATTGAACACAGATAAACCATGATTCCAGCTGATGCTGACTTATCCTCTGATCACGTGATGTTGAGTTTGCTTTCCTTGAACCTGGGCAAACTCCTAGCTTAGAGTTGAGTATTTAACACACCTTCAGTTGAAATAAGAAAGTTAATACGTGTTGAATAGTAAAAAGAGTATCTTTAGAGCCATTTCATTTTAGAGTCTGTAAACTTACTATTTATAATCACAAAATCCTAAAATAAAGTTTTTTTACTATGTTTTGTTGTATGAAGTAAGGGAGTGAACAAGCCACTCACACAAAGACAAAAACAAAATATAGATACATGTACATGTTTTTTCTCATAAAGAAACTCTCATGATGGTACAAAGGCTACCTAAAAACGTCGTTTAACTTACAAAAGGAATGTAATGAATTTACCAGGAACTGAGGAACAAAAGATGAGTGAAAAGAAATTAATAATCTCTTGGTGATTAATATTTGAACAACAGACTTGTGTTCGCTTTATTGGAACAGCTGACGCCCCCACCTTCCCCGCCCACTCCACCCTTACGCGTGACTTGACCAACCCGTTGAGTTGGATGTCATTGTCATTGGTTCTCTTCCTACTCAAAGTTCATTATCAGCTTTGTTCTAAAAGTACGCTCAAAAAGGTTATTTGTAAATGAACTTGGTACATGTTATAAAGTTAAATAAAGAAGATTTTATTTATTAATTAAATGTACAGTTGAGCTCGATTCAGTTTAAATCATATGCAGCTATTGGCAAGTAATCAACCAATCGTAGACTGCGATAAGATAACCCCCACCACGACGTCGATCGTAGAAGAGGAGCGGGCCCAGTCGACTACATGCACAGGTACGGTTCGCTACTATTAGCTTCTGCTCCGTTTCGACCTGTTGTATGATTGACCGCGTGTTACCATAAAACTAAGTTTTATTTCCAGTAACAGTAGTTTTAACATGGCGACGAGGCCTTTTGTTCAGTTTGGACAGTGATTATTTAAGTTGTGCGTACCAAAAGTAGTTTTGCGTATTTTACTTTATTTAAATACGATCCTGGTGTGTCAGAATTTGACTGGCGTTGTCCGTAAGATTGCACGGCAACGGACGGGTTATTGCAACACGGTGTTCCTTTTCGTGTTGAAGAGTGTTGGAAACTTTGTCCAAGTTTGTCGGAAGTGGAAAAGTGGAAGAAATTGTGTTTTCTAGCATCAAGAATATTAATGCACTGGAAGAAAAAATATTATACAGGAGTATAATTTATTTGGAAGGAACAAAATATCAGTAAGATGGCTAAAATCATGATTGGTAAGTTAACAGAATACGATCCAGACTCGGAATCATTTGATAATTTTTCAGAACGATTAGACAATTTTTTCACTGTAAATGCTATAGATACAGATGAAAATAAAAGGAAAGCTTATTTTATTTCGATCATGGGACCGAAAATGTATTCAACTCTTAAGAATTTACTTGTACCTAAGGTACCTAAGGATGTTAGTTTTGATGATATGGTAGATTAAGTAAAAGGAAAGAACGGACTTTTCCAGCCACTTCCGGAGAAAACTACTCTAACGTTTCGGGTTAGTTAAACTCCACCCGTCTTCAGAGAGGACTACTAATCTAGGAACTACATTTAATTAATATCTTAAAAGCACTAACCTAGGACTATTCCAACCAATATTTTACAATAGCGCTACATCATGAAAATTGATGGCTTGTCAAAATTACAATTACAAATATGGACAAGTAAAACAAAGACACGTTATAGAGATAAAACTACATGTTAGCCTTAACATACAATCAAGCTGAAAAAAACAAATAGCTGAAAAACACCGAGATGTGGTAGTAGTTATTAATGAAAGGATCTCACCCAGACTCGGACCACGAACCTCGCACTACGGGGGCACGCACTAACTAACATCCCCGTAGGTCGGTAGTTGACAGCGGTCTGAAAATGAGTGGAGGAGCGGGTTGGGGATTTGAGGCACACAGACGGGGAGGGTTTTTTGATGTTTTCAGGAGAAGCGGCACATTAAAACATATATCATGAAAACAAAATATAACATTGCTAAGGCCCAACTGTATTTAGTGTGGTCTCCATGCTTCGCTCACATGGGCGTTCAGTTACGAGACTTGTATGTGTGTGTTAATTCAGTCTATTTCTGAGGGTCAGGGTGTGTTCTGGGTTTTATGTTATCTGTTATGACTTTCTGGCTGAAATTGTTTACTGTTTTGAAAATGGGTTTTAAGCATAGGTATCAAGGGGCTAACTTCTATACTACTTTGGCTAATGGGATTGTTATTTAGTTTATCAAAGTTCCCTCTACAAATTTTCTTTTGTAAAAATGTGTTTCATGGTGGAGAATTTTAACGTTATTGAAGTCAAAAGTGTGTTCATGATCCCATGCGTGTTTTGCTAATTTTGAAGATGTGGTTTCTTGAAGAACCACCATGAAGCTAAGTTACCATAAAACTAAGTTTTATTTCCAGTAACAGTAGTTTTAACAGTACATATTCATTTTTACCAACAACTTGGTATATCATTTGTAATTGCTATCATCGCATAATTTGTAATTTGTGTTAACGTTCAACAAGTATACTCGTACAGTTAAAAAATTAAATACTTTTATCTACTTTATTGGTTGCGCATACAAAACATATTAAGCTATTTGTAATGGGTTAATATAATGGGTGTATTTGGTTAACTTGTCATAACCGGGAAAGAGAACAGCTGTTTGTTCAGATCTTATATATCAGCTGGTGGGAGTTGAAGAGGGCGATATTTTCCTTTGAAACCCACACTCAGTGCAAATGTACGATATCGTGTAGGAGGCAAACTCAATATTCTGAGAACTCGATATCGAGACAATGAATCTATTTCAGCTCAAACGTTGTAATTACGAGAATTGACTATTTGAAACATATTTTAACTGGAAGACACTAATGCAATTCTGTATATTCCACTTTACCTTTTCCCCAGAGCTACTTAGGTTCGGTGATATTTTGCTGAAAGCTGTCTTACAACCAAACATTTTATTTTATTTTTTTGCATTTCACCCTATTACAATTTACTCTGTAATTTGACTAGTCCAGTTTTTAGCAAATTTCCTTTGTAAAAATGAGATAATAATGCCGTTCTCATGGTAACAACCACACCTGGGACCATGAAGTGTGCACCGATCAAGACCCCCAGAGCACGTTTTGGGCATTTGCATAATTTGTATCTATGTGTGTACTTTTGTATAGTTAGCAATGTATGTCAGATTTTCATGAGATTTGTTACACATGATCCATTTATAAATCGTTCGGTCATGTTCGCTAGCCAAAAGAATCGATCTACCAGAAGTACTCTTTCGCGGGGATTTTGATCAAAGACGTGGTTTAAATAATTTAAAACTGCAAATTTCATTCAATTTTGATTAAATTTTAAATAAATATATATTTTGGTGGTATCCATCAATATATAAAAATGTATGAGAATGGTGAGAATTTTTTATCAATATATAAAAATAGCTGTTTCAAAATGGTGTCAAAAATGGGTTTTCGCTCTTACAACGTTATAGGTAATCTAATTTTGATAATATTTTAAACAAATTTTGCATTCATGATACGTAGTAAAACGTGAAGTAAAATACCACGTAAGTCTGAGGACGTAGACCAAAGCGAGGCTGTGAGCGTAGCGAACAGCCACGTAACTCCTATGGTAATAAGGAAATTCGCTTCAGGCATGCGAGCGGGGCTTTAGCGCTTAGCTGCGTGTCGACCTGTTTTTTATTTTAGAATGGACGCCAAATAACTGAGTCTTAGTTCTAACCCTTTCTTCTCTTTAATAATCTACTACTTGTTATACAAATAATACTTCAAGTTCAACTGGAACATATTGTTGAAATGCACACAGATAATGCTTCCGTGTTTGCGTCCTGCTCTGTGGTTTTGTGGAAGTGTGTTATGTGGCTTGGTTTCATGAGCACTTGAGAGTCTAAATATTCATAGGCTTTCTTTGCATACAGAGAGAAATGCTTAAACACAGTACATTTCCTTAGGTTAACAAGAGAGGTTTATAGCTCGACTCGGAGTTGAATTACGTCTAACGGTTTTGCTAGAATATTAGTCTGGAGTGTGTGTAGAAATATCTAGAAGCATGTTCTAAGAATATGCATGCGGCCAAAACGTGAAAAACTCAGTTTTTAATGGCTACTTGTTAGGTAAACTTTGCAAAATGTCGTTATAAAATAGAGTTAGTGGTTTTCTTCTGCAGCGCTTTACTTTTCTCTATCCGTTAAATGCCTGTTGTCGTTCAAATAAACCAGTTGCAAATATAAAAATACGAGAGTACTCACATGCGTTGTCAAACAATAAAATATATTATTTTATCTATCATAGACGTACTATAAGATAACTTTTATTTTAGAAAGAAGAAGGGAAATAAAGGGAGAAAGGTAAAGAAAACTTAGTTGAAAAGCTTTTTCAGCAAGTTAAATAAAAAAACTAAATAAGGTTTAAGGTTTCTGTTTTATAAACGGTTTCTAATTTTTAGAAAACAGGTTAAAAGTCTTAAAAAGAAGAACACGTCGAAACAATGTCAATTCAATGAAACACTTTCAATTTATCAAAGGAGTAAAATTTATTTATTAAATTTTCTTTACATATATAGTTCTAAATAAGGAAAAAGGCATATTGGTCAAATAAAACGTTTTTATGCGGTTAAACGTCTGAAAACCCCTGTGTAAGTATATTCAACTAGCTGACAAAAATTGAAGTTTTAAACGAAAATGTATAGACGTTTTTCTTTTATTTGATTTTTTTTTATTTAAAGCAAAAGGTATGTTATGGTACGTTAAGTTCTTTGACATCTCAAGATAAAAATACATATTTAAGCTAAAATTAAGTAAAATATAACGGGGTTGTTTTAACCTTACAAAACGTTATGGTTCAACCTGCTTCCTGAACTGGCTATGCCAAATATGAAATAATTTGTGAACGAGATAAACTTGGTGAAACTGTATGCTCATTCAAAGAAACATAAACCATAAATATTTGCATTGATTTGTATCACGCCTCGCTAGAGAATGTCTAAAGTGAACTCGTTGTGAGATGACAGGAAATACTTGAGAACTCGGTTGAAGAATGGCGGATGTGGGATGCTTTCTTTCACTTAACCCAGACAGATTCACATACGAATATTTCACTTGATTTTACAACCGTAATATCTTCACAACGCACAATATATCCTTCCTCACGTTCTCTATTTTCAGTAAGACGTTATTTTTCGTTGGAAAATTTCGTTTGTAAAAGAATGAAGCATAAAACAATTTATTTTGAGCATTTTCCTGTGTGTGTGTTTTCAGGTTTTTATTTAAATTCTTGAAGCAAAGATTATTGGCAATTAATACAAGTATTTTTAAAACACGCAAAAGGCCAATGTAATGTGACAATTTATTTACTAGCGCTTTCAGCGGCTAAGCTGTCATTTTCAGACAAGCGAAGTTACATGAAAAATTATTAACAAAAAGTAATATTTACAAAAAGTAATGAGTACATTATCTGGTCAGTAGTAAACGCATTATTCCCCATTAGTCTGTTATTCCTACATTATCGGACCAAACATTAGTCTATTGTTAAGTAGCCAGTTCATACCTGCACGTTCTGAACTTCGAACTGTGTACGAGTATAATAAATTAAATGTGTTGTTAAACTTTATTTCAAACGATTTGAGCTAAACCAGATTTAGTTTCTGCGCAATAAACATTAGCCAGTTTTGTAAACTAATTTTGCACTAATTGGGTATTGGTATTCCATAACTATGCTTCTAATTTAACTTTAAAACGGCAGCAAGTTTTCGGCACATCACATGTTGTCGGCACATGTTGTAAACTTTATCTGTAAAACGATTGGTCATGTGCTGGTTTTCCGACTCTTAAAAGCTTTTACGATGTTGTTGATCGTCAACAACATTTTGTAAATATAACTTTTTGTTAATAATTTTTCATGTTACTTCGCTTGCCTGAAGATGACAGCGTAGCTGTTCAAAGGCTTGTGAATAAATGTCACATTATATTGGCGTTTTTGTGTGTTTTAAAAGTACTTGTATGTTTTTATTTAGTTACTTCACGAACCATAGTTGTAGTTACATATTTGAAACTCAACTTAATGCTTTAATCCGTGTGTATTTTTTCTTGTAGGTCAGCCCTTGCTTTTTGTCGTCTGGTAATTTGAAATGTACAATATTCTCAAATCACAAAACTTAGGGTTTGATAATAAAAGGTCCTGGCAAAACCCTGGGGACAAGATTCTCATTTCAATTGACTTTCATCAAAGTATATATTCAATGTTATGGCGGCAATAATGTAAATTTACAATTTTATGTACTGTCCTTCCTCGACTTATAAGTAACTAAGAGTTTAACTAAAAATAAACTACCAAAAGTTCGAAACATGCATAATTAGTTCTCGTAGCTAACTACTTCTATTCAACGAAATCTACAAACTTTTGTCAAACCTATTTACTGTTTGGAAACTGACCCATCAAACTGGAGAGGCCTAGCAAATTCACTGTGGTATTAAAGTTATTGAGAAACGTCCTGATAAACAGATGAATTGAGAGTTTAAAGACTGAGTTGTTTGTCGCCTTGCTAGTGAATTTCCATAGAAAATAGAGCTATTCATTTTTATCGCCTGAGAGAATGAAACGTCGTAGAACAAAACCGTTTGCAGTTTTGGGTTTCCTAACACCTCCTGAGTCAGATGGCTAAAATTTATTATATTTATTTGATATACTTGTTAATTTTCAGTATTCATGTTAGACAAGGTGTTATAAATGTGTATACCAAGTTAATCAAAATTGGAATATAAATACAATTGTATAGCATAAAACCATTTTTTTGAAATGCTCTCTTAAAAGAAACTGCCAGTGGACTGATTTTGTGGATTAAAGAGCTCAGCCTAGATATTTGTAAAATAAACATTTGTACCAATTTCCTTGCAAATGGGACAAAAAATGCGACCTGTGGATTGGTTACAAGAGTCCAAAAATGGGTCAAAACTTTCACCGGTAATTTTACCCCGTTGTATGAAATTCGCTTGAAACACGGTAGCGCTAGTGATTACGCGTCGGATATAGTTTTTTTACGGTGGTGTAAAAAACAAAATAAATAAATCATAGATCAACTTGTTGTCACAACAAACTGAGACTGATTCTCTCGGGTATCATAAACGGTGAATAACGCTGTGAAAGCTACTTCAGGCGTCAACAACACAGACCAAGCAATCAACAGTGGGTTGCTGTTGTTGATTGCCTGGAGTTGTTGCTGTTGTTGATTACCCAGTTGATCCACTCTCCCAGATTTCAACTGTCATTAGAACTTCATTAGCGAACAATCGCATAGTTCATTACGGAAAGTTTGTTAAAATGGAACTAATAAAGTACGAGTCACAGATATAAAGACTTAGGTTATTTTTGTTTCGTGCGATTTCATAAAACTTGCTTTTACAAAGTAGACATTTAATGATAAGTTGTTTGGCTTTTAAAATATCGCTTCCTTTTCATCAGGTGTCGTGATTTCAAACATAGGTGTTTGAATCTTTATTTGAAGGATATTGACTTTGTTCATGACTTAATTAATGGATAAAATAACTGTAACACACATTTTATTTGGCTTTACAGGAATAAATTCAGTATTAATTTTTGGAATCCCATGGTTAAACCGGTTGGAATAACATGAATGAATCAAGAAATGAAAAAAATACAAACTGTACGAAAAAACAAAACAAAATGACAGGAACTCATTGGCTTTTAATTTCTGTAATACACTGTTTTTGCACGGGTTACAAAAAATTAGGTGTCAGTCTTTAATAATTAACTATTTATTTACAGTCTAGTTATATTTGTACTAATATTTAAAAACAATAAATTATACACTCAATGGCAACACACTATATTACACTGTGTATAGTTCCTTATTACTCGATTTGCACTTAACAGTCAATTCACACTCCGGCGCGGAATCCGTTCACTCACGTGTCCTCGTAGTACTCTTCAGTCGGGAATCCAACGATGGGTGACGATCCCTCGAAGATCACTCACAGCTGATGTTCGCAGCGGGAACCGAGAATTTACACTGACACTGTTCACGCACTAGGCATGTGAGCCTGTATGTTCACACAGCACTTTCTCTTTTACGAGGGTACGCGGCCCCTATTACACAGACTTTCTCTGAACTGAACTGACTTCTGGGGGGCTCCTAAGGGAGGGGTTTATTTATACCCATAGCTAGACCATCTCGGAGATTCTCCAAACGTCTAGAACATCACGTGACTTACTCTGAGCCAATAGGATTGAAGTTCTGGAGCATTCGACGTTTATGGTGCGTGCAGTCAACCGTAACAAAAATCGAAGGCGTTAGACCTGTCAGTCAATTGGGTCTCCAAATTCACACAGTTGCATTGGAGCGACCAGCCTATTGTCTCGGGGGTAGGCCCCGGCGTCCGCCACATTAAAAATAATGGAAAACTGCACAGATACAGAATCAGACCTAAAGCTAGGCAAATGTATTCTTAAGTAGGAATTTAGTCAATCGCTTCAGCCAAGGCCTATAGTTTAATTAATGTTTTATGGTTTGCTATGATTTAATTTTTATTAAACAAAAAACAAAAATAAAGAAAACAGAACGAGTAGCAGCTCACTGCGGAAGTATGTACTCACACTTCAAAAACACAGTCCGGTAATCAAGGACTTGATGTTGTTGTGGTTGTTGTTGTAGATTGCCAAGTTAATCACCTCTCCTAGACCACACAGTAGCAACTGTCATCAAAACCTCATTACACAGCTCCTCACTACAATTGGAACTGGAACCTATTTTCGGAACCTTACTTTTTTATACTTCTTGAACTGACCTTATAAGTCCTATTTTATAAGGATTTACAAGGGAGTTATACTTGACGGTAGTATTGTTAACTTATATATGTGTTTAAATGTCTCCTGATCTGGAATCCGGGGTTTCCAAAAGTAAAGCAAAAGTAAAAACTATGTTTGTCACCTAGAGCTAAACATGTACTGCTAGAACTAAATTGGTTGGCTATTTAGACAGATATGTTTTAAATTAAAGAAATAAATAAATAAATATTTTATTGCGGAAACATATTAACACGTTATGCGATCGTCAATGTATGTTTAACTAAAATTTTCCATGCACTCTGCCATTGAAGTCTCTTTTAAACAAACATTTTGTTCATTCACTCTCTCCCATTAATTCGAATAATTCCACTCTATTGTAATTAGGTGGTTTCTGCGATCTCCCAGTTATGTGCCTCGTCTGAACTGTAAAACGTCTTTGTGACCAAGATTTGTTTTAGACGAGCTTTTAACGCCTTCGGCATTTGGGCAATTTTTATCGAATTTGGCAACCGATTGACTAGTTGAACTCCTGCCTGAGAAGGCAAACGTTCATGAACTATCGTTCTGTATCGAACCAGTTCGGTAGTTTTCCCTTCCTCTTGTTTCGTAAGAGTGAAATAACGTTATTGATAAAACTAAACGCACTTCTGACTAAATAAATCCATCAAAACTTTACCTGAAATTACCTGATCAATAAAACTCTGAAATAAAACTTAAAACATTTAAATATAAGAACACAATATGAAATCTACTTTGTTGTCAAGTCTCGTGTGATTCTCGTGCATTTTAGATAAGATCAGCAACTGCACAATACTATTAAGTCATCGTCATTTATTTTAACCAATGACATCAATTTACATTATAAGTCAATAAATTTTTACTCAGCCAAATTAACATTGTACATGCATTAGCTAAGCCTAAAAAATTAACTATTTACAATCATGAAAATAAACAAATTTCTTAAGTCTACTGATCCTACTAAGTCCATTGATTGTGATTTTGTCATACATATTATTTTACAATACCCTACTTAAATTAACTATTTTGTAGTAAAAGGACATTTTATTTCCTGAATAGGTTATATTGGCTATATATTTTTCCTAAAGTAAATAATTTCATGATAAAACTCCAGACATATTGTTGAGAACCTAGATTAATGTGCTCTATGTACACTTTCAATATTAATACAGGGTGTTTTAAAAAATAAGTGGATTGGTCCCAGCGGATGCTTGCGAGGATAAGTGGGTTTTAATTGGTTAGTGGAATGTGAACATTTTCTAGAAGCAAAGAGCCCAAACGGTTGCTATATAAAAATTGTGAAATAATTTATTTTGATAAAATACTTTCTTGCGCTTTATAAAATGTTCTCAAAAATATTGTGCTGAATTAGTAAATACAATTATTGTTCTGACGAAAGTTGTTTTATGGAAGTTATTTGTTTTCAATAGCTCGATGCACAAAAAACGTTACAGTTAAGTAAACTAATTACGACGAACTAGATGGAATACAGACCACCTTAACCACATTTTCATGGAGGATTTGTAAAGCTTTCACGTACCTGTAAAGTTTAAGCAGTACGAAGTTTACAACACGTTATTCAGACAATGTTTGACATACGAGTATAAGAAACACAACTTCAATACTTTACACCCGTTTGTTCGTTGTAGTCTTTTTCTATCAACCGTGGTATTGTTTGATGAAAGTTTATGCTTAGACATAAACTGTTTATTAAATATTTTAAAATGATTATTATCTTTAATTTGATTTGAAATTCAGAACTGAATCACCGTATACCATGAAAACTACTAACACATGTAGGCCTCCAGTATCTTATAAATGATACAAAACTGCCAGTATCTGGATAGGAAAAGGCATGGAGAAGTTGTGTGGGTTAAAGTTCCGCAACATTTCTACACTGAATAATCGCAACAATTTATCCTGGCCTCTAAGAGTCAGTGTTATTGTTTTCTCCTCCGTACTTTGATATAAAACACAGCATTTACCATTTGCAAACTCCCTCCATCTTGTTGTATATTCCTGATCTGTTGTATACAATTTGCTTCAGCTGCTAAATATTGTATTTGTAAATATATTGTAAATTTACAATGTAAAGGAAATTTTGGTTTAAGTCATACGATGTGTTATACTGTATAACTGTCACTACATATTTGCCTTAAAACACCCTCATGAGAGTGGTCGGCGTCTCAAATAGTGATTTAGTGTTAGATACAATCAAAAGGTTTTATAAGAAAATATGGTTTTATATTAGTATAGCTTAATCCCTAAGTCTTAACAAAAATCTTCACAATTAAATTTAACCCTAACCAAAAAGAGGACTATTCTTTACCAGGAGAAAATGTCAAGATTGGTTGTTATAGATTGGACAAAAATGGACAACAAACGTATATGATATCATCAATGTAGTTGTTAATTAAAGCTTACAGCCAATAAGTTAATGCAAAGTTTGAACTTAAGCAAGTCGTCAAGTTTGATCTCCTCAGATTGATGATAGGCCTACATACTCGTAATCTTATTACATAGGCTGGAGCGACCGGAGTCATAACTATATTCTAGGCTTCCAATATCATATCGCGTCAGAAAACTAACATAAAGGTTGTCAGACGTTTCGCCTATACTGTGATGTGGCATCCTCAGAGACACAGCTGAGACTCCCACTGAGGATGCCACATCACAGTATAGGCGAAACGTCTGACAACCTTTATGTTAGTTTTTTGACGCGGTATGATACCGGAAACCTAGAATATACTCGTTGTTTTCAGATGCTGCTATTTATGACTCCATTCCTTTTCTGTGTTTGTTAAACGTGGTTTATAAGTATACCATCGTTTTGCCTTAATACATTTGTTCATTTAACATTTTGAATAACAATACTAAGATAATGTCAAAGATTACTAGCTTATTAAATATTCTCTCTAAGTACTTCTTTTCGTAAACGATGCTTTGGTTTGTTTCAACAGAAAACTTGGTGAATGGAAAAGTTTTAAGCCACCATGATCCTTATTTGTACAACACTCTTTGTTATGCTGCACATGGCTTGATTGCGTCCGAAAGCTTGTTTTATAGAAAAGTCTGAATCTAGGTCGTGTAAAACAAACTGGCGAGCTTGTGGAAATGAAAACTAGACATCACACGCTCTCTTGGCTTCCCCCCAACTGCCACAGATGACAGATTTGGAAACCCAGTCTTTATTTAAATATGAACTTCACTCAAAATGAAAGATAATGTAAAGAACAGTGAGGTTTCCGAAGTACTGCGAAAGTTGCGTAGATTGATAGAGTGATTGGGCCTTTACCTCTAAAAATGGTAATTGATTTAAAAAACAATACAATGGGGTTAGGAGGAACAATTATAATGATTGAGGTTGAATGAATGTACACACTGTATATTTGAAAGAGTTCTTTGATGTGGCAAGTAAACCAAGAACAGTACTTAACTGCATTAAGAGAAGAGAAAGAATCGTTTATAAACCACGAATCCACTAATTCAACAACAACAAACACATTGTTCACATTGTTCATACGCGGGTTGTTTGCTAGTAAACAATACATTTGCACTGGGCCTGGGCTAAACGTTGTGTAAACTCATAGAACTGTGTAAGTTTACATTTCACCTCAGATTTACATAAGTACACATTATGTAGTGTAGAAGTCTCCATGTGTATACATACATGTATGTGTGGTCTCACTTGGTGGTTAACATTTCTGTGGAAACAGAATGCATAATCCCTTGTTCAAGTAGAGTGACATGCATGCTGGAAACCAACTTTACAAGTCGAGTATGTTTTTAAGTTTTATTTAGTTTAGTTTAAACATATTTAATATTCCCAGATGCAGGATCTCTTTGACATAATCCTTATCTTTTGGTTTGACCTTTAGTAGGACAACTATTAATATACTATTAAGCCGGTTGTATTGGCGACTGATGGAGTAAATATTTAAGGACTTCCCGGCATGCTACCTCCTCAACCATATACTCATTGAAGTTCTTGGTGTGAAACCTTCGAGAAAAATCTTTTTAAGGCTCCTGACAAGTTGTCGGTTAAAGAAGATTGCGTCTGAAAATATGCCTTTGTACTCAGACGATATTTTGCATCATAGCGGAAAAACAGTTGCTCGGTTCTTCAATCTGATGAATAATCGTTAGTGTGGAAACAGGTTTCTAACCTTTGTATTTAACACTTTTTCACCTGACGTATCGTTGCTAGATCAGTTTAAAGTTTAATTGTCGAAAATTCAACTTTTGCTGTGTTTGGGCTCTTAGTTACGGTACTTATCAACGACCCAGACATATAAAATGTATGTGTGTGTGTATTAAAAAACGTTTCAAGTGTGGTTATTTTGCACCTTAAGTTTGAACTTCAATAAATTTTATAATATTTTGCTCTGGTTGTGACAGCTACATCTTCCAAACTATTTGTCCTATAAAACCAGTGGGTGGAACAAATTTGTTTTAATCATAAGAGTAGCGAATGTCCCCAAAATACGAGGCCGTAGGCCAGTGGGGAAGTGAGAACAGCCCCAGCGGCGAAGCAGTAAATCTTCTAAAATGGTTAGCATATGGATCCTATAATCATTATAAAATATATTTATTTTCCAAAGTTTACAATTTATTTTTCAAACTTTACAAAACCTTAAATTTTGATACATTAGTTTACATAAGACACTTCATTTTGTATCAAAATTCCTAAAAATAACAATTAATAATACTTACTGTATTCATCAATTTAAGCCTAATATCAAATTTAAAACTTACAATGATTTACCAGAACAAAATACTCTTTATTATATGCAAACTTTAGGTAATTTAGGAATTCATTGAAAACCGGTTTTTGAGGTTTTTATTTATTAAAAATAAACTATATACAGTGAACAGAAAGAAAAAAAAGATTTTAAACTTACAAGTTATGTTACTTTTAATAACCAGTGCTTTGATGATAGCTGAAATTAATACAAATATAAGAATTTATATAAGTTATAATCAGCAGACACTGCAAGTATTTTACCTTGCTGAAAATAAAAGACTAACTTAATTCTTTTGTTATTGTTGTACCTTAAGTAAATCATCCGTATTTTCTAATTGCCACAACCACACTTTTATTCTTTTCAAAAATAAGTTTTTTACACTAATTGATCTAATTTCTACAGGTAATCTATTAAAAATTCTAGGGGCTATGAAATTGTATGACCTAGGGAAAAGGCATTATTTGGTTTTGGTACTGAACAAGGGCATTGATTTCTTAACGAAAACTGGTAAACATTTTCAATTTTGTAAAGTTTACTCTTTTTTCAAAACTTCTATTGCTTGCAGGGCTTTAAGAACTACGGATATCCAAAGCTAAAAACATTGCATCCATGAATACAAATGAACTTGGCGAGTTATTAATCAGCAATGGAATATATTTTGATGGTTTGCTACTTGATGATCTGTTCAGGCGAAAACAAACTTATATGGAAATATTGAAACTTGGTGAAGCATTGTGATGAAGATGAAGAGTTGTGGAAACTGCTGGAACCAGTGACGTGGCAAGGCACGAGAGCTTTGCTGGAGTCACTCAGTGAATATTTCTGTGATGAATAACAACTCAACAGCTTGACACGTGTGTTGAGTAGTTATTGCAATAACAGGTTATACTCAACTGTGTCACTGACGTGGAAACATGGTTGATACAAATAACTAGCACCGTTAGATTGTTTGGTTATTAGTTTTAATTAGGTTTAGTGATTTCAAACCATTATACACGGTCATGGTCAAATGAAACCGAAATTAAGACAGTTTTGGCTATCATGTTTCTTTATTAGCAAATTTTCTTTGTAAATAGAGCTATTCATTTCTTTCGCCAAACAGAACAAAACGTCGTAGAAAGTTGTGGTTTCATTTTTTTGCTTCCCAGCACGTGCTGAGTCAAATAGCAAAACTTCGCATTAATATTCTTTGTCCAATTTTCATGAAATTTGGAACAAATGCTCCTTTTGTAAGTTTTAGGTTAAGTTCGTTAACCAGCTATATCGGTCAGTCCGTTTCAAAATGGTGACCGTTCAAAGTTTTGTTTTCCTATAAAATTTGTAGTGACGCCATAAACGTCCACACAGTTCACCCTGTTTAGTAGAGTTTTACTTTCTTATTTGGTAAAAACAGCTCCCGTTGCTCTAGAACCTACTGTTTAAAAGAAGTTTCTGTTTAATTATTTAACCCGAATTTCTGCACTTTGACATTCAGAGCACTGGGCATAAATTAACCTGTTATGTAACTTACTAGCCTATATTTCTTGATACCGAAAGTAAAAAGGTAAAGTTTGTCTTGTTCTAGGACTACAAAGTCCTCTCTACCACTCAACCTCGACCTTTACCTAGCGTTACTGTATAGTCACATTACAAAATAAGGTGTCTGCGAGGATAGTGTTTAAAGGAATTTCGTCTAATTTAAAATAGACAGATTCACAGTAGTGCTTCTAGCTACGTGTCGGCTTTAGGTTTAATTTAGTAAACATGTTTGTCTCATGATGCATTAGCAGTTCAGGATGGACTTTGGCAGGTTAATTGTGGAAAGTAGAAATTTAGTGTGCACTTTACTCACAATGTTGTGCTACGATTTATACAATTTTAGGAAAGGTAAATGCGCCAATAAACATGGACACAAAGCAGACTAGAATATTGTCTGCTCCTGCATAAAGAACGAACTCACAGTCGAACCTTCACAGGAAGCTAATTCCGAGTTGCAAAGTGCTTTGTAATATTCAATACAATCCTTTATTTAACTTGTACTTTGTACTTCACTTCGCTGTGTTCATTCTTCTTGGATAATGCCGTTGTAAATAATTAACCGATCAAGCGATGTTTTAAGCAACAAAACGTAACGGTTGATCATAAACGGAATAGTTGGTAACTTTGCGCGTTTTACAGCCGAGGGGGATTGACGATTAACACTTTGCCTGTATTCTGCATAGATTTAATTATAATTTTGGATAAATAGTATAGTTAATTAGTGGTCTCTAGACCTTGAGGTAGTGGATTCAAATCTGACACTAAGCGTTTCCTGTTTAAGTAATAGTTGGAGCAATACTGCTAAACGTTTCGACCTCGCTGTGGAGAGTCATCCTTGCAGCTGGTTGACTGAGGATGGTCCCTAGCTGGTCAACCAGCTACTGAGGATGACTCTCCACAGCGAGGTCGAAACGTTTAGCAGTATTTGTATT
The DNA here is from genome assembly GCA_018831715.1 of Matsumurasca onukii. Lineage (NCBI taxonomy): Eukaryota > Metazoa > Arthropoda > Insecta > Hemiptera > Cicadellidae > Matsumurasca > Matsumurasca onukii. Next base: position 51,324,664 of record CM032058.1, on the reverse strand, counting down.
TCAACTGTGACGCGGGTAAACCGGAAGCCTTATATATATTAATGCTTAGTAAGTGATGTTGGTTTATACTGTTAATATTCCTGCTATCTTTGGGTTATGAAATGTGTGACCCCATCACTATTTTTAGGCGTGTATACTTACTAGTGTTGTTGTACCTTGGTGATAGGGTCAACCTCGAAATGAACACAGTATGCAGATCACGTTTAATAACTATTTTCTATAAAAATTCATTGTTTGCCCCTTAGATATCGATTTGACTTCAAATAGGTTTTTGGTTACCTCCGTCAATATACCAAAAAAATGTGTTGAGGGTTGTTACATCCCCGGGACGTTTCGATGTGTCCATCCTGGTCCAGAAAACTTTGAAAAGAAGTCCAAATAATTAAATGCATAGCCAAATCTAACGGTTATCAAACCAGTATGTTGGATAGACTAATAAAAAGTTTAAAACCCCAAAACAAATCAAACCATCGACTGAGTAGAAATATGTTTGTGTCGTATTCAGCCATACCACACAATATGCATTAAGTAAAGAATTGAAACAAAATGGTATTAATCTAGTTTTTAGAACGACTAATAAAGTCACTAACCTTTTGAAGGACAAAAGAAACAACTCTGATAAATTTGAAAAAATCAGGTGTCTATCAAATTAATTGCGCTGACTTCCCAAAACCTACAAAGGAAAACTGGTCGTTCCTTTAATATAAGATATAAAGAACACCGGCCAGATTGCCGAAGTGTTCAACAAAAGTCTAGTTTTGCATTTAGTCAGTTCAGCATTTAGTCGATACAAACCAACATTTTGTAACACTCAGTATATCTTTCCCCCTACAAGATTCTTCTTAGATACCTCTCCCAGCATTGTAAGCCACATATACTTAGAATGGCATACTTTGGTTTGATACAACCGTATATAAATTATGGTATCATTTTGTGGGTTCTTGTTCAGAATATAAACTCTTAAGAATTTTTATTCTGCAAAAGAAAGCTGTGCGAATAGTATCAAAATTACATTTAAGAGATTCTTGTAGAGAAACATTTAAAGTATAGGTATTTTTACCCTACCTTGTATTTATATAAGAAACAATTATTTTTCCATAACAAATGGTAGTTTGGTAACAGGCCATGATTTCACAACCATGACACTAGAAATAGTAGTCAATATAGGTTGGGATATCATAGACTAATTGAAATATCTCATAAATTACCGTCCTAAATTGGTATTAAATTTTAACAAATTACCAGACTGTTCAAAAATATAAACAGTATGAACTCTTTTAAGTCGAAATTGAAAACATTGTTAATTCAAAATCATTTTATAGTGTTGGTGAATTTATGGATGATTCAAATAATAATTTTCCAACAAAATTTCACCTATGTACAAGTAGTACTATAGGAGAACAGTATTTTGGTGATGGGTTTATCTTAATTGTTTTTATATTTAGATTTGTTTTGTTTTTTTGTCACATAAAACTTTTTTGTACGACAAATAAAGTTATTATTATTTATTATTAAGTTTGGCTACAATATATTGATTTTGCGACAGATAGATAATCCTCTACATCTATCTGCAGCTACAATAGGCTTGCTTGATACTCAGTAACATGGTATTTCTAGGATAATCCGTAGGATACCAATGTTGACGTCTGTCTAGAGAGTTCCTGTACATCGCTTACTTCCTGTACAGCTAGCCTCTTTCTGATTGGCTGATACGAGTTCACTGCAATGAGAGGGACCCCTATGTTCAAATTTAGTTTTAGAGCAATGCCGCAAACTTTTAGATACTTTCCGAAAGCCAAACTGGTTTTATACGTTTTAAACCTTTCAATAGTAATTTCTACCGCCCTAATTAGACAATTTGATTTCATCTATGGTAATCTTCATTTAATTGACATAATAATTTTTATTTCAGCACATAGTCTGCAGCAGGTGGTGCACGTAGTTTTAGTGTTTTGTGTAAGGAACAGTGCATTTTAGTTTTTATGTGTAATATCATCAAGGGCTCTAATTGTAGGCCGTACTATATCATTCAACAAGGTTACGATACTTCCGTTAGCTCTCTTGTTGATAGAAACCCGTGGAAGTTTTAAGCTTAATGTATTAGACCTTTTGAATTTAATGAAAACTTCAAACACATAAAATTTGAGTCCAAGAGGGGTTATAACAAAATCACTCACGACTGATCACATAATATATTTGAAACCTACATATAACAACACAGCGGCAAAGGTTGAGGCATTATTTAGCACAAGTCTCTTACAAATTCCAATCCGCTGACAGACAATATCCTGGTTTCCAGGGGATTTTACATTTTAATGAAGGATTTCAGTTCAGCATCAGCATTGTTATCTGCTGTATTGTGTCCTTTCATTGAAACCAAACTAAACACTTTCCATTCAGTAAACTACAATATTTCAGTAACCTTTTGTATGTACACAATCCTTTGTAGACATAACTTGGTTAGTAAATACGTGTTTGTTGAGTTATACTGACATTTCGTACACATTTTCATAAACAATTCATATCCTTACGTAAGAACAAATGATATGGTTTGCTTATTTATAAAATTACAATTGATTTTATTACTACGTTTTCACATAAGCACCAAAGTTACGTCAGATATAAGTGCTGTAAAATGTGACATGACGATGTTTTCTGTTAGGCGTTATGTTGCCAGTTTACAACGGTCATAACTTTTATATTAGATTTATTTTATAACTCATAAACTCTTTTGTTTCTGTAACAGGTGTCCCAGTCTAGTTAAACCTAGCTGTCTATCTTTGTTTACTTCTGTACAAAAAATAAATCAAAATGTTTTCTTTGTAATGATTAAACTTAAATGACAACGTATAAATAAAATAATCAATACAAGTAAAGATGAGTGACATTAACTGTTTTTTTCAGTGTACGATTTTATTACATTATCAATAAAATCGGTAAAAATTGTAATCGTATGATGTTCAAATCTTCATCATAAAGTGTCTCGTAGGTTTTAGTTTTAACTGCCTCTACTCATCTTAGGCGATAGTTGGATGGCCAACCATACAAATTTAATCCTCCAAATAAGGTAAATCTTCTTTTATTGTAAAATTGGATCAATGTGGTTATACATGTTTAGAAACATTGACAGCCACTTTTTAGTTATGTAGATTGAAAACTTGTTAATTTTACTTTTGAATCAAACAATAAAGGATTAAATGAACAATCAGTCAGACACGCAGCTAAGCACTAAAGCACAGCTGGCATTATTGGGTAAAACTTTCTTTGCAATTGTTAGTTTATTTGACTCCACTCACAACCTCGCCATACGTATACTTGTGTGCTTTCCTTTCATGATATGTACAATCCTCGTAACACTCGTCTTTATAGAACACAGACTAGCAGAAGGCCGAAGCGAGGCCTGAAAGTGTAAGGCACAGCCTCGTAAAGCACTCGTCGTAATAGAACATAAAACTGAGGCCGAAGTCGAAGCGAGACTGTGAGTGTAGCGTACAGCCTCGTAGCACTCGTCGTATAGAACACACAATCTGAAGCTGAAGGCCGAAGCGAGACTGTGAGTGTAGCGAACAGCCTCGTAGCACTCGTCGTAATAGAACATAAAACTGAGGCTGAGGCCGAAGCGAGCCTGTGATGTATGCGCCAGCCTCAAAACACTCGTCGTAATAGAACATAAAACTGAGGCCGAAGGCAAGCGACTGTGAGTGTAGCGAACAGCCTCGTAGCACTCGTCGTAATAGAACATAAAACTGAGGCCGAAGGCCGAAGCGAGACTGTGAGTGTAGCGAACAGCCTCGTAGCACTCGTCGTAATAGAACATAAAACTGAGGCCGAGTCGAAGCGAGACTGTGAGTGTAGCGAACAGCCTCGTAGCACTCGTCGTAATAGAACATAAAACTGAGGCCGAAGGCCGAAGCGAGACTGTGAGGGAAGGCAGCCTCGTAGCACCGTCGTAATAGAACATAAAACTGAGGCCGAAGGCCGAAGCGAGACTGTGAGTGTAGCGAACAGCCTCGTAGCACTCGTCGTAATAGAACATAAAACTGAGGCCGAAGGCCGAAGCGAGACTGTGAGTAAAGGAAGCCCTGTAGCACCTCGTCGTAATAGAACATAAAATTGAGGCCGAAGGCCGAAGCAAGACTGTGAGGGTAGGAACAGCCCGTAGCACTCGTCGTAATAGAACATAAAACTGAGGCTGAAGGCCGAAGCGAGACTGTGGTGCAGGAACAGCCTCAAATAACTCGTCGTTATAGAACACAAACTGAGGCCGAAGGCCGAAGCGGGCTGTGAGTGTAGCGAACAACCTTATAGCACTCGTCATAATAGAAAATAAAACTGAGGGCGAAGGCCGAAGCGGGGCTGTCAGTTGAGCGAACTATAGTCACAAATTACAAATAAAATTAGATTCACATGCCAGCTGCGCTTTGGCCTTAGCTGCGTGTCGGCCTGGTTATTATATTAGTACGCGTTGAAACAGTCTAATGTTGCTGCAGTTAGCTATCAATGAACACCAAGAAATAAAACTGTCGATTGAGTGAAATAGAGCGAGCGTGTAACTTACAGTGGCGCGGTTTCTAGATCCGATCCAACTAACAAATCGACGCTAAAACCTAATGGGTTGGTACAACTGTGCAGTTAGAGTCATTCATGTGCATAGTTTCTTCGTGAGCAGACTTGATTTGTATTCCCTTCATTGATATCATGATGGAAATTTTTTATATAATTTCCCAACCAAGTTTGTTATGTTGGCAAACAAACTATTTCCTGCAATTATATACCGGATGCAATTTGAATGTTTCTTAAGGCGGATTATTATTAATAGACGTAGCCTAATAATGCATACAAATAACTGTATACGAGTATATCGGAGTGTAGTATCAAGCTAAAATATGCACCATTTACTTTCTTGTGCCCGGCTTTATAGTTAGAAACCAACTGGTAAATTTACGAAACAAAAATATTTTATACATTTATTAAAATTAGTGTTTTTGAACAAAAGTGGAAATTTTCAAGCATGCAAAGATATAATTTTAAAGCTCTGATAACCATAAAACTGAATCCGTAATTGTTTTTAAAATTTATAAGACGATAGCGATGGTGTCTAATGGCGTGGAAAGGGAGAGGATTTTGATAAAACAGCGGAATGAGTAGTGAGATTTTAATGAAATTTGAAATGCGCTGTACCTTCTTGACATTTGTAAACGTCCACGTGCGTCTCAAGACAGAAGACCTAAGCGAATAAGAGTAAACATTGCAGAGGATATCCGCTTCAATCATGTCAGCGGCACTTTAGTGTTTATCAAAGTTGTGTCATGGTTTTATTTCACTTTTGATTTCATTTCATCATCAAGGCGTGTGGAGAGCAGGTTACGGATATTGATATCACTGAAATCAAAATCCCAGAAGACGCACTTGGATAAAGAAAAGTACGAAAGGTCCCAAGACACTTTGTGGCTAAGCACTCGGGCTGTAGGTCTATTGCCAACCCAAGCACGAACAGAGTAAATCCTCAGCAGTTTCACTTTAAAAGCTTTCTTCAAATTGAGCCTTAACTGGGCCTCGTCACACTCAGACTTGGTTTGGTGGTGGTTGATGGAAGGATTTGAGTAAGTTGTTTACATTTGCTTGTCAATTTTAATCATTCATACATGTTATTTCACTACTGTGTCAAACATATTACCAGCAAACAAGTAAAACCACATTTGCCTGCAGCCAAGATTGATGTTACAGGGATAGTTAATTTAATCATCTTGGTCTACAGAGTGTACCGAACAGCTGTAAGTCACGGGTTCGAGTCTTGGGGTTTCGGCATGTAAACGTTAGTCACGTTATACGTTATTGAAAAGCTCATTAATTTTTAGTTTACTCTGTGGTGTACAGCTCTAAAATAACTGAGACCTTTCAAAATAGCACCACAAACCCGAAATTTTGGTTATTCATAGAAGGCTTTCTATGGTTGTTATAAACGCATCAATTTGATTATAATGAGTTTTGAAGGTGTATAACTATCTAAGATTTCTGGCAACATGACAGAAGTGAACATCATTTGAGAATGTACACTGGAAAAATATTGTTACAGGGAGTAGATTATTTCAAAGCATTAGTAGAATCATGTTTAATAAACTAAATAAAACATACACAACTATCACGTTTCCTACTGCTGATTTAAAAGGTTTTTTATGTGTTAGTACTCAGAAATTATGTTATATAATACAATTTTGAGTCAGTTAATGCATCTTAAATATCTCTAATTAGATCTCTTTTGGCTCAATACGTCAAATCAAACTAACCCTTTGCCGTTTAAAACCTATGAGATATATAATTTTTAGTCACAGAGGCAACTTTAAACGCGATTTGCCTAACCAATATTGTAGATAGTGAAAAGATAAAATGTCAAAACTTTTGATAGTTTGATTACTGATTTCCACCACATTTAAGAAACGCCAACCGAATCGCTTGCCATGGGATAAAATATAAAACAAGTATCGCTAAAACTCAACATCCGACAACTATCTAGGCGCCATTTTGTTTTCTGATTTTGAAAAAGTTCCAGTGAGCAAATGTAAGCTACTGAAATTGGTTTTACATTTAAAAAAGAAGACACTTTAATAATTAACAAACTTCACGTTTCTGTGTCGCACCTAAATAGTTCGCTTTTAGTCACGGTTAACTCCCATGTCCAGTTCTAAGTGTGTCACCCTGTATATTCAGTTATCCAATAGATCCAATCCTCCCTTACTTCTCGAGCAAAGATTCAATTTGAAGAAAGCTTTTGAACAGAAACTTGTTGAGGATTGCTTTGGTCGCGCTACATTCAGCGACATTTCAGCCTCAACATTTTATCACAATCAGCAAAGTTGTCTGGATTCTGTAGATGTTTTCTCAGTTCAATATCTTCCCCCGGGGAACCTGAGGTTCTGGACAAGGCCAAAGTTACTCTGTAACCTTATAACCTACGAGCTACGGCGCTAAAATCATAAGTAAATTCTTCCAACAAGTGATACACTCAATAAATTAGTATAATTTGCTAGTAAATCCCGTAAAACTATGTGAAACATTTGCTTCAAACTACTGTGCGATTAAAACTGCTGTCATTTAGTTTTTGAAATAAAAGATTTAATCCGGCCGATTAAAAGTTCGTTTATCTATCCTATTAACTTATTTACAATATATGTTTTTAACAAAATATATGTTTATAAAAACTATGTTCTCCATGGCAGTGAAGAACAAACGGCTTTATAATATGTTGACACTTTTAGGGCGAAAGTTGAAGGATACTTTTTGTCATGATGCAATAATAATGGGAAATAAATGTTTTAATATTATAATAAAAACTTAAGTAATCATTGTTTTGAACTCAGTAGTCGTATGGTTTTGAAGTAATTGCTGTTGAACTGATTTACTACAAGTCAGTGTTACAACTCAAAACAAACTCGTTGAACCAGGTAATGTCCATGCCACAAAAATAATATTAAAATGATCTTTTTCTCCCTAGTTAGAAAAACATCATCTAAACAATAGTTTATTTTCCTGAGTTTAAAAGTGACACTTTAGCACGTCAATACATGTGTTCAAAGCAGCTGTTTTTAAAGAAAAATGACAAACACACAGTGTCAACGTTTCGCTCATTTTGCAATCGAGCATCCTCAGTGAACTAGCTGAGACTGGTTCAGGTGACTATAGCTCTTCTTTCATACATTTAGACAAAATTCTCATAGATTACACATTTATGGAAAACGTCCATCACAGGCAGGTGCAAAATTGTTTAACAAACTCCTCGAAAAACATTAAATCCACTCAAAATTTCTTCTCATTCAAAAAAGAAGTTAAGAGCTTATCATTGAAGGTTCTATATACTCTGTTGGGGAAGTTACAGATCAGAATTTAAATAATGATAACTAAATTTTATTATACATTTAATTAGGTTTTTGTAATACTGTACTCTTACTAGTGGTTTACTTTGTTATTTTAAATATTTGTTATACTTGTTTTTTGTTTTTGTTGTTTTTCGTTTTCTTTTTCAGCTTTGCCAACACAAAAGCTTTTATGTATATTCTGGCAAATAAAATTATTATTATTACTTTCTGTCGCAGAGCTGCCAACTGCGTCCTGCTTGCGTCAGGTGTACCAACTGAAATTACCTTACGTATTACGTAATGAGGTACAGCGAACCCGATCGGGCAAAGCTGCGGCTTACAACCAATAGACGCCGACGTACGTCATTGGACGATCCTCGAGGTGTCTCTGCACTCCTATTGGCTCAGCTGCACTCTAATTTTAGCGCGAACCCACGAACTATGGAAACACAGTCTCAGCCACCACACTGTCTCGCCTAATGGTATAAAGGACCAGTTAAAGTTCACCAAGCTTAAAGCCATTATTGTACCATGTACCATTTAATTTAATTTACGATTTGTAGATAATGCTTGTGGTTACTTTATGTGATGTACGTGGAATAAATGAGGCCATAAACAATAATGCTGAAACCGCTAATGTTCTTAATGGATGGTTTTATCCAACCAAATATACCATAATTGTTTGTGTGTATTTATCCACGGCTTGTCTGACGCTATAACATGATTGTTGAAGTACTTGGGTACATTTGTAGCCAACTACAAACTATGTATTATGTACATTGCAGTTGTATGTGTACATATGTAGAAACAATATTGGAAATACACTTATGGGTGAACATAAAGCCTAGTTTTATTTTAGCTTGCTTTGTTGTTTTTTGTTTAAAATTTTAAATCTAGGAGAAATAAGAATGTATTGAAGCCTGCTTATAATACCGGATCATGGTTAACATTGTAAACGTAAGAAAACAGTATACAAATAACAAGAAATGTTTCCCAACTTGACAAAATACGAGTACATGAAACGAACAAAATTATTTAATGTCAAATAATTGCACTTTTAAAAACAAACAGTGCATATAAAATGTAAGTTAAAATTACCAATAACAAGTAGGTTGAAAAAAACCACCGATTGGCTGAAAAGCCAAATCCTAAACAACAAGGAAAATAATGCTGCTTGGAAGATTTTAAACAGAAACTGAAACCTTAAAAACGAATATTGGGGATGAGTATAAAATGACAATACGATAGAAAAAGCAATACTTATGACTTAAGTTCTGAAATATAACTGAAAAAGTTAAGTAGGGTCTAAAGAATTTGTTTGACCTTATAACCAAATAATTATATTATCTACTTGATAAAACTAAGATTTGTTACAAAAGTAGGTAATGACCAAACTATATTTTAGTTTGAAACTGGTTGAAGTTGGACTGAAAGACACCAGTTATTAAGACTTGCAGACAAATTGACTAAAGCTAAGTCTGAAGTGATTCATTTCAAACTTTGACAGTTCATTCAGAACTTTCTTTTCAGTTTGAGTCACCTTTGTTAAAACGTTCACGTCAATATACCTCGACGTTTATAAATGCTAAAAAAAGATCTTTTAAAGAAACCCATGGTACTTAATACGGAGTGATTATGAAAATAGAGTTTAATAGTTTTTTCTACAACTCGTTAAAATTCAGCATAAAAGACAATGTACAGTATCTATTGCTAACAATACACTATCCAGTAAATCTGTAAGAGTCTAGCTAGGGTTACTACTAGAAAAAAAATATAAAACAGTGAGATTATCAGACGATAAAACACAATTCCCTTCCCAGAATATTGTTGATATTTCTGTTATATATGTACATTGTTTTTTTAATCTGAAAAGACTCTTAGTTTGTTTACCTGTAATTCCAAGATTTAAAACAGTTGTTTGTTCAACCTTAATTTATTGTTATTACAAATGCTTGTTATTATTAATAAAAACAAGTACTTAAAAGAAATAAAAGCACTAGTAAAGTTCTTTTTTCTAATTTAAAACAAAAATAAACTTAAGAAATAAGGAAAATCAATTCTTCTATATTTCAAAGTCATTTATTTTACCTTAAAACTGTCCTTCGAGAAGTTAAAAATCGCAACAATAGTTACAATACGAAATAATATTTAATATTTACAGTTTGTGCTACATAACTGTTCTAATTGAGATTGAACCACTAACTACAGCAGTAGAATAAACCAGGGCGATTAATTAAAATATTTCCTTTATTAATACGACCTACCTTGATGTATGTATTTTAAATTCGTATGACATGACATGTTTGAGTTTCAATAATACTGTGAATGTCGCACAGAATATTCTCGTAACATTGTAAATATTACGTAGCCGAGACACTATTATTGACTGGGACTCGTGGCGTGGTCCTGTAATCCAGCTTTATGGAGGTCAGGTTTTGAGGATAATATAGGTCTAAAGCGGCTCAGATAGTCTCAGTGATCATCTGATGACACCCGAATCAACTCCCACCATCGTTTAGACATATCAGACCATCACCTGCGTGGTTCGGAAGTCACGTTAAGCCGTTGGTTCTCGTATTTCCATTGGTCATTGAGCTATTAATTAATGACCCATTCTAAGGAAGAGTCGGCCTTAATTTGTAACAAGACTACACCTCATAACTCATTACTACCACTCATCACACTCACCCCCTCACCAAATATTTGCCTTAAAATACCCTCATGAGAGACATAATAGACATCACAAATAGTGATTTAGTGATTTAATGCAAAGCGCTGAGAACATCACGAGTGCATTTCGTCAGTTCCATAAATCTACCAAGACATTTACATACATAAGACCTATCAATGTCTCTTCTCAATAAACCTAGACAGTATCTGATGGGAATGCTTTCATTTCCTCAATGCGCACAGTAGAAGACAGTGTAAACACCTCATGACGGCTGGAGACGCTAAAGGCGGTTATGACACACGGCAAACTTACAACACATGTCTTGCAGCTACTTCATTGAAAACGTGAACAGAATCTTCTAATGTTGATAATGCAGATAGTTTATATGTACGGTGAGTGTGTATAGTTTATTGCTTCACTCAACGCAGTTTCGAGCACAAATAATAAAACCCTGAAACTGCCATGTCATCTTGAAGTGTCTATTATTGCGAACGTTTTACTTCGTTTTTTATTAAGATGATTGATCTCTCCAGAACAAGGTTGCTTCAAACATGCTCTCGATGTCCCCGTTTAGGACCCTATGTTATATGTAGATTTAAATAAAAGTTTTTCTATGTTCTGAAAGGTTGTATAACTTGGTTTTTAAAAATCTAACGCCAACTTTATCAAAACATGTTAAAGATGGCCAAAAATACACTGTTTTAAAGTGTATAATATTTGTCCACGGGCAGTTTGTGTCATTTTTGTGTATAAGGAACGTAGAACCACTCCTGCCCTCGTATAATCCCGAATTTGTACGTTTCGGTGCATAAACGGCGTCGGAAATAGGAGACTACGAAACCATGTTTTGCCACTTTTTGAGTGAGCGGAGCAAAGTTGGAATATCGCTACTACAATTTATCTTGGCTGGCAAGGTCAACGGCACACGCGACTCATCAAAGAACTAAGCCAGACAAGACAGCCCTGAGATATCCGATGTTTTTGGTTAACATGGGTTCTTGCTTGGTTGAATAATCCTCTTAAGTGGAGGTGTAAGAGGAGTTGTTAAGATGAGATGTTAAGACGCGTAGGACGTTTTGAGATCTGGCATCTGATCTTCAGGTGGAACGTAACTTAAAACATAACACTAATCGTTATTAAGAGAGCTATCCATAAGTAATCAGCAGTAGCGTCAGTAGGTGGGCAGCTGTCACTTGTCATAAACGTGCTTTGCTTTTTTTAATATATGCTGTTTGTTTCTTAAACTTGTTGTGCAAGTTGTATTGTTTTCTGGGCTTTTTGTTTTGAAACTAAATTTGTTTTGGAAAAAATAGAAAACATATAGGTATACGCATGCATGTTGTTTGGTATCTGGCCAGCTTACGCTAATTATTTTAGGCTGTCTCATTTTCAAAAGTGTTATAAGGTAACTATACACCTGAAGACGGAATCAGATTCCATCTCCCGAAACGTCGTGTTTTTTTACATACTAGTTATTTTGTGCAAATTTCAACTTACTCAATCCGTTTGTAATCTGTTTTATGTGGGAATTTTTATATTTGTTTGAAATTTACTAAACACAGAATAACTCACTAACGATTTCATAATAGCTCTAACTCTGAAATCCCCCCTCATCAACAACTAACTTGAAATAATTAATAGAGTAGCTTCTATTATTGGATAGTGACAATTGCCAACCTTACAAGTAACTATCCATTACAATCAACACGTTAATGGACATTCTTGCCAGTGCCTTCATTAATCAACTCTATTTATCGTTCATCCAAAATGATAATGTTAATTAATAATGTTTTGATGTTAATTCTTTTGTGTTTTTTTAATCTATAGATCTAAGTCATTTTTAGTGGTATTGTTTTTTAAATTTACATATTGTTATGTAAAATGAAACAAACTTGTTTGTACAATAGTTGACAATAAATCTTGTTGTTGTTGTTGTTATCCATCCATTTCATACCAATGTATCAGATTATTTCATTATAGTCAACATAGTTGTATAACTGCCTTCAGACTTTGTAAAAATAAAATAAAATGCTTTCTCTCTGGTCTCAAGTAAATAGTCAGTTAGTTGCACTTTGCGAACGTTGTAAATTAAGGAAATATTCTCAGACAAATAAACGTCAAAGGATAAAATCGTCGAAGGGTAATGGACGTTCTTATTTCAAAGTAAATATTTGCAAAACAGATGCTTGCTTTTTATTGGCAAATTTCTGAAACACGTTTCCTTCGATGTATAAATGTTTTACAAGCATGCTTGTGTTTTTTATGTAGTCTCCTACCTTTTTACTCATAACCGATTTGATACTACGAAATTTCAGAAGCTAATGACTATTTACTATGTTACCTAAAATTCAACCTAGCGCGGATGTTACTGTTACTATTAATTCTTTACGTCTATTTAAAAATATTGAGTACAATATCTTTGTAAGTTGAAGCTAATAATGTAGTTGTTGGAGTAAGCAACCTCAAAGTCCAAAATGTCAACTATGACATAGTTTGCACTATGTTATCGTAATAGCATGTTGTATCTTGAATTGTATTATTTCAAATAGGTTTATTACAATGTTCAAAGTAGAACAAACTTAAACACATATTTTGTGCCTCATGTTATTTATATTGTATAAGTGGTTTTTTTGTGTTGGGTATTTTATGAAACACGCTTCCCGTTGTGAATAAAGTAGGTATTATTGTTGGAATCGGCTCTTTTTAGAAAATATTCGATATTCTAACCTAAAGAATTAAAGGTGGATTATTATTTGCTAAATAAAGGTCAATTCACAGTAGAATTCACACAGAAGCTAATGCCGAACAACAAAGAGTTTAACAACATTCAATACGTTCATTTATTCCATGTTTTCTTTGTAATCAGCGTTTGGCTTCACTCTTCCATTCAGGTCAAAAGAGAAGGATTAGGTTTAACATTAACGAAGAATAAATAATAAAATATAATTTGTATGTTTATACTGTAAATCATATTTTTTTGAATGGGTATAAAGTTACCTCAATTGAAAATCACCTCACAAGTACCAAACATAGTTTTCTATACATAAATGGTTTATAGTTTTTCATTAGATCTGTGCCAATGTAACTACTCAATCAACATTTTTGTTTAGATACAGGGGTGCTCTATACGTTGGGGTTTTCATACACAGCATATTTAGTATTACAAATAGTAATTTCAAGTTAAGAAGCGGCCGCATAGAGCCCGGGTGGAATTTTGAGGAGATCGGGATTTGAACAATACAAAGGGAAGCTTTGGGAACGATGTTTTAAGTAGGTTTAGTTATTAGCAATTAACGTAACAGTATTAAAAAACCGTTAAACTTCTTCTCCAATACAATATTTATTACGAAATTTCATGTTGTGTTTTTATTAAAAAAAAGAGTTTTAAAATTTGAAATTAAAACTTTATTGTTTGGCAAAAGTGCAAGTTCGGATCGCTTGCAGTTTTTACTCCATGTTAGGCACAGTGCCCAGAATGGGACCAGTGACCACTCTATTTGACCGCCTCTCTTAAATTTCTCGTGGTCCTGTAATCCAGCTTCATGGAGGTCAGGTTTTGAGGATGATATAGGTATAAAGCGGCTCAGATAGTCTCAGTGGTCATCTGATGATACCCGCATCAACTCTCACCATCGTTTAGACATATCAGACCATCACCTGCGTGGTTCGGAAATCACGTTAAGCCGTTGGTACTTGTATTTCCATTGGTAATTGGGCTATTAACTAATGACCCATTCTAAGGAAGAGTCAGCCTTAGTTTGTAACAAGACTCATTACTAACAATCATCACACTCATCCTTCACCACATATTTGCCTTAAAATACCCTCATGAGAGTGGTCGGCATCTCAAATAGTGATACTGAAAATACAGGACGGAGATAAGGAAAATTATACATAAAAATGACTGCTGGATACAACTCCCACAACTTTATAAACGTTATGAAGAACAAACACTGAATATACCGAGCACTTGTCTAATTAGCACTTCACTTACGATGCAATAACAATTAGTGAATGGACAACCTCGACACCACGTGCTGCTTTGCAACTCAAAGCTACGACATTCTCTTGTAGCATTTGAATATCTCGTACACCTTACTCGGCTGCTTACACATTACACATTACATTATGTAATCATGGTAATGAGTCTCTCAGTGTATTGTGAAGCGAGAATTGTCAACTTGTATGACTCAAAGTTTCTCACTTACTCAACATTAGAATAGTGCGGGAACTTTACAACTTTGAGTTGTGGATTAATCTTTCTCGAAGTAATTATAAACTCAAGTCTTTTAAATTATTTTAATTTTAAACCACGCTAAACTTGAAACACTGATTTTGTAAACTATACATACTATTATTATAACAAACAACTTTAAAGCTTTCGTGGCATATCTTGAAGATAACTGCTAAGGACTTTTGAAGGATATAGTTAACCTTTACATTAATTTAAATTAATTGTTTGTAGTGGTAAAACCATTAAGTATACAGGGTTGGGCAATAGTCTAAGATATATCTTATAACTTAATACGATGTGTACATGTCTAATTTTTTATGTTTGGGCATATTGATCTCTTGTTCAACAGGGGACGGGCCGATAGAGGAAGTCGAGTGATTTGAATGAGTATAACTTGAAATTACTTAATGAATGATGTCGCAACCTTTAATAAAAATAATTGATTTTTAGCGAAACTGTGGTTTTGTTTTTGGGACTTTCAAACTTTTTAAGCCCGCCATTTCAGTTGAACCTATTGAGGTTAGGACTATGGTGTTTTGTTCTACTACCTAAGCAGTTTGACTTTTTCACAAACATGACTGACTTATTGGCTTGTTCGTATTAAACGAACCCAAACTTTTACCTAGGCACACAGCTTTACGATCGGTTATTACGACAATGTAGATTATTATTTACCATGTACAGAAACAACCAGAGGTTTAGCAGTTGAGAGCTATTCATGTTCACTTGAATTGCCACACAGATCTCTTCAGAACTAAGCACAAGGAAAGTTGAACGAACAACTTGGAGTTGGAGACTCTTCACCTTTCCACGCAAAACTAGTGATCCAGACTGCTGTTTGTGAATACATGTTTAAAGACCAAGAAAATCAAGTGAAAATAAGAAAAAAACCAGAGTTTGCTTGAAGGCACTAGCTTGAGGAAAATTAGCAGAGAATGGCACTTTTCGTAGAATAACATTAGTTCACTGGATTTATGATGATCAAAACACCGGATTCTTGTTGTGGTTGGTTATCACTATCAACTACTATGTTCCTTGTGAAGATGAACTCAGGATCACAGAAATATTTAGTTGTTCTTTGTAAAGAGCCATTCTTTTTATTAATAACGATTTTTGTTGATAACATCATATCAAACTCCATCGAAGGGGTTTAGGTGGTTCAGTTTTTAATCAAAAATAAAAAGACTAATGAAAAAGAATTCAGTCCAATCAGAAATTGAAAGGGGTGATTCGATTAGTTAGCGACGATTTACTTGGAAACGACATATTGACTTGCTTAGATGCTACGCTGATATAAAACGTAGAGTTCACTACGAAACACTACTTGGTGCAAAGCAATCAACGTATGAGAACTAAGGAGTTTAGTCTTACAACGAACATGACTATTACGCCGGGAGCAATACGTTGGTTGTTCTTTGTTCAAATCACCATACCGCCACGTGTACAAGGGTTGAGAGAACAAGTCACGTGACAGAAGAGACAGGGTTACTTGTTTTAGTCACGTGACTCTCTGTGTCTTGCATCGATGATGTATTGGTGAGCTTAGGTCTTACTTACATGCTTTGTGGCTGATATAGTCATGACATTTGAAAGGGCAACGTGCAAGGTATATAACGATTGAGCAATTTCAGCTTCAATTTTTTATCTCAGTATGATTTAAATCGTTCACGATCTTTATTTTTAAATTTAGATCAAAGGGTTGTTGTTTACTTGTAGCTTGTTTTCAGTTGTATACACATGGTTTAAAGAGTGAGTATATCCAGTTAAGTACTAATCAACTTATTTTTACAGTTATGATTTGGCGATAGACCATTTAAAGACATTTACAAAATACAAGACCGACACATAACCTTTGTAGTTGATAATTACGCACAACTGTCGGGGGATCAGCCAGACATTTGGTTTCTGGATCATGCTGATGGCTGTTGACGTTTAGAAAAAAAGTTTTTAAGTTGTGCTTTGATGGTAATGTTTATGAGAAGCTGATTACAACACAACGTCTTCTGTTTTAGACCTAAAAAACTCAGGTATACAGGGTGACCTGTTCCACTCAAACTCCAATCGGGAATTTTAAAGTAATATTTCTGAGACTAGATGAAGCCAGAGAAAATGTTTTATTTCATCCAAAGCCCTCTCTTAATTGTACTCCCGTCGTATTTGTTCATGATTTATGTTTAATAAAAAGACGATGTTTAATTTTAAATGACATTTTGTTTACATCTTTATAACTACTGTATACAACACGAATAAAATCTGCTCTACTACTAAAAACAAAATATGGTTTTTAAACCTTATAGATGGCAACGGCTCAAAAACGAAATATTTTACAGTAGTTACGTAAGAATTTGTTACAATCTTACTTTGCAAAACCACAAACAAGTTGAAAAGAAAGCCTACATGAAGTGAACTAATGAAGGCCGAGAAATAAGACACGTTTTAAGCTACGCAAACACGATGAAATTAGATTGTTAACGTAATCTAATTAACTCTGTAAACGTTCGTTGTGTTTGTTTAATAAGCGCTTACAATTTCTGGTTAATAACCAGCTCTGTGTTAATATCAGGTGGTTTGCTCATACACTCGTACACGAATAATGTGATTGTTGTGCAAGAGAGCCAGTTCAATAGAAATTAATACATTTAGACACTTTGTACAACCGCTTCTCTATGATATTTAGTTTATATTTTCGTTTAAAGTAGTTGAACGATTGTATGTGTTTTTAGCGAATTGATATAGTAGTTCCTGTTGACTTAAATCGCCATACAAAACAAAAAGTAGTAGGTTAAAATGGTTTGCAGTGTTGAGCTTTCCAAGGTACAAAATGTTTCTTTTGTAAATCTCTACGTTAAACACATCAAAACAAATAATTTGAAAATTAAATTTTGGGTAGGGACGTTAACAAAAGGGGTTCATGCTATAAAACTGTATTTTACCAATAATCTATGATTTTCGGTTTCGGGACCTATTTGAAGTAAATTACCTTCTTTTTAGCCTGAAAATCCTAAATGAACTTAGAAGCTAGATGTGGTGCCTCAATGAATGTAAAGTTACTCCATGTAAAGTGTAAATAAACAGTGTATGTAATCAGTTATATTGTTAGTTTAGTGTAATGATGGTGCTCTGAAGATCGTCTATAATATTATTAGACCGAAACGATCGTCAGCACCACATCTAGCTTCTAAGTTCATTCAGGATCTTCAGGCTACAAAGAAGGTAATGTATTTTACTATAACGTTTTTCTTATTATTTTACATTTATCACGATTACGAGAGAACGTGGAAAACCCTAATTTACAAAAGAGCAAGAGTGGACAATTCGATTGAAAGAGAGCGAGTGAATGAACAAAATGTATGTCTGAATGGGACTTCAATGTCAGTATGTATGGCAAATTTTAAATATAAAAAAATAGTTTGACGATTGCATGAGTATGTAAATGTTTCCACAGTAAATAATTTATTTATAATTTTGATTAAAAGTGTCTTAAACATTTGTGGCATTATATCTAACCATAAAATCAACGACATTCGTTTAGCCAGACCAAAGATGCCTGTGGAAAACTGCTATCTTATTCTGGTTGATTACATTTTGTTGACTTTTATACATGTCTTAAACTCATGCTGTAAAATTTAGTACTTCACCTGAGATGCCCCAGTTTCCATTGTGTTTGGTTGCAACCTGTTGAGTCCATGAAAGGAGTCTAACTAAGTGAGTCACGTGTCTCATCCTTTCTAAACAGATGTCACGACCTCAAGTGAACCCTCTTCAAGAGAGACGTGCTGAGGCACAGGCTGTATCAAAGTGTAGTTAATTTGTCAAGTTAAGTCAGCTACCTTGATGGCAATGATTTCATTCTACTGAAGTAGTAGGTAATTATGCAATAGTTTGCTAGTTTGATACGATGTATTGGAAATTGGAAATGTATGTCGAATTAATTAAAAAGGCTAGACTAACATAGTTGCACATTGCGTTTGACAGTTCTTAATGTGGTCCAGTTTAACCACAAAACAAAGCATTCAGTTAATTAAATTCATATAGTTTTATTGGTTTGAATGGTCAGTGTTTTATACCAGCAGTGTAAAACGTGCTAAGCTTATATCTTTTAAGGTTAATGTTTTCAGTTGGATTCTTTAAACAATCTCATAGTTGCAGATATTTTTGAATGTTAAGTTGACAACTATACAAACTGAACTATACGACATAATTGAAAATATATCAATTTTAAAATAACAAGAACTTTAAAGTATGTAATAAAATTGTGTATTCTAAAACAGTTCGTTTCATAAAATTGAGTCTCCATAGTGACTACCGTTGCAATTGTACAAACACTATCACAAAGCAGATGTGATGTGTTTTAATTTAATACATTTACTAGTTAATTAATAATGGTTGATAGATACAATAAATTTAAAGTCAATAATTGACTTTATAATAAATAAAGTCAAGTTTGAGTCAAGGTCTACCCAGCTGCACGAGGCAAGTGAGTAACTACGTCTAGCTGAGTATCCATGTAATCACGGAATCAACAGGCCGATTTCATTTTAAAACGGTTTATACGTGTAAAATGTATACAACAGTTGTGTGAATTATATAATGTCGTTCCATTATTAAAAGTTCGCCAACGGCCATACCACGTTGAATACACCGGTTCTCGTCCGATCACCGAAGTCAAGCAACGTCGGGCGTGGTTAGTACTTGGTTGGGTGACCGCTTGGGAACACCACGTGCTGTTGGCATCCATGTACTTTACAGAAAAGCTTTCTTCACAATTCTGTTTTAAAATGGAGTGTATTATTTTGCATTATATACTTAAATCTTTAAGCGTTTACAGATTATGAGAGATCTACAAATATTAAGTTTTTGATAAATGATACATTTGAATACTTTGAGGGTCCCACTATTTTTAGTCAGCAAAGGAGAAAACTTATGAGTAAAATAGCTTTCTATTGTTAAAATGTAGAGCTGTATGTCAGTTTTTATCATAGAAATATTTTATCATAGTTGACATAGAAAATATTGACTGGACCTCGTGGCGTGGTCCTGTAATCCAGCTTCATGGAGGTCAGGTTTTGAGGATGATATAGGTCTAAAGCGGCTCAGATAGTCTCAGTGATTATCTGATGATACCCGCATCAACTCCCACCATCGTTTAGACATATCAGACCATCACCTGCGTGGTCCGGAAGTCACGTTAAGCCGTTGGTCCTTTTATTTCCATTGGTCATTGGTCTATTAATTAATGACCAATTAATTAATTCAATGGAAGAGTCGGCCTTAGTTTGTAACAAGACTACACCTCATATTATTTCATTACTACCACTCATCACACTCATCTTTCGCCACATATTTGCCTTAAAATACCCTCATTAGAGCGGTCGCCATCTCAAATAGCAATTTAGTGATTTATTGATAAAATTTAACTATTGGTCACATGCTATGTTTACATGTACACATATTCATGTAATCTTCATTGTTCAGTTTATTTACATCCGAACTGTACGTGCTCTTCATGAAGAACGTAGAAAGTTCCACCATTCCTATGAAAACTACATAACATCCACACGTACAACGTTTCACTGTCCAGGATTGTTATCGTGGCAAGTGGAAACTTGTTGTTCTTGACCAGTTTACACACAAACAGTTTATTTGTTCAGTGGAAAAGAGAGAGAAATGAACACACAAACAGGGGAACTACTGAAGCTTTGGTTTTCAGCCCATTTGTCGGCTGCAATGGCTTCACGCTTGGTTGAACAGAAAACCATACTCAGCCCTCTCTCCACCTCTCTACCTCTCTAACCTTCAGAAGTGGAAAATATGGAACAGTTCAAAGCTGCTGTTGATTTATAGGGTTTATTTCTACAAAACCATAAGTTTTTAAACTATAAAAGATATTAGTACAATGTTGGAATCTGCATCTTTGAATTAGGGAGTTTATTTGTATGTAACTAATCTTCAAATTTCTTTAGTGATTGGTGAGTTAAGTGGTAGATTATAAAATATATGAACGTTATCTGACCCTACCTTTTATACAGATCATTAGTTTCATACTTTCGATTGGTCTAAGCATACAAAATCGAATTAGCTTATACTAACGACAATACAAACAATATTATTAAACTAGTCGACGACACTCCCAACTTAAACACATCTTTTGCGGCAAAGTCTGCTAAGTTTTCCTTGAATTATTATACTTTACTATAATGGTATTTTATTACTTTTATGTACTTAATTTGAACTTTCAAGTTCTCGCTACAGAAAAACCTTCTGAAAGTGAATCAAGAAAAACTACTTATGTTGGCCGTTCACAAAAAACTTAGAAACATTCTTGAAGAAAAGGCAAATTAAAAAAAAAACTACTGAAGACATGTGTCAATTTATTAAATCCTAACATTTATAGGCTCATTCTTTCCCTGTTAAAATCGTAATTAGTTTCAAAGTGAATGTTCATAAAATCTGGTCTCTCGCTGGGCAGCGATACTACGATGTTGTATTTTCCAAAGCAAACTGGACAGACAGTCAGACATTTTAAGATTATATTGCCAACTTCGGTCCATCCAAATTGTAAAATTTTCCAAACACCAATATTGTCCAATTATAAATAATCTACAGACTTATTACTATTACATGTGGAGTGTACATTACTATACAGAGACAACTGTCAAAACCATTTATAAGTTATAATAATTAACGTGTAAATTTAAAACCATTTCAGCGTAAATTATTAAACACAAACAACAAGTGTGGCTGACAGTCTGTCTGTGCCAATACCAATTAGTTCTGATCGCCTTGAGGTATTTGCAGCAACATGTTTGTGTAAATACATTGGTTCGTGATGTATTTATTTACTTTACCAATAGCAGATAGGTTTACTTTTATTTGAAGTCAAGGTTTTGATTCATGTTCTAAAACAAATATGTTAGCTATTTTAGGGCTTCGTAAGCAAGATCGCTTGACTGGCTTGTTTCTGTTTCATCTGGGACTGGTGGCATAGCCGTAATATGACGCGTTCTTTGCTAATCCAGTCTCAAAAAACTATACCGGGTGATTACAAATGAAATAGACAGTTTTGATAGCTTGTGGAAAATTTATTATTTAAAAGTTTAGATCATTACTTACATGATTATATAGAAGAGCTCTTAAGGTTTTTATTGAACATATTTATTCCGGTTACTGATGGTTCTTGGAACAAGAACGACCCGTAAACCTTTTCACAAGATAGAGAGCAAAACACGTTCCCTTTAGCGTATATGCTGTACAGTCTTTCTTGGGTTTCAGTTCCCCATAATCGTACATTGTTTATTAACTTTTCCACTAATGTGAAAAGTGCATTCAACACTGAATTTTAGGCGATTTAAGAATGTGTTGACATTTTAAAGACAATGTTGCATTTCCTGACAAAGATTTGTACGTACAAATTTATCATTGTCATTTAAACTTTGTACTAACTGTAATTTAAACGTTATTTTTAAACGTTTCCGCAGACTTTTCCACCATAATTTATACCAACATAAACTTTAAGAAATTCCCCACAAACCTATATCACTTATTATGTTGACATACACCAGTTTAATTTTGTAGAGGCTATTGAAGTTGTCATTTCATTTGTAATCACCGGTATATAGACTACCAATAAATAACGTGTTTTTCTATTAGCGCAGCTTTTTCAAAGTCGTCCTAAATCTTCGATGCACTAAAGTCACTGTCTTTAATTCACTGTACCACAACAGACAAATTGGCTTTTTCTTTATGTGAAAACATTACAACAAGGAAAACACCACATTTAATTTTCTTCAAAACAATCAGTACAGCTATTTTGTAATACATGTAAATAAAACTTTTGAGTTGTCAGATGCAGTGGTACCATTCTGGGGTTTTAAACTTTGACAAATTACAATTTTACAGATAGTCGAAACTTCACCAGTCTTTTACGAAAACCTTATATAGGAATTTAATGAAAACCTAATATGATATAAACGCACAATGAAATCAGTTTAAATAACTTAAAACTGTTTGAAAGCCGTGCTGGATATTGGTATTCTGATCCGGCTTGGTTCCTTTGATCAAACGCATACATATCTTGCAGAAGAATGTATTGCCATTTTAAAGACAATGTTGCATTTCCTGACAAAGATTTGTACGTACAAATTTATCATTGTCATTTAAACTTTGTACTAACTGTAATTTAAACGTTATTTTAAACGTTTCCGCAGGCTTTTCCACCATACCAACATAAACTTTAAGAAAATCCACAAAGCTATATCACTTATTATGTTGACATACACCAGTTTAATTTTGTAGAGGCTATTGAAGTTGTCATTTGTAATCACCCGGTATATAGACTTCCAACAAATAACGTGTTTTTTCTATTAGCGCAGCCTTGTTCAAAGTCGTCCTAAATCTTCGATGCACTAAAGTCACTGTCTTTAATTCACTGTACCACAACTGACAAATTGGCTTTTTCTTTATGTGAAAAACATCAAGGAAAACACCACATTTAATTTTCTTCAAAACAATCAGTACAGCTATTTTGTAATACATGTAAATACAACTTTTGAGTTGTCAGATGCAGTGGTACGATTCTGGGTTTTAAACTTTGACAAATTACAATTTTACAGATAGTCGAAACTTCACCAGTCTTTTACTAAACCTTATATAGGAATTTAATGAAAACCTAATATGATATAAACGCACAATGAAATCAGTTTAAATAACTTAAAACTGTTTGAAAGCCGTGCTGGATATTGGTATTCTGATCCGGCTTGGTTCCTTTGATCAAACGCATACATATCTTGCAGAAGAATGTATTGAGAACCTTTACGACAGCTTTGGACTCAAAGACGCTTTTCTACCTTACAAAATCCTAACATTCTTCGATATCGTATGGACGTGTATTTGCTGGCTCGAAGACCCTCCCGAAGGGTTCTGACTCCAACACAAGATGTCAACATCCCAGTTCACCACAACATGAGATACCATCAGACATCGTGTTTGGGTACTTTATACGTGATTACACAGAAGATGAACCTTGGTCAAATTAAGTATTTTCAAATGTCGTTGTTGCTTTTAACATTCAACTCAAAGAAGAATATCACTACGTGCAGAGTGGTGCTACTGTCAAAGTGGCGTTGAAACCATGTAAAGAGCTAATTACACAAGTCAATTAGTTAATTAGGTGATTTGCTGTCTCATGTTTGATAGAGCCAATTAGTGAATTCACCTTTGGTTGTTGCGAGAGCTGCAAATTGTAACACACAAGAACTCATTATGTGCGAATATTGACTTTGTGTGTCATTAACTAACCAAAGGTTTTAAGTCATTCCTGGCCACTTTAAAACCAGGAATGTCCAAGTTAAAATACGTTTAATGTACAGATGGTTGAAATATTAATTTTTTGGAATAATACAGTGGACGTTTTTTATATTCTTGGTAAACATAAAGAACACGATGTATTGGGTCTGAATTTATCCCCTGTTCAGTAAAAAAAGAAAATAAACAAAACAATACTATAACCTGAGCTGGCCAGTTACAAACTACCTAAAAGCGGCGTATTTTGTGTTTTCTTCCCTAACTAATTTTTTTTGAACAATTAGCTTAGGAGAAATAAAACAAGCACACATAATTCAAGAAACAAACAGTAATTAAAGGAACGAACCACGTCCACGGGTTGTGACAGCTCCCTACCGAATGGCATGGCTGCTGGCCCTGAGCAGCTGACGACCAATCACAGATATGTATCAAACTGAGTGACTGTAAAACATATCAACACAAACCTTCTTATTTATGCAAACCCAATACAGAGGAAGAAAAGCTTCAACCTTTTCTGTATCTAACAGAGATTTAAAATCGTTAACAAGAGTTAAGAAAGTTACCTTACTAACACGAAGAATCACGGGAACTGATTATTTCATAATCAAAGTTCTGTCCTCATCAACAATAAACTTTAAACATGGAATTTAAATTGGTACTTTTATTTTAAGAAAGTCCCATTCGAATAACTAACTATTTCTGAACACGCATTAGAAAGGGAACTTACTAATTTATTAAACTTAAAAATATATGTTTTGTGATAAAAATATCATTAACTGCACAGACCAGTGTGACTAATGAAAAATGAAACACACTTGAGTTTGGTAATTTGGATTTCAAAATAATTCAACGATTTCTCAATTCACATGAATGATTTTGGTTTTATTCACGAGGAATAGCACATAGCCTTATTCCATTGAAAATATTTCAGTCCAAGAGGGTTTTGTATTTCAGAAATCCTTTTCAGTATAATTAAAAGTACTTTTTAATACGTTTATTTCACTAACTCAAAAGTGGAAGTAAAATGTGTGCAATAAATACTTAAACAGAAAACAACTCAATAGGAAATGTACGGAAACGTGCAGATTGGTTTTCTTATTCAGCAGTAAGGGAGCGGTATCGAAACAAGAAAGTTATAAACAAGTCACCAAACCGCAGTAAAAGTGGTAACAAAACCCGCACTGGTTTATTGAACACGTGTAGAGAAAAATAACTTTGGGGTTTAAAGCATATTCAGATAAAAACAATATAATTAGTGAGGAACTTAACACACTAATAAATAACCTAATAACAACCTAACAACAAAAACTTAACAAACAAATAACAAACCTAATAACATAGTATACAAGGCGATGGGAAAATATTTCAAACCCAAATCCCTTAACCTAAAACCCAAACATTGTTTGAACGGATGAAAGTGTATAGACACGCTTAGCCATTCAAATGATCATAAACTAAAATACCCATTTTGGGAAGTAAAGATCTTCACCGAATTAGAGGGGGGTCGAATTTGAAAGAAAAATGATTAGTAAATCCAAAAGAAATTTAGTTGCCAAAATCATGAAGAAATATTTTTGACAAAAGTTGGAGCAAAAGCTTTAAAAGGATGGTTTAATTGTGGAATCAAAAACACGCGTTAACACTTTCTACTTTCTATCCGAAACACGACACTTTTGTTTATCCAAGTTTTAAAGGTTTAATCCTCCACATTGTACAGCGAAACTGGAATTGAGTTAAAAAGCGACGAAAGGCCTTATAAAGAAGGCATTAGCCAAACGAGGTGGTGTGTTGTTCAGTTGTACAGGGTGTTAAAACAAATTCCACCCCTCCAACAGCTTTGAACGCGCTTCTGCTCATCAATAGATCCAGTAGTAGATCGGACTCTTGATTCGGTACCTATTCCGTTTGAACAGTCTATTTAGAAGTGAATATTGACACAGCAGAGCCAAAACATAACCCTCTCTATTGATGAGCAGAAGCGCGCGTTCAAAGCTGTTGGAGGAGTGGAATTTGTTTTAACACCCTGTACAACTGAATAGCAACGCACACCACCTCGTTTGGCTAATGCCTTCTTTATAAGGCCTTTTCGTCGCTTTTTAACTCAAGTTTAGTCATCGTCATTTTTCGCTGTACAATGTGGAGGATTAAACCTTTAAAACTTGGATAAACAAAAGAATTTGTCGTGTTTCGGATAGAAAGTAGAAAGTGTCGTTAACGCGTGTGTTTTGACCGACCACACGTTAGAGGGAGAGTTAACGTAAAGCCTCTATTTGAGCCATGGTTAACAATATCCTCGTGTGTAAACTTGAAGTTTACTCTGTGTAACAAACACTTGGTTTAATGCTGCAACATTTGCATTGTAAACAATTACCGTGGTGTAAACAAACACACTAAGTGTATTGTAACAAACAGCCGCTGTGGAACGTAATTCTTCCTGGGCACTACATTTGTGCAGTCGGCGCAAGGTTTGCCTTAAATTGGTTAAACATTTAAATTTTAAATTCCGACATAAAAAAATAATAATATAACGCACGTTTTTTATTATTTTGAGTTAACAAAAGGTACACGACGTTGCGGGATCTAGATCCGACCCCGTCTTCAGGTGAAAAGTAGCCCAAAGTATAAAACAAAACATTAGGAAAAGAGCTATTCTTTAAATACACGGTAATCAGCCAAAATAAGTTGGCCAACATTTTGGTTAATTATTTAAACTTTTTTGTTAAAAACCTAATTCATTCTTCAAAAGTCTTAAGAATTTCCATGACCTCCATTAACTATGCATAATTAGGTATTTTTGTGTTTTCTGTTTCAGTTGATTAGTCTGATTCACGGCTGTGATTGGTTGTTCACTACTCCGAACCAGCCGATTGGGCTGTTCGGTGACTGGCCTGGCTGTCAGTCAGTATGCAGCTGTCACTGCCCTTGGACGTACTTAATTTATCTTTTTTTATTATTTCGTAAAGTTTTTGTACATTTTGTATTGTTTTCTAGGCTAGTTGTTATAAAATTAACAAGTTTAAGGAGAACATCGTAATTGGATAGTGGGTGGTGGTGCTGGCGCTGGTAACCTTTAGACTAGCTCTTTTCCTAACGTTTTGTCTTATGAATTAGGTTACCTTCACCTGAAGACGGGCCAGACTCCAGTATATCGCTATATTGCTATTTGAGATGCCGACCACTCTCGTGAGGGCACATATGTTTAAGGCAAATATTTGGTGAAGGATGAGTGTGATGAGTGGTAGTAATGAGTTATGAGGTGTATTCTTGTTACAAACTAAGGCCGACTCTTCCTTAGAACGGATCATTAATTACTAGCCCAATGACCAATGGAAATACAAGGACCAACGTCTTAACGTGACTTCCGAACCACGCAGGTGATGGTCTGATATGTCTAAACGATGGTGGAAGTTGATGCGGGTATCATCAGATGGTCACTGAGACTATTTGAGCCGCTTTAGACCTATATCATCCTCAAAACCTGACCTCCATGAAGCTGGATTACAGACCACGCCACTCCCAACTTAAACACATCTTTGCGGCAAAGTTCTAAGTTTTCCTTGAATTATTATACTTTACTATAATGGTATTTTATTACTTTTATGTACTTAATTTGAACTTTCAAGTTCTCGCTACAGAAAACCTTCTGAAAGTGAATCAAGAAAACTACTTATGTTGGCCGTTCACAAAAACTTAGAAACATTCTTGAAGAAAAGGCAAAATAAAAAACTACTGAAGACATGTGTCAATTTATTAAATCCTAACATTTATAAGCTCATTTTTTCCCTGTTAAAATCGTAATTAGTTTCAAAGTGAATGTTCATAAAATCGGTCTCTGCCTAAAGCGATACTACGATGTTGTATTTTCCAAAGCAAACTGGACAGACAGTCAGACATTTTAAGATTATATTGCCAACTTCGGTCCATCCAAATTGTAAAATTTTCCAAACACCAATATTGTCCAATTATAAATAATCTACAGACTTATTAATATTATAAATGGAGTGTACATTACTATACAGAGACAACTGTCAAAACCATTTATAAGTTATAATATTAACGTGTAAATTTAAAACCATTTCAGCGTAAATTATTAAACACAAACAAGTGTGGTTGACAGTCTGTCTGTGCCAATACCAATTAGTTCTGATCGCCTTGAGGTATTTGCAGCAACATGTTTGTGTAAATACATTGGTTCGTGATGTATTTATTTACTTTACCAATAGCAGATAGGTTTACTTTTATTTGAAGTCAAGGTTTTGATTCATGTTCTAAAACAAATATGTTAGCTATTTTAGGCTTCGTAAGCAAGATCGCTTGACTGGCTTGTTTCTGTTTCATCTGGGACTGGTGGCATAGCCGTAATATGACGCGTTCTTTGCTAATCCAGTCTCAAAAACTATACCGGGTGATTACAAATGAAATAGACAGTTTTGATAGCTTGTGGAAAATTTATTATTTAAAAGTTTAGATCATTACTACATGATTATATAGAAGAGCTCTTAAGGTTTTATTGAACATATTTATTCCGGTTACTGATGGTTCTTGGAACAAGAACGACCCGTAAACCTTTTCACAAGATAGAGAGCAAAACACGTTCCTTTAGCGTATATTCTGTACAGTCTTTCTTGGTTTCAGTTCCCCATAATCGTACATTGTTTATTAACTTTTCCACTAATGTGAAAAGTGCATTCAACACTGAATTTTAGGCGATTTAAGAATGTGTTGCCATTTTAAAGACAATGTTGCATTTCCTGACAAAGATTTGTACGTACAAATTTATCATTGTCATTTAAACTTTGTACTAACTGTAATTTAAACGTTATTTTTAAACGTTTCCGCAGACTTTTCCACCATAATTTATACCAACATAAACTTTAAGAAATTCCCCACAAACCTATATCACTTATTATGTTGACATACACCAGTTTAATTTTGTAGAGGCTATTGAAGTTGTCTATTTCATTTGTAATCACCCGGTATATAGACTACCAATAAATAACGTTTTTTCTATTAGCGCAGCTTTGTTCAAAGTCGTCCTAAATCTTCGATGCACTAAAGTCACTGTCTTTAATTCACTGTACCACAACAGACAAATTGGCTTTTTCATGTGAAAACATTACAACAAGGAAAACACCACATTTAATTTTCTTCAAAACAATCAGTACAGCTATTTTGTAATACATGTAAATAAACTTTGAGTTGTCAGATGCAGTGGTACCATTCTGGGGTTTTAATCTTTGACAAATTACAATTTTACAGATAGTCGAAACTTCACCAATCTTTTACGAAAACCTTATATAGGAATTTAATGAAAACCTAATATGATATAAACGCACAATGAAATCAGTTTAAATAACTTAAAACTGTTTGAAAGCCGTGCTGGATATTGGTATTCTGATCCGGCTTGGTTCCTTTGATCAAACGCATACATATCTTGCAGAAGAATGTATTGAGAACCTTTACGACAGCTTTGGACTCAAAGACGCTTTTCTACCTTACAAAATCCTAACATTCTTCGATATCGTATGGACGTGTATGTTTCGCTGGCTCGAAGACCCTCCCGAAGGATTCTGACTACAACACAAGATGTCAACATCCCAGTTCACCACAACATGAGATACCATCAGACATCGTGTTTGGGTACTTTATACGTGATTACACAGAAGATGAACCTTGGTCAAATTAAGTATTTTCAAATGTCGTTGTTGCTTTTAACATTCAACTCAAAGAAGAATATCACTACGTGCAGAGTGGTGCTACTGTCAAAGTGGCGTTGAAACCCATGTAAAGAGCTGACTACACAAGTCAATTAGTTAATTAGGTGATTTGCTGTCTCATGTTTGATAGAGCCAATTAGTGAATTCACCTTTGGTTGTTGCGAGAGCTGCAAATTGTAACACACAAGAACTCATGATGCGCGAATATTGACTTTGTGCGTAATTAACTAACCAACATTTAAGTCATTCCTGGCCACTTTAAAACCAGGAATGTCCAAGTTAAAATACGTTTAATGTACAGATGGTTGAAATATTAATTTTTTTGGAATAATACAGTGGACGTTTTTTTTATATTCTTGGTAAATAAAGAACACGATGTTTTGGGGTCTGGAATTAGACCCCATCTTCAGGTAAAAAGGAACATAAACAAAACAACACTAGAACCTGAGCTAGCCAGTTACAAACTACCTAAAAGCAGCGTGTTTGTGTTTTTTCTTTTCCCCTAACTATTTTTTGAACAATTAGCTGAGGAGACAATAAAACAAGCACAATTCAAGAAACAAACAGTAATTAAAGGAACGAACCACGTCCACGGGTCGTGACAGCTGCCTACCGAATGGCTTGCTGGCCCGGAGCAGCTGACGACCAATCACAGATATGTATCAAACTGAGTAACTGTATAACAGATCAACACAAACCTTCTTATTTATGCAACCCAATACAGAGGAAGAAAAGCTTCAACCTTTTCTGTATCTAACAGAGATTTAAAATCGTTAACAAGAGTTAAGAAAGTTACCGTACTAACACGAAGAATCACGGGAACTGATTAGTTCTGTCCTCGTCAACAATAAACTTCAAACATGGAATTTAAATTGGTACTTTATTTTAAGAAAGTCCCATTCGAATAACTAACTATTTCTGAACATTTACGCATTAGAAAGGGAACTTACTAATTTATTAAACTTAAAAATATATGTTTTGTGATAAAAATATCATTAACTGCACATACCGAAAGTGTGACTATAATGAAACACATGAAACACACTTGAGTTTGGTAATTTGGATTTCAAAATAATTCAACGATTTCTCAATTCACATGAATGATTTTGGTTTTATTCACGAGGAATAGCACATAACCTTATTCCATTGAAAATATTTCAGTCCAAGAGGGTTTTGTATTTCAGCAATCTTTTTCAGTATAATTAAAAGTACTTTTAATACGTTTATTTCACTAACTCACTTAAAAGTGGAAGTAAAATGTGTGCAATAAATATTTAAACAGAAAACAACTCAATAGGAAATGTAAGGAAACATGCAGATTGGTTTTCTTATTCAGCAGTAAGGGAGCGGTATCGAAACAAGAAAGTTATAAACAAGTCACCAAACCGCAGTAAAACTGGTAACAAACCCGCACTGGTTTATTGAACACGTGTAGAGAAAAATAACTTTGGGGTTTAAAGCATATTCAGATAAAAACAATTAGTTGTCTTAATTTACGAACCTTCTTGATCCAACCATGAATCATTTGTTTCAATAGATGGTAGCAAAAGCTATGAAAAGGGATGTACTACTGGATTGGACTCTTGATTCGGTACCCATTCCGTTGAAACGGTCTATTTAGAAGTGAATATTGACACAGCAGAGCCAAAACATAACCCTCTCTATTGATGAGCAGAAGCGCGTTAAAAGCTGTGAAGGGGTGGAACTTGTTAACACCCTGTATAACTGTGTAGCAACGCACAACGCCTCGTTTGGCTAATGCCTTCTTTATAAGGCCTTTTCGTCGCTTTTTAACTCAATTCAATTTAGTCATCGTCATTTTCGCTGTAAAATGTGGAGGATTAAACTTTTAAAACTTGGATAAACAAAAGAATTTGTCGTGTTTCGGATAGAAAGTAGAAAGTGTCGTTAACGCGTGTGTTTTGACCGACCACACGTTAGAGGGAGAGGTAACGTAAAGCCTCTATTTAAGCCATGGTTAACAATATCCTCGTGTGTAAACTTGAAGTTTACTCTGTGTAACAAACACTTGGTTTAGTGCTGCAACATTTGCATTGTAAACAATTACCGTGGTGTAAACAAACACACTAAGTGTATTGTAACAAACAGCAGCTGTGTAACGTAATTCTTCCTGGGCACTACATTTGTGCAGTCGGCGCAAGGTTTGCCTTAAATTGGTTAAACATTTAAATTTACAATTCCGACATAAAAAAATAATAATATAACGCACGTTTTTATTATTTTGAGTAAACAAAAGGTACACGACGTTGCGGGATCTAGATCTGACCCCGTCTTCTGTGAAAAGTAGCCTAAAATATAACACAAAACATTAGAAAAGAGCTATTCTTTAAATACACGGTAATCAGCCAAAATAAGTTGGCCAACATTTTGGTTAATTATTTAAACTTTTTGTTAAAACCTAATTCATTCTTCAAAAGTCTTAAGAATTTCCATGACCTCCATTAACTATGCATAATTAGGTATTTTTGTGTTTTCTGTTTCAGTTGATTAGTCTGATTCACGGCTGTGATTGGTTGTTCACTACTCCGAACCAGCCGATTGAGCTGTTCGGCAGCTGTCACTGCCCTTGGACGTGCTTAATTTCTCTTTTTTATATTTCGTAAAGTTTTTGTACATTTTGTATTGTTTTCTAGGCTAGTTGTTATAAAATTAACACGTTTAAGGAGAAAAACGTAATTGATAGGTGGGTGCTTGCGCTGGTAACCTTTAGACTAGCTCTTTTCCTAATGTTTTGTCTTATGAATTAGGTTACTTTTCACCTGAAGACGGGCCAGACTCCAGTATATCGCTATATTGCTATTTGAGATGCCGACCACTCTCGTGAGGGCACATATGTTTAAGGCAAATATTTGGTGAAGGATGAGTGTGATGAGTGGTAGTAATGAGTTATGAGGTGTATTCTTGTTACAAACTAAGGCCGACTCTTCCTTAGAACGGATCATTAATTACTAGCCCAATGACCAATGGAAATACAAGGACCAACGTCTTAACGTGACTTCCGAACCACGCAGGTGATGGTCTGATATGTCTAAACGATGGTGGAGTTGATGCGGGTATCATCAGATGGTCACTGAGACTATTTGAGCCGCTTTAGACCTATATCATCCTCAAAACCTGACCTCCATGAAGCTGGATTACAGGACCACGCCACGAGTCCCAGTCCGAAACATCGTGCACTTTTGTTCACTCAAAAGCGATGGCAGACGTCCGTAATAATATTTTAACCTCAGATATTGTACCATCGTCAACAACAAACTTCAAATAGAGAAGTACATCCCGTCATAGGAAATTCACTGGGTTTCACACTCGCGCTTGTGGCAACACGTCTGTAAAATTATACACCATTTCAGTGACTTGTAACTTCTGATTAACCAGGACATAAAAGTACGTATAGTATAAGTATTTATTCGCGTGTATTATATGAACAGTTTAAGGCAGAACACGACATGAAAGGTCGACAGCACTTATTGCTGATTCAAGGGCCGGTCTTCCTTATCCCTTTTGCATGCAAACAAGACCCAACATATTCTTCAGCACTCGCAGCTTTTGATCTTACATTCTTATTGTAGATTGATTAGAGTATATTCGACTATCGCTTAACCGTTACTTTAGTGTTCAAGAAGTTGCTTTAGACTCCTAAATTCCTTAAAAATAGTTTCGATGGGTATTCCTTGTGTAAGACCTTGCATAAAAAGTCTATGTATTTGATACAAGTTTGGTCACCATTCCTTTTAGGTTGGTTACAAAATGTATATCAGCGTATGTCGTGTGTAGTAAATAAATTAAGTGGGTTCACACCCGAATATATAAGAAGTATTTAAGCCGTTGGTGCAATATTTGAATTTGTTTGGTGTGATTTGGTATGAAGTAATCTGTTAAAGCAAACAACCACCATACGTATCGTATCTATATGCTTGTAATGTAATGACCCAGCATTATTTATAAATAGCATACATAATCAACACGGAGTCGTAATGTTTTATCTTCTCAAGATAGTGGTATAGAACGCACAGCTTACCATATCAGTTCCTCCATTGTTGTTTCAATACAGGAATTCACTTATTTTGTTAGGATGAAAGCCTTTTTTAATTTTATTTTTAAAATTTCTTAATGTTGAATATATTTTTTAAGGAGTTTGGTAAATATAAGGAGTTTTTATGTCAATGCAATTAGGAAGGTTTTGTGACGTTAATAACCTAATTTGTGTCATTTAAAGAGATCATAATGTTGTCCTTACCTTGTTTTGGGATTATGAATATCCATGCTTCTATTGTGTTTTGTGATTGTAGTGTAAATAATAGCTTCAATAATGTATATTCAGTATGCACATGACTTTTATTTATTAATATTTTATTGTTAAAGTCGTCGGAATCGACATTAAATGCATGAACATAATTACCATAATTACAAATCTTACATTAGTTTACCAAGTCGGGAGTGGTTTGTTGACGTTTTAAAGGTTTTTAAGAAAATTAGTCAACCAAGCAAGAACCCCTGTTCACTACTGAAATAGCGGAGTATTGATTAGTTATCTACGGTGGACGAGGGGTGGGTGGAAATCCAAGTTTATCTTCTGTTTCGAAACATCGATTCTAGTAGGGTTGTCTTGTCTGCCTCAGGTCTTTGAAGAGTCGCGCGTGCCGCCGACCTTGCCAGTCAAGAGAAAGGTAGTAGTAGTACGATACTCGTATTTCAATTTTGCTTCACTCACTCAAAAAGTGGCAAAACATAGTTTCGTAGTCCCCGGTTTCCTACGCCGTTTATGAACCGAAACGTACAAATGCGGATTTATATGATAGGGTTCTATGTAACTTATTAATACACGAAAAAGACAAACAATGCTTGTAAAAAAATATAATACACTTTAAAATAGCCTATTTTTGGCCAATTTAACATTTCATTTGCTAATATTGGTGTAAGATAAAAAACAGGTTTTACAAACCTAGAAACAACCTTCGAGAACATGGAAAACTAACTGTATTATCTCTACACAAAAAATAGTTTCCTATGAAAAAATGCTCAAAAAATGAAAAAATTAAAACTTCTGAAGTAATAAATAAAATTATACCAACCTTTCACAAGGGACTACGAGAGAATGTTTTGAGCAACTTGTTCAGTGGTGATCAATCCTCTAAGCTGTGTTCAGACATGCTAGATCGTAAATATTACCATAATACTCGTATCTATAAGGGCAATAAGAGCGTGCTTTAGCACATATCAAAATTTTCAAAATAAATTGTCAAGATATTGCATAAACAAATATGTTTAAAAGCAAAACTACAAACAAATTATTTCTATGATATAGGCTTCCTCAGTGTGACTTGATACGAACCTGAATTTTAATAACAGGTTCTTTCATGGCACCCTAAGAAGACTATGGGTCCTCACGATAACTTAAAATAAAAATACGACAAAATGGAAGACAAAAAGTTAGAATCAATAAAAGAAAAAGATATTTCACTAAGGTTCAACAAAAGATTTGAAAGTTATGACAGTTGATATTAAAGTTCAGTTGAAAGACGAGTTAAAGCTCCAAGAACTTTTAATAGCACCTGAGTTGAAACAGCATTTATTTCACTTGTTTTATAGCTATTGAAATATGGATTGTTGTAAACCACTTATATCGCATTCAATTGAAGTAGATAATTTTAACCTTTACAATTTATTTCATACTACAGTCAAACAACTACTGTTCATTTACTTTTTAATTTATATTTTACTCCTCCTCCTGTGAATTCTCTGATTGAACAAGCAAATAATACCAACATACCTCAGTGCTAAATAATAGCCTGAATAGCTGCCACTGCTAATACAAGTCATGAGACAAAATGTTAGAACGTTAACGTGGAAACCGGTTTACCTAAATTGAGTTACACAAATTGTGAGGTAATATGCGTAACTTTACATAGCTCATAGTGCGGGCGGAAATGAGTTACGACGACGAGGGTTGTAGTAAAAAACGCCACCGATATAAATCGTGTCATTATGACGTGTATGCTTTTAAATTTAAGGTAAATATATTAGTTTAGGGAGAAAGTGGAAGAGGGTTTGATTTTTAAAGACAATTCTACTTTGAAACATGTCAAATATAGCATTTTAGAGAACTAAAAACTTCATTGAATCAAACATTTTGAGTAATGTGGTTTTAATCCACCCTAAATAATATGTTTGACATAATGTAACTACGATACATACAGAAATTCATCTCATGATAACAACGTTTGTTGGATCGCAAAATATTTTAAGGTTACTAAAACACGTGTGTTAAAAGTTGACGCGAGACTGCCTTGTTTTCAGCAGTTCACAAACACTTAATTCTTTCAGCCCGTAGACTACCATTATCGGTCAGACAACATTGTTATTTTTTAACGCCCGTACTACGAACTTCTGACCAACCAAAGGAGTTAAGAGAATTTCACGTCAAGTTCAAGTTTCTTTCAAAATACCCTCCATATAGGCGGTTCACAGAAGTCTACAGTTTTTAACTTTGTCGTAGTCAAACGTTGAGATTGTATTCCTTAAACGCGCTTGGAAGTAAATGTTTCAATTATAAAGTGTATTTAATCACGCACCTAAAACACTTTATTATTTTTGTTTTTAATTTTTTAGTGTTTTAAGCCTGAAAAAGAAAAAGCTAAACATACATTGGCTATCAATTAGACTTTGGAACGTAGAGACTTTTCATTTAAGACATTAATATATAAGATTAAAATCTATAATACAACTTTTTAAAAGCCAAATAAAACAGATTTAAGAACCACAAAACTCTGCATCGCCACTGTTTCCGCCCTTATATTCGACTCCTAACACAATATGAGAAGAAGACAAAACCACATCGTCTTATAACAATGTTTAAAGTTTGCCAGCGTGGAAGTTTCCAAGTGTCAATATTAATCTTTGGCAAAGAATCTTGTTCACTGATGTCGTTGTTAAGTATGGAGTTCATTAACTCTTCAATTTAATTAACTGAAGCTTTTGTACACGTGCATGAAAATAGTTTCTTTGTCATTGCTCGAGGACCTAAATGTGAATGGTAACGTTTTTGTTTGCTTGAACGGTAAGTTATTTGCTTGCATTTTCTTGTTGAATACAGGAGAATATCCGAGTTTGAAATACTACTGTAGACGCGTTCCTTTGTTACTAAAGAGGAAGACAACGATTTCGAGATCTTCAACCTCATTCTGTCTTTAGGTGAAAAGTAAACTAAACTTAAACACAAAACACAAGAAAATGAGCTTTGTCTAACTTTATCAGCGTAAGCTGACCAGTAACCCACCGTCAACATCGTGCGTTTTTTATAATTTCAAAATCAATAACCTAAAAAACAATACAACATGCACAACAACTTTACGAAACCAACAGCAATCAGAGAAACTTAACACGAGCAAGGCCAGTGATAGTTGCCTACTGACTGACTGACTGGCTGGCATCAAAACAACATAACTAGCTTGAGATGTTTCGGCCTCGCTGTCGGAGGCTGTGAACGTAGCGTAACGCCCGGGGTAATAAAACGGCCGAATGCCAAAGCTAGGATGTGAGCTTAGTGAAGAGCCTCGTGATGGACCACTAAATCTGAGGCCGAAGGCCGAACCGAGACTATGAGCGGAGCGAACAACCACGTACGCCCGTGGTCACAATAAAAGCCAAAGGGGTCGAAGGCCGAAGCAATGCTGTGAACGGAGCGAATAAGAGTAACAAATCGCAAAGGAAATTCGAGTCACTCATGCAAGCGGCGCTTTAGCTCTTAGCTGCGTGCCGACCTGGTTTTAACCCGAAGAAGGGGCAAGACCAGAGTTCATATTATAAATTCTCTTTCTCAGGTTGTAAACCACGTAAGATAATAAATTAGCAAAGTGATTGAGTTAGCAGGCTTGTGTTAAGCTAGAATGCGGTTGAGAGGAGGAAATGTAGTGAGTGCGCTCCTCAGTGACTTCGTTGGAACCAATTAGCTTAATCAAGCTGCAACAGCATAGCGGAGAATAACCAAACAGCCAACACCTTCACTGTTGGTACGACTGTGTAATGTGGCTTTGAAGGTCATACACAGGGTGTTCACAAAAAGGGTGTCACAAATTGTATGGGCTTAGGGTTAAAAAGAAAAGGTTAAGTTTGTCTTGTTTAACGAGGCGAGGTTAGGACTACAAAGTCCTCTCTACTACTCAACCTCGACCTTTACCTAGCGTTACCGTATTAGTCACATTACAAATGTAAGTGGTGACTGCTGGGATCGAACCCGCGCCACCGGAGTGATGAGCTCCGGAGTCGCGTGCAATACCAATCCGCCACGGATCCGCTAACTTAGGCTTACTTGGTCAAAATAAAGAGAACCCAAGTATAACGTTAAAAAAACCAAAACTTCGTTTTCCAGATATCACAATTTTGTTTGTTCACTAATTATTTATTTTCTTTCACGCCACTCATGAGATATGACTGAAACTTAATTTAAGTTTGCATCTAATTAAGACCATCTTTGGAAAAAACTACTAGTATGATCTAACTTACCATTTTAAAATAGTGGCTATTTTATGGTAATATAAAGGTATTTTTGGTGTTACACCCTAAATAGCGAATAAACGGCGAGGTTCACAAAAAGATAGAGACAGCACAATTTCGTTTAGTAGTAAATTTTATTACGTATTTTTGACACCAATTCAAAAATCGATTGAGAACCAACAATTTAACAGTGGAAACCGTGGCGAAAACCAAGGTAATAAGGTGAATAGTTGCCGGTTTTCAGTCCGAGTTTTCCCCTATAGCTCCGTTATTTCTCAATCGATTTATGAATTCGGTGTCAATACATAGGTTGCAAAGAGTGCTTCAAAACGTTATTCTCTACCTTTTATTGTAAACGTCACCGGTTATTCGCTTATTAGGGTTTAACACCAAAAATTCCATACAATTACCATAAGAAGCCACTTTTTTTAAAAAGTAAGTTAGATCATACTGGTAGTTTTTGTCAAAGATGGCCTAACTTAGATACAAATGTTAATTAAGTTTTAGCCAAATCCCAGAAAGCGAGAGTGGTGTGGGAGAAATTAAAAAGTAAGTTAAAAAGAAGCAAGATGGCTGATATCTGGTTGTTAAAAAAACATAATATGATCTAATAAACCTAGCTCTAAAGTTTGTGACACTTTTTATGAACAACCTGTATAGCTGTAGTTTAAGATTTGGCGTACATAACGAATATTGCACATGGACGAAAGTTTAACGAAGTAACTCAGATACTCATTATATATTTATCATATTGTTTAAAGTTTACCTAGCCTTTAAAACATAAAATCCAAACCCTTGGACAAAACCTTGGAAGCTATGGCAGGTTCCAAACTTTATGTAGAATTGTCTTTCGTGGTTTTTCCAGAAGCAATAACATAACCCATAAACTATTATGACTATCAATTAAGTTTTACATCTTAAAACTAATAATACGCTTATTTATCCTTACATGAACTAACACGTAATATAAAGCAGTTGGCAATGAAAGCTGTCTTTACAATATGACGAATAATATTTCCTCTTTTGCAATATCGTTGAACATTCGTACGTTTTATTATAGAGTGATACTCGTTACTTTTAAGCTTTCGAGTGGAAAGAAACATTGTTGGAAACATCTAATAAGTTGCGATACGTCAAGTGAGATGTGGAACATGTGTTGGCGTATTCTTTTTCAAATAAATTTAACATACAATTATTTATGAGCTTTAGACATGAATAAGTTTCACCCAAACAACCCTGGTATCCGAGAAACCTCTTGAGGTGACGTGAATAGTTTTTAAAACATACATCCTCGAAATAATTATTTGTGCGTGTGTTAAATAATATTTTATTTTTGAAAAGTGGGAAAAGTCCCCTTTTTGAGTACTTTTGAAATTGTTACTGTATGTGAGATAGGGTTGGGGATCAGGAGACCTTTCCAAAGAACTGCCTGGACCGCATATTGTTCGAATTGTGAAATTAAAGTACATCCCTAATAGAGTACTTAAATGATTTTTTTTAACCTCAAGAGTATAGACAAATTGCCAGAAAAACATGAGCTGCCTAGCAGAATTTGATTAAGAGTTATTTTGTATTAGTTAATAACTGTCGGAAATCTATTTCTACGCAATTTAACGAACTGCCCGCTTCTGTGCTTCTTAACAAAATTACTCTTTACTACTGTCAAGAGTAATTTTGTTAAGAGTACATATACATCCTCTATACATCCTCTATATACATTAGACTAAGTATTGTACGTGAACTGAGTTCTGGCAATAATCGTACATTGCATCATTACACTCCAAAAGGGTCGTATAGGGGCATTTCAACGATATAAATACATTTTAGACTAAGTTTGACACGCAAACTTTTGCTTCTTTAGTTTTAGTCTAAACTTTAATACAATGTCCACCTTGATTCAAATAACAGATGAGGGTACACCTATGAGGGAACTTGTGAGCCGAAAATAAAGTTTAGAGAAAAAGGTCGATTTGAAATTTCATACTCATCTTTTACCATACACCATCGTCCTGATGGACAAAACTACTGGCGCTGGACAAACTGTGTGGCGCTTTTCACACTGGCGCCAGTTAAAAAGTTATTAATGGATTATACATACAGGTTGAGTTTTAAATGTCCCCCACCTTAACACACCCCTTTAGGGAATGTTTGTACGTGATTCTGAAGATTGTTTTGACGTACTTGGTGACACCCCCCCAGCCAAAATCCGGGGGGAGGGGCCCCAATTTTTCTTTTGTATTTTGATTACAAATTCAAGGGCGTAAAGACAAATTTTTGTATCTTGAATAATCTTTTGTTACATACCAATTTAAAGATGACACGAAATCAGGTTGAAATGACACATTTCACATACAATTTATTTTGAATGAAAACATTTTCTTCAAAATACTGTATAGAACTTTGCTATAGGGTTGTGATGTTTTCCTTAGAGTATTTTGCAGAAAATGTTGTCATTAAAAATAAATTATATGGAAAATGTAGCATGTTAAACCTGATTTTGTGTAACCTTTAAATTGGTATAACAAAAATCCGAGCCGAGATAAAACATTTCTTTGCGTCGTTGAACTTGTACTAAATTTCCCCTTTCTTTTGATGTCCCAGAAGTGATTTTAAAAGGTTTGGGGGCCCTCCCGCTTAGTTTTTGGGTGGGGAGTGGGGGCGCAAAGTACGTCAAACCCAACTTTAGAACTATATAAAACATTCCCAAAAGGTTTTGAAAACTTTTCCCTTTTCAAAAAATAAGGTGGTAGGGGGCATATAAAACTCACCCTGTATAAGTAGCCCTGACTTGTCACCAATGAGCTTATCTAGTCGCCGGATGCAAGTTTGAAACCCAGTTTGATAGGCAATATCATCATTCATGAGTTTGCACTCAAGTTTCACAGGCTGGCGGGCTTCTGTAACTAGAGTTTGAACTCGCTCACCTTGAGCCCTAACTAAGTATCAGTGCACAGCACAGCCTAAGCTGTCTTTGATGGCAAAGTTTCCAACCTGTATGATAGAACATACACACAACATACACTTGTGTAGTATACAGGGTCGTTCTTACGTTGGGTGGTGGTTTGATAATGTGTTTTATGTAGTCTAATACAAGTTGTTGTAAAGCTAGTTAGCCTAGCGGAACGGTGGGCGAGGAGTTTGATAAACAGAGGTGATGGTGTGTTGGAAATACTAAATAATAAATAAAAACTCCTTTTATTGAAGCGTTTTTCAGTGACACAACTGTTTTACAGAACAATTTAAGTCAAATATGAAAGATAATATGACTTAATATAAAGGGTGTCACAAAAATGTGTAGTGCGCAAGTCAAGTATGATAAGTAACATGACTTAATATACAGGGTGTCACAAAAATGTGTAGTGCGCTATGCAGTACCGGATTCTACATACAAAAGTGTGTCGAACATTTCCAGTTACATATTTTTGATTTTGGCTTAGTTTAGCCGTAATCCACCATTTTGTAAAATTTTTAAAATAATAAATTATTCAAAACCACTTGGTATAAGTTGGTATGAACCTTAATTATTGTCTTAATAACATTTTCCAAAATAACTTTATCTACCTTATCAAATTTTTAAAATAGCGGCCATTTAAAATTTCAAAGTCAAATGGAATCAAATTGGAGTTTAACGTTGACATTTTTAAATGACCGCCATTTTGACAAAAGAGTCTTTGAACCAGTATTATTAACATTAGTTATTTTAAAAAATAAGTACTAAGCAAATGACAAATAAAAAATAAAGCCGAAATAAAAAAATGTTAATGGACATTTTCGATTTACTTTTGAATGTAGAATCCGGTTTTGCATAGCGAGCTAAACATTTTTGTGACATGTGTATATGTCACATTATGTCTAACTTTAAAACTAATTGTACAATTTAAAACACTTTCTTTTTTCACTAAGACTAGGTTGTATGTTTTCCCTAAAATTATCGAAGTTCACAAGATCTTTAGATTTATCGTAACTCCAAAACTACGAAAGAGTAACAAATATTATATAACATAAAATATATTATATAACATTATAATTATGTAACAAAGAGTTTGTAATAAAACATTCTTTACCATTGATAGATTTGTACAAAGAAACCAGGGCTTTACCAAAAGAGTTATGTGTTAATATTACATGAGAGAAGTATTTGTTAATTTGTAAATACACAAAATAAACAGGCAAGCTGGAACATCATTAATTAAAACACCTCTACCAGTTTAAAACATTTATTGGAGAGTATCTGGTAAGTCTTCAGGAATCTTTGGCGATTTTCTTCGCTTTCTATGATTGTTTCTCTGTTAGTTTCACCAGGTCTTGGATTTTGACCTATAGTGTAGTAGAAGTGTAGTAGAGGCATTTTGTTCCTAACACAGTTTTGCCATTGGACTGTAAAGTTTAGACAACTACAAGCTTATACGAAAATCAGCCCCATTTCAAACTATCATACTACTATACCTCCCTCTTGACAACTTTAAGGGACGAAGTACAAAATCGAGATTGAATAGACAATACTAATATTCTTGAAGTTTACAGTTTGTATTGTGGGTAATGTTCCTCGAGCTCTTTGGTATACCACGCGAAGTCTAACTCAATCTCCAAACTTGCTTAAGGGTGCGCTCTACCCCGCCTTGAGAGTGCTACCTGCATATAGGTTCAGCCCCTTGGGGTAGTGATGATATCGGTGGTGCTGTATCTGTTTGAATACGTTTATATTATAATACAAAATATTTATTCTTTCAAATTGTTTGTTACTGTTAAACACTGTGTAGTTTACAAGAAACCAGGAGTTATATTTAGTAAAGTTTATTTTCTGAATAAGAAAAGGTTTAAAAAGGTTATCTGAGTACAGAAAACCTAGGTCAACTTGATAAAGTAACATAACATAACATTTATTGTCAGTGTACAATAATGAATTGTGTTGATATAATGCTTAAAACTAAGTTTACAAAGAATTTAGAAATGATAAAATATAAAAAGGTGAATTATTAATATAAAAATGAAGCTTTACTCATTAGTTTGCAGAGTTGTAAGTTCATTGTTGGAACACGGATAATTCATGTAATATTTAGGTTTAAGTATAAACGGCAAATACTCGTACACTTACGGGTGTGGAGGTTAATTTAGTTTTATTCGAAAATTTATTCAATTAGGAATACGTGTTCAACGTTTTCAAATAGCTGTTGGATATTTTAGGGACACGTTGTCCATATAACTATGTAATACATCTTC
Source organism: Matsumurasca onukii (assembly GCA_018831715.1). Classification (NCBI taxonomy): domain Eukaryota; kingdom Metazoa; phylum Arthropoda; class Insecta; order Hemiptera; family Cicadellidae; genus Matsumurasca; species Matsumurasca onukii. The sequence continues at coordinate 51,281,152 of CM032058.1, read as the reverse complement.
ATACTTACTACAGAATTTTGTAATTACATTTTTAACACAGTTGTCTATAAAATATGAAATTAAATTAAGTTAATTAATTCAAACTCTTATTAGTGGAAAGTTGTATTTATCAAGGTTAATAGTTTGTAGGGATTAAAGATTGATTAAAACACTGACGTCATAAAATAGGTGACGTCTGTTCCTAAAATTAACAATTTCATAATCAACACCACTACGACTTGAAATATTACGACTACAGGACTGTTATTGTTTACTTTTCGCCTCAATGTAAAACTTACTTCAGACGGCCTGGAACATTAACATAAATTTAATGCATGTTTGACCTCTACGGTTGAACTAATTACGGATAATTTCGATGAAATGTCTTTACTGTCTTACTTCGGCCTTCACTGTAATATTTATAATAATCACTTATAATACTATTATAAAAACATATTACCCTTTACATAATTGGTTTTATTGTTTACTTAAAGGGTACTATGTTTTTCGATAGTTATTATACATAACTAATGTATCCTTGTTTTGTGATTCTCTTTCGCATATTAATAACTAAGGAAAACCGGATAGAGCTCGAGTAGCGTTCAGATGGGAAGGGAATTTATAATAAGAAAATTTGCAAACGATGAGGGAAGTTTTTCTCTGGCAGCATAGAGTCTTTGTACATAAAAAACGAAAAAATTGAGTTTGGATATGAAATATAATTTTCATTGGGGAATTTCGAATAGATCTATGCTTCCAGGGAAACAGTTTCCACGTTTAAGCAACATTGTTTGCAGGTTTTACCCCATGTATAAGCGGTACTCAGAGTTGGATCTGTATGTAGAATGTATGGTTACGTAGATTGACTGCCGCGTCTTGTACTCGCTTTAGCCAGACCCCACGTAGTTTACAGATGGTAGCAGCACCAAACGTTTAGTTTAAAACTAAATTAAATACGTTTAAAAATACTTTAACACGCTTGAAACGCATTTCAACTTGATAGAAAGTGATGCTAAGGTGAACGCACTTACTTGTATAGTACATTATTTGACGTTGAAACAACTTTTGTGTATGTTTATACTTTTACACAAATGGTTCTCAATGGTGGTATCGATAGTTAGTGCAAAGGCTTGATATGACGCATAGTTTACAGTCCCGCACTGGTCCAGTCAAGGATAGACCAATCATTCTCTGCAAGCCGGTAGTGTTGACCTTCACCTAGGTCACATTGCCCGGCTGATATAAAACTACATGACAAGCGCCGAATATACATCAATATACCGCCGAAATCAGAACCGACGGCAAACGAACTTTCTCGATTCTTTACATTTACGCGGGTGCTAACCTCTTGTAGTGCATATTTCACCGCTGTGTTCTTACAAACCCGGCACCTAACACCTAGGCGAGGTGTGTTTGTTGACCATATTAATTATGATTCATGATTTACACCGTTCAAACCATCAAATTGAAGTGTTCAGTATATTTAAATATTTTATGTTTTTGTTGTAACAACACGGAAATACAACATAAAATATTTAGCACAGCTCAAAAGTAAATTCACCGTAATTATTAAACTGGTATATAATATCATAGTTTGGTTTTACTATATTTCAATACTGTACCTTTAGACATATACCCATGAATGGCTTATTAAGTGTATGTCTAAGGGTTAAAACATATTTAAAGGAGCACTTGAAATGGTTTAAACCCAGTTTAAGAAAATCTAGAAAATCCCTATACAGTGAATCACGAAAACTGATAATATGCTTAACCTGAACTTTAGATTTATACATTTTAGGCAACTCATGCATGTGCAAAGAGACCTTCTATTTAGTAACATATAAAATATTTCTTCTCGAGTTATGTTTATAATAACATAAAGAATGAAACAAATACTTTCAGGATAACAATAAATACTCTACCTTTGCTGCTCCATTTGCCATGACAGTGACAACATACAAGGGAAAGAAACCTACATTACACACCCCATAGCAATAACTAAGAGTGCACTGTGAAACGTGAATTCTTTCCAACACTAACAATGTTCAAGCAAAAGAGGTTAAGCAAAAAATATACGGAGTGTTTTTAAATGATTCCTTTAGTTTGATTGTTCACATCTTGATTAAAATGTTATCTCAAAATCTTCCGTGAAAATTAAATTAGAAAATACTGTTACAAATTAAGGATACAATATACAAGTATATGCATGTGTCAAAACCTCCTCCACAAACTTTAAATAATATAGTTTCCTTATACAATTTGCTTAACTGCTGCAGTGGACACAGTCAAATTTTAGCCAGAATTATCAATTGCCAGCGCATCTAAAAAATAAACAATCGGTTCATGGTAGCTTTTGCGGTTACGCGTCAGCTTTGTGTTTAAATTAAAATAATAAACTGTGGATTGTTACCAAATATGATGAAATAAATTAAAGGTGAGCTTATATCCTCACAATGATACATTGCCAGTTGCCCCAAACATAATGATCAATCACTAGACTATGGTTTTAGATTTATGATACCTAATAAAAACGAGTCGATTAAAGTTGAATGTTTTATTAGGTGAAATGTGTTAACGTTGATTCCCTTAGATGCTTAAGCTAAGATATACACATGAAACTAGTCAAGAAACCGTTGCTGGAAAAGACACAACAAAAGAGACGTCAGCTCCAAGAGGGAATTCCTGTCATTCTAAAGAAATATCACAGACTTGTTGAACCATTTGTCTGCTATTTATTGGATCAAAGAGTTATACCTCTTAAAATGAGCATTTCTTTACCTTAGATGTGGCAATATGCTGTCATTGTCATCCTTAATTTCGTTGTGGGTTCTTAAGGTGTATTGAGGCGTTACGGAGATAATATTGAAAGAGAAATTATGAAAGTTACATCGCGTTTGAAATATTTAATCCTAGAGTTAAAAATCATAATAGTGATTGATTAATTTACAAGACAATAATGCAAACATTTCAGAAACTTCAGGAAAATACTATTCCCTACGTTTCCAGCGGTTGGGAAACTCCACCCGTTTTCAAGGGCCTTACCTAATAAATCTACATTACTTTAACTAAACTGTAGCGTATTTGTTTGAATTTATTTCTTTTTCTTATTTTTGTTTGTTAAAGAAAGAATAAAATATTATTTTGTAAAGAAAAATATGTATAGGGAGAGAATGGAATAAAACACAATAATTAATTTTTCCAAAGTTTTAAATCTTCAAATCATGTAGATAACCGTTCTTTCAATCAGTAGTTGAACTTCACTCAACATAGCCAGTTGGAGCCTGCAAATTTTAAAATTATCTGATTGTTCGATTAAGTACATCTGTAGTCTTACTTCTCGACCAATCAGAACCCTGTGTTTCGCACATATATAAACCAACTCTAGGACCGGCCGTCCATTTCTTGTTCTTCGGTGATCTGTTACCCCGCTTGGCTAAGTGGTAATTTACTTGACTATTTCCTTTCTAAGTTTTCATGCTCTTGTATCATTAGTTTTTTTCTCTTTTTATAGCTTTGGCCCTTCAGGCTATGGATTACTTTATTAATTGCAAAATGTTTTATATTTAGGGCTCAAGATGACCATTAGAAATATTAAAATAAATATTCAAGATAAAAGAGTGTCATTTAAAAAAAATCTCACATCCTATAAAGAAAACATATATATTCTAAATTTCATGTACACCTCAAACAATAAATTATAAGTATTAATCTAAACCAAGGTGTTACAAAACTTAGGCTAAGAACCTTGTCTAGAAAACTAAACATAGCTTAAACTGTGCTACATTTTCCTATTGTATGACATAAAAAACAGAATCACAATTAAAAACGGAATAATGTGGTTTTTTCTCCTGAAGTGGCTGAAAGGTTCGAATAATTGTCTTGAAAATTAATCCTAGCTAAGTTCTCAAAACATTTTTCAAGTCTTAAATGTAAATAAAATAAAATTATTAACGTTGAATTTCTTTAAAGGTAGAATGAAAGATCAATGCGATACGAGTTCAAGTAGTCTTTAGCCCCTTCTCGACTAGCTTATTACTTTTTATCGACTGCTTATCTATTCAACCGAGATCTCTTTCATTAGTTTATCCTTGATCTAGCTCATCTCTACTTATTGAAATTTGTATGTATTTCATCGGGTACTAACGTATGTATTTCATTGTGTGTACTACATACATATTTACATACTACCGTACATGATTGGGATTTCTCGGTTTATTAAGCTGTTTGTTACAATTTAAAAATGCCTATTTTGTATTTTCATTCTATTTTAGCTTATGGTAGCTTATTTAAGCCAAAGTATATTCTTAAGTGACTTTATGTCTAAAGGCTATGCAGTTCTCAAGGTTTTCTAGAAGTACAAGGTTATTACAAATGGTGTTCACAATTTGTAGTGTATAAACAATTTAGTTTTATATGTAATACAAAGAAAAAAAGGTTACATTTGAAGAAAACTCAAAAGTTTTCATCACAACTATTCTTAACTACACATTTTGATATGGGTATCCCTTGTGCTACAACAGATTTCAATCCTATAATCAAGCTCTGGCCATAAGTTGATAAGAGTAGCTTGATCCATTGTTTCGATGGCATTGGTAATCCATTGCTGGATCTCAGGTTTGCTAATGGTAATATTGGTGTGTACACCTTATTTTTGATGTATCCCCACAAGACAAAAATAACGGGGAGTGTTATCCGAGGATATTGGTGGCCAGTACAAGTGTACGTCATCATTCGGACCTCCGCGCCCGATTCATGCCCAAAGCACAAATGATGAGCTTTAGTAACATTTTTTGCCCATTCATTTAAAATTTAATTACTACTTGCAATTAGATTGGTTACTAGGAGGATCTTCATTAAACCTGGTTCTAAAAATTGGTTGCACACTAATACAAAATTATTTAATGTGATAATCCACCACACAACAAGCATTACTGTCTTCAAATTCAACCATTACACAACACGTACAACAATTGACTTAAGAAACAGCAGACACGCATTCAAACCAGTATAAATAAAATTTGATGAGTTTTTATTTCCAATGGTACCAATTAAAATGGTCTAAAAGCAAATTTACCCAGTAATATTTATAATCAAAATCAGGAACATCATTTGTAATGTATATGAAATTTTCTGTTAGCGTCGAATTGCTTCAGTAAACTAACTCTGTAGGATTTCCAGCTCAGAAGGTTTTATTACTTTAACTCAATATATAAGGAACAACGCAAAACATGTTTTGAAGTCTCACAGCTATAATTTAATTTCGTCACAATTGAACATCACTTGTTATCAAAATTAACTAAATAAAACAAAAACAACAAAATGTTCTAAGCTAAGTTATGAATGGGTTATTGAAGTATTTTAAGATGTTAACACTCTTTGATATTTTAATTGATTATAAGCTTGCACAATACAGGTGGAACAATGACGATGAAGAGAGTTGCAGTCCCAAACAATGTTACCGTTATAAAGAAATGTCTGTTACTTTACAGATTTTAAACGGAAAGTCAATATTATAATTTAGGCTGATTGGAAGCAGATGTTCCTAATTGTCTTTTATTGTGATAAAACTACAATTTTATCAACGTTTTACAACTTCGAAACCGCCCTGGATAATAATTTTGACATTATATAAAAGTTCTGATACATACAGAAAGTCATCTCACGAGAGACATGTGATTTTGATTGCCAATCCTACATAAGAATTCGTTGTTTGTTTGTTGCTAAAATTAATTGGAAGATTAATTTTCTTGACTCGGTTCAAACTCTTAGTTACTATATGTTAACGTTAAAATTAATAGACATTACTCGTATTAAGATTACGAAAAACAAAAAAAATTTGTCCTACGATAGCAAAAGAGTAATTAGATTACCTTCCTCGAAGACGTATTTGACGGTAATTTAAAATTGAACCAGGCCGACAAGCAGCTAAGCGCTAAAGCTCCGCTGACATGAGTGAATCGAATTTCCTTTGCAATTTATTAATCTAATCCGCTCCACTCACAGCTTCACTACGACCTTCGGTCTCAGCTTAATGTTCTGTTAGGACGAGTGTCATACAACCTTTACGTCATATGTATATAAAGCTTTGACAAAATACTCAAACGTGTTTTGGGCGTCAGGATCGGTGCTCAGTTCATGGTCCCGGGCCTGGATCTAACCATGCTTACGGCTTGAATACGAGGAGGTACCCAAAATAACGGGAATTTCATTATCAAAACAATATTTTATAATTTTCTTACTAATTTACATGTATGACTTCAGTATAACCCTCATTTAGTGTAATGCATCTGTTCATTCGATGCTCCCATGGTTTAAAGCACCCGTCATAGCCCTTAGTCTGAATGGCTGCACGCTCCATCCTCGTTTGCCTTTTCACTCCTTCATTTTCGTCATAACGGTGATCTTTAATGTAATTTTTCATTATGGGGAACATGATAAAGTCGTGTGGGTCAAGATTTGGTGAGTATGGGTCGTGGGGAAGGGTGGTCATGCTGGTATTGGCCAAAAACTAGCGCACTGAGATGGCTACGTGGGCAGGCGCATTGTCATGATGAAAGAACCAGTCTCCATTACACCGAAATTTAGGTCTGGAGTGTGATGAAATTCGCTAAACTAAATTTTAATACACCCACGGCAGCAAAGAAGCATTCCCAATGGTCCTCTGGCGGTCTTCTCACAATATTGACGAATTGTTCTGAACAATTTCACCAGTCAGAGAATTTGAAGGTCGTCCGGGACGAGGCTTGTCTTCAATCGACATGGCACCATCTTGAGTTTGGGAAAAATACTCTTTACACTCTGGTTTTGCTCAAAACATCGTCTTGTAAGCTTTTCTAATAACTGCAACCATTTCTGACGCGTCCTTACCGAGAAGAAAGCAAAACCTCACTGCTGAACTTTGTCCATTTAATTACATCATTAAAAGAAAACGAGGCAGAAAAAAACTACTTTAAAAAAAAAACGCACGCAACTCCTTTTCAACACCTCTCAGACTGACCACAGTGACTGTCCTGAATTCAAGAAGAGTTGCGCTTTCATCCCCTATCGGCCAAAATGTGAACTACACTTTTGGGTACCCCCTCGTATCTCATTTTTCCAAAGGAAATTCTATAAAAATGGCTCAATTACCCTATAGAAATAAATTAAAACAATATTTCCATAAAACTACTAGTCTTCAAATGCTTCCGCGTAAGATAATAAAGCCGTTTTTCACAAGTGGTAGACAAAGCTGTAAATATTTGAAGAAAGCTCACAACACCTCGTATATTTAGAGGAGTTAATTGTGTGTCAAGGGACAGAGCTGGACTGTGTGTCAATATTAATTACACCCGGTGACCTGGGACATCTGCCCCATCATCAACCTTGTGATACATTAATGTCCTTGGAAATGCAGACTGTCTCAAGCATCAGCAGTTGAGTAGCTTGATTACAGTATACCTGTTGCAAGTAAGACGGAATCGTTGAAGGTCAAAAGTGGACATATTTACCGTCCCTGCTACGAATTTCCGTATAAGTGTTGTAAATATTTTTTATATAAAAAGGGAAAAGATGGTCTTGTTTAGCGAGACAAAGTTTTGACAACGAAACCCTCTTTACAACTCAAGTTCAACTCAACCTTTACCTAATGTTACTCTATAACAACTGGGACTCGTGGCGTGGTCCTGTAATCCAGCTTCATGGAGGTCAGGTTTTGAGGATGGTATAGGTCTAAAGCTGCTCTGATAGCCTCAGTGATCATCTGATGATACCCGCATCAACCCCACCATAGTTTAGACATTAGACCATCACCTGCGTGGTTCGGAAGTCACGTTGCCGTTGGTCCTTGTATTTCCATTGGTCATTGGGCTATTAATTAAGACCCATTCTAAGGAAGAGTCGGCTTCCTAGTTTGTAACAGAATTACACCTCATAAGTAGCCACTATCACACTCATCCTTCACCACATATTTGCCTTAAAATACCCTTCATGAGAGTGGTCGGCATCTCAAATAGTGATTTAGTGATTTATAATCACTTAACAAGTTGTTAGTGGTGACGGTAAGCGATCGATCTCGCAACACCGGATTGATGAGTTCCGGAGTTGCGCGCGATGCCAACCTGCCACTGATATGTCCAAGATTTTTTCTCAAGGTCGGAGGAGAGTAGTAAAAGAAGACTGATGGACAGAATTAGCCACAAAGTGTATTTCTAAAGGAGATGAAAGCAGAAATCAAACAGGCTGCAGCCTGACAACTAAACATGCACACAAATAAATTACATTTTAACTGTTTTGCGTATTGGGGTCTTACATAGGTTCTATCATTCCGCTCAAGTTCAGAAAGACATATTTCCTGTTTAGTTGACAACAAACTTAAAACTGAAATATTTATTACTAGTGCATTGACTGTAAAAAAAATTAAAATGACTGCAACAAATTAAAATACGTTTTGATTACTGTTATTTCGCAAAGACAAGGTTAACTGTAAATATTGTACCATTGATAGATAGGTTTTATATCAGCTCGAAGGTTTGTCATTTCAAGTATCTTAGTTTGTCTAAACAAAGGCATTAATGCAACAAAACTAGTTAAACATTCGTTTGAAATCATGAATTTTTTTGTTTCATTAGTTTGAGGTTTTGAGTTGGCTTGCGGGAGTCTCAGGGCGGTGATGGTGTGGTGGCGCGCGTGGTCGGGGCGAACCTTTGGTCTGAATGAGCGAGTGAATGCGAGTTTAAAAACATATAACATTCAAAGATTTCAATTTCTTAACTTTAATATTTTTTTTTAAAATATTGTCTTTCATGTTTAACAACATTTTCATACATTATGTAGAAATTTTTCTTTAACACCATTCAAGTAACTAAATATTCTATTTCACATAATGTTTTGTAGTTTTTAATTTGAGTTCTTAGTATAGTATTGTACATTTTAAATTGTATGAATATATTTATATTGTTTGTATAATTATATTTAAATTGAATGTATATATTTTAAACTGTTTGTATATAATTATTAAATTGTTATATTTTGTACTGTGGTTAAGTGGAAGAGAGGACTTTAAAGTCCTAGCTTCGTCACCAATAAAGACGCTTTTCATTTCATTGCAAAACAGGCTTACTTGTTATGGCTCATACTTAAAACTGGCCTCTATGTTATCGGAACCCCATCTGTCTATCTAAATTAATATTAGAAAGGGGTTTTATATAGTAAAAGAGTTTTATGAAAAGGAACGTGCTATAATGGAAGAATCGTGTTTAAGGAAGATGCCTGCTGGGCTTCTTTGCATAAAGTGAGCTTTATGGTTATATCACAACATTAGAGACACTCTTTCTCTTCGGCCAGCTGGGTTTTGGAGCAATATGTATTTAGCATATGTACGTAAGTACAATAATACAATGATTATATGAATGAATAATTGAATGTATGTTATTTATATTATAATAATAATTTATACAGTTTAATTAGGGAAAAAAGAGAAAAGTGCACATTTTTTATTATAAATAGTTGAAAGGTCCATAAAGGATAATAAACAGGTTAGGAACCAGAAGTTAATGTAAATATAATAAAAAACATAAATCAGCCAAAACGAGTATTTACTAAACCAACTGGAGTAAAGCCACATAAAACAGTACAAACCACCAAACAGTACCAAACCATCTGAAAACGAGACCTCTCCTAAATCCTTCAAGCAAAGTATCTTCAATTTTCTTCTTAGTCACTGCTTTTATAGTGTTCCGGAGTACCTCGCTTGGTCATCGGGACAGTCCACATAAAAAGAGCTCAGGGTTTGCGAAACTAATTGTTTGTTTCTTTCTTGCCTACACAATGTGCATTTTTCACTAATATTTAACTTAAACAGTTTTGTTAAAACCCTACACACTTGTATGTTTTTATCTTTTAATGTTATTTTTACTGCAAAATATATTTAATTTAAATATTGTACTTTGAATCAATGTAAATTGATGTAAATGATGAAAATAAATGACTATGACTACAACTTACTGTACACACGATTAATACTGAATTGAAAAGATAAAATATCTTAAATTTAAGCCGGTAAGAGTTTTTGATTTCAAAACCACAAGTATTCAGATTGAAATTTGTGTAGAATAAGTTGGTTTAAAGTACATTTGGGATGACTAAACTTCGTTTTTAAACGCGAATATCATTGTAGTACAAGCTTTACATACTTGTACAATGTATAGTACAAGCTGCGACATGCTGAGTAAAGAGTTTCGTATGTTGTATTTATGTATTTATTCTTTCAACGGTCTAAGCCAATACATAAATACCAAGTCAACGTGTAACTCGAAACAATTTGAGGTTTACTACAAGTGTGACTATAAACATAAGTTCGCTTACCACCGACCTAGGTGAACGAAAACAAGAAGTTAAAAAGAAACATAGTCAAACTTTTCGAGGGAAATATCCAATTTCGTAAAACCAAAAATTATTAATTAGCAGGTGCAGGTACCAATGATTGCTGTAAAAGGTCCTTAGGGTCCACACAAGACTGTTCTGCAGCTTTTTTGAACTTTAGATCTTTAGGTTCGACTGGGACTCGTGGAGAGGTCCTGTAATCCAGCTTCATGGAGGTCAGGTTTTGAGGATGATATAGGTCTAAAGCGGCTCAGATAGTCTCAGTGATCATCTGATGATACCTGCATCAACTCCCACCATCGTTTAGACATATCTGACCATCACCTGCGTGGTTCGGAAGTCACGTTAAGCCGTTGGTCCTTGTACTTTCATTGGTCATTGGGCTATTAATTAATGACCCATTCTAAGGAGAGTCGGCCTTAGTTTGTAACAAGACTACACCTCATAACTCATTACTATCACTCATCACACTCATCCTTCACCACATATTTGCCTTAAAATACCCTCATGAGAGTGGTTGGCATCTCAAATAGTGAATAGTGAAGAAACATTTAAAACAATTGCTTTAAAAACAAAACAAAAATGTTTCGGTAAAATGTTTAAGTACAAACTTTTGATCGCAACTTTTGTACGGACGTGATAATAAAAGCATTGTGTGTCGTAAAATTACCTCTAATCGAAAAGTCTGATCAGTTAATAAAGTTGCCGATCCCTCGACCACAGCTCATTGAAGCAAACTGAAGTTGCCTCCGGGGTGTTTGACCACGCAAACTTTCCTCTTAAACTGGAAACAAAGTTTCCAACAAACTGAAGGTGCTTATGTACTAAGTGAACAGAGCGTTGTCAAGGGACATTGTATGTTCATATACAAACTTTAGTTTATAAAACTCTGAGTGATAAATTTGATTAAGGATGACAAAAGGAAATATGTGTTAAGAGTTATTCCCACACATGCACGCAGGCATGCCATTTATATACACATTTATTCTCTCTTTGAAAAAGGTAAAGCTATAGTGAATGAAATTAGATTATTTAGACATTTAGTGATATATTATTAAATTCATGTTATACTAAATATTTCTTTACCATGCTTTGAACAAATTTTGTTTACGTCAAATTCAATACCGACTGGAAATACACATTTCATGGTCCTTACCATGTGGACGGCATAAATATCTTATTTTCCCAAAGGAATTTCGTTATAAACCTTACTTATTTTGATAAGGTAGTTTATGATTTTAATCTATATTGTTGAACACGTTCGGACTCGTGGCGTGGTCCTGTAATCCAGCTTCATGGAGGTCAGGTTTTGAGGATGATATAGGTCTAAAGCGGCTCAGATAGTCTCAGTGATCATCTGATGATACCCGCATCAACTCCCACCATCGTTTAGACATATCGGACCATCACCTGCGTGGTTCTGAAGTCACGTTAAGCCGTTGGTCCTTGTATTTCCTTTGGTCATTGGGCTATTAATTAATGACCAATTCTAAGGAAGAGTCGGTATTAGTTTCTAACAAGACTACACCTCATAACTCATTACTACCACTCATCACACTCATCCTTCACCACTTATTTGCCTTAAAATACCCTCATGAGAGTGGTCGGGACCTCAAATAGTGATTTAACTGTGTGAGCAATTCTATGCTTCGGCACAACCGAAAACGTAAAGCTACTTAAATACTCGAAAGATCCTCTATTCAATACGAATGCTGGTTTAACAAACCATTCGAAAGATATTGCATCCAGCGAGATCCGAGATAAGAGGGATAATCTTTATATGATTGGAGGTATTCACCTGAAGTACCGTATTACATATTTGCAGACAACCATTGTAAAGATCTGTTTACTCTTGTACCTTATGGGGTAAATACTCATGCTTACTTATGCAAGATACATTTGTACTCTAAGCGTACATTAAGTTTAACATTTTAGTATTTATTGATGACATTACTGATTATGAAGAGTTGTCTAACCTTTATTACGAAATAAGATTTACTTTTGATATTTTAACATAAGATCATAACGTGAATAATTATTGAAACGGGTTTACGTGTAAATAACTTCTAAACAATAAAACTTTACTAACCAAATCGTGTTTACGTGGAATTTACGATGGTTTGCAATAATTGAGTTAGAATTAATGATACTAACAAGGTCATCTATAAGCCACGTGAAATCAAGTTTCTAGATATTTAATTATTATTCAGAGCATAAAGTAAATAATAATTGGTTGACCTTTACGGAATCAAGCGACTAAGCTTGGAAGCTTTTTCTGCAGTAGTCATTACTTTAAATCGCGTTTTCAGAATATTTATCAACAAGTTTTAAATAAATAAATTGTAGCGCAGTTTTAAATGTAAAAATTGTTATTATTAAATGACATTCGTAGACTACGTCTGTTAATGAAAGATTGGAAATTTGAAAAGTGTTATTAACAGACGTAGCCTGTTCATGCCTAATGTATTTTAATAATAAAATCTCGTCTGTACAAATCTTCAAATTTCAACTACAAGTTGTTAAGTAAAAGCAAAAGAACGGACTTTCCAGCCACTTCCGGAGAAAACTACTCTAACGTTTCTGTAGTTAGAAACTCCAATGTCTTGTGACTACACTCAATCTAGAACCACATTTAATTAATATCTTAACTCTAAGCACTAACCTTAGGACTATTCCAACCAATATTTTACAATATGCTACATCATGAAAATTGATGGTTTGTCAAAAATTACAATTGCCAAATATGGACAAGCAAAACAAGGAACATATAGAGATAAAAAACCACATGTTAGCCTTAACATACAATCAAGTTGAAAAACAAATAGCTGAAAACACAGATTTGGTAAGTAGTTATTAATTGAAAGGATTCACGAACCTCGCACTGGGGGCACACCAACTAAACATCCCTGTAGGTTTGGTAGTTGAAGCCCGGTCTGAAAAAATGAGTGGAGGGGGAGTGGGTTGGGAAGTTTGAGGCACAATAGCCGACGGGGGAGGGGTCCTTGATTTTCATGGGAGTAGGGCAACATAAAACATATATCAAGGAAAACAAGAAAATATAACATTGCAGCCTAACTGTATTTAGTGTATTCCATGCTTCGCCTATATGGGCGTTCAATTACGAGAGACGTGTATGTGTGTGTTAGTCTGGTCCATTTCAGGGTCATTGCGTTCTGGTTTTATGTTATCTGTTGCGACTTTTCTGGCTGAAATTGTTTACCGTTTTGAAAAATGGGTTTTTTACATAGGTATCCAGAGGGGTCAACTTTATACTACTTTTGCCAATGGGATTGTCATTTAGTTTTATCAAAGTTCCCTCAAATTTCTTTGTAAAATGTGTTTCATGTTTTTGATGTGCCTCTCCCATGAAAACATCAAACCCTCCCTTGTCGCATAAAAAAGTTTAAACTTCCCCAATTGTATTCCACTCATTTAAGACTGGCCGTCAACCACTGAATTAAGGGGATGTTATAAGTGCATGCCCCATAGTGCGAGGTTCATGAAACGAGTCTGGGTGAGATCCTTTCAATTAATAAAACTTTACCATCCCGTGTTTTTTGGAATTACTTGTTTTTTCAGCTTGATTACAGCGTTAATACTAACATGTATTTTACCACATAACGTGTCCTGTTTTAATTTGTCCATATTTGTAATTTTAATTTTGACAAGCATCAATTTTCATGATGTAGCGCTTGTAAAATATTGGTTGGAATAGTCCCAGGTTAGTGCTTTCTAAGATATTAATTAAAATGTAGTTCCAGATTAGTGTAGTTCCTCTGAAGACGGGGTGGAGTTTAATAACCACCTGAAACTAGAGTAGTTTTCCAGAAGTGGCTGGAAAAGTCCGTTCTTTCTTTTAATTAATCTCTCCGCCACTATTTCAAATTTCAACTACAAGTTGTTGTTGTTTAATGTAAATTGTTCATGCTAAATTGTGACACAGCCTGTTTGAGTACTTGTCTCTGTAGTACACTATATCTAATATATGAAAGAGTGAAAACCACTCCCAAAAAGTAAAATGGAGCCACTCTTAATGATAGTTCTGGGTTTCAACCCCAAAAGAGCGGAATTTAATATATCTGAGTGGTCTTCTCACTTTCAATTTAGAGTGTAAGATGGCATTCTCAATACAACCTTTAGGTTAAACTAGCTGAGAGTACCCGTGCTTCGCCTCGGGCTTGTTAACATAGCTGCTGTATACTTTAAGAAAATTGCTAATAAAACCAGTTTCCTATAAAGCTTAATATCCTAAAAAACAATTTCTTTTGCCTCTGATTTAAACATACCTATGCATGATTTGTTTTAAGTTGTAACATACCTTATGATCTGTTTCTCCACACTAAAGCAAGCTTTCCGAGCAAACGGTTTAAGATACGGTGAACATGCTCAGCACCAATCTTGTAGAGGATTAAATTTTAATCCTTAATTTTAATCAAATGGGCTGTCAAAACTTAAAAATCACTTAAGGGTTTTCTAGAATTTCGCGTTAAAGTATTAGGTTTATTAATTTTTATATGTAATGAGGTCTTATCAATAACCGCCATCTTGAAAATATTAAATAATCAAATACGTTAATAGCCTATGAGTTGGCCAAGTATATAAGCCACATTCCTGTAAAATTTCATTAAGAATTGGTCCAGTGGTATATGCGTGATTGAGGAACAGACACACACCATCTCATTTTTATATATTAGTAAGGATGAGGTGACTATCCAGTAAATCCAACAACTTTTATTGTATTCCATTTTACAAATTGTTGTATTTGGACTTATTCCTAGTTTACGTTTATTGAAATTTTAAGTAAACTGTAACATTGTATATATTGTGTATATGTTTAATTTGAATACTGATTTATTTTTCTTCTGTTTCATACAGCTAGCTGTGTTCTGTTTCCGGAGGCGGGATGAGAACTTGTTGAGACAGTTATTATTTAGTTTGCAGGAGTTTGCTACATAGTCCTCCACTGTGAAACTTTGTCCTTGTTCCAACAACCTACGCAGAGTCTTATCTCATGAATTTTGAAGTGCGTATTATACGAAGCACTACCGTTAAGTTCTGTTCTTAATTATTAAATTATTTGGGAGTGTAAAAACATTGCTATTTAAGTTCATTGCCTTGAATGAGAATAAAACCAAACTTTTGGAGTAGTTATCGACTGACATATAAGTTTATAAACACTATAACAGTTTTTAAAACTGAAATAAAGACGGCAATGTCATGAAAGCTGACATTGTATTATAAAGACTTGTTTAAAAAAGTATACACTTTGATATGGTTCTAGATAGAATTCACGTAAATGGTATTTCATCAAACACCTTTGAAATTTTAAATACGTTTTTATGTTTGCTACATTTTATTATTTTATGTTTTAACAGCTTTTGTTAACTGTCATAAACGATAAGTCTATCCAGTTGCTACTATGCAAAACTGGCTTTTACGGTTATACCAATTAATCTGCATATTTACAGTTAACTGTCATAAATCGAAAAGTCATCGATTCAGCTGCACTATAAATCTATGCAAAAATCATTTGGCTTTGGCAATCTCGCAGCCCGGTTATTAAAGATACATAAGAATCTGTGAATTATTACTAGTATCTGTCAGACGACAGTTAGCCATAAACGAGGATGCTAGACGAGCTTTGAATCTTGGGGTCGTAAACAGAATCGAATGTCCATTGTATGATAGCGGCAGCTTCGCTTATAATCGTGTTTGCTTTACCTCATTAAGTTTGACGATCTCACAAGTACGGTACATCTGAAGCAAGAAGGTAGCGGTTGGCAGGACTACGACAGACAGTGTATAACAACCTGAACCAGTATCAATAAGTCCACTGAGGATGCTCGATTGTAAAATGAGCGAAACGTTTAGCACTGTAAATAATGTAAAAATGTATTGACACGGTCTGTACCGGAAGATTTAGATGATAGTGGCATGTAAAATAAAACCTTAACCTTTCCAAACCTAAAACACAAGTAATCTTACAAGACTTTCACTTACAGTATGATAAAGCTGTACAACCCCCATGAAAGATGATCATGTTGAATGCATTACATAAAATATATTTTAAAATATAATTAACAAAAGATTCAACACATAATCCAGTACCTTCATAATATCATGTTAATACTTGCTATTATTTCACAACACAAGTAAATTTAGTTTCGGAAAACCAGTAACTATCAAGATAGAGAACAAAACGTTATAAACCTCACAACATCTGCTCCTCTTGTCCAAACAAACAAAGCTCTCAATGAAACTCTACAGAAACAAGACATTTCTCCTTTTCACGCTTAACTGAGTGAAAACCTTACCAACATTGACATTGGAGGAGGTAATGGTATTGAGTGCATATATTGTCAACCTCAACGAGTAATAAGTTATACAAAATGCCAGTTGTGAAACGCTTTTTAACGGAATTAGTGGTATAATACCTATCGGAGTTAACAGGAAAACTTGGAGTAAAATTAGCACTTTGAATGTTTGACTCGTTTTCATTACAATTTTGTCTTTCAACTTAAACACCTGGTGTACCTAGGTACAGAAACATACTGTTTCTTAGGATTGAAGGTAGTCAATTCGTACTCATATGTACAAGTCAATAACTATGCTTTTTTTCTCGCTGCGCTCTTTTTTCTCACCACGGTTTCGATTCATGAGGTTTGTTTCTAGTATTTTTTGATAATTTTCACTACCGCTTGCCTTTGTTGGCATTTCGTCCACTTCAAACGCCTCTCAGGAAAACATAGTCATTTGTAATAATTTTCAAACTTCAAGCCATTCCATTCAAACATTAATATTGTATGATTGTCAAAATTGTTTACAGTTTACCCCATAACGTTTTATCAAAACCTGTACAGACATGTGTTTTGCCCTGATTTGTTAAGCTAGTCTTCGATATACACAGTGTGATTTTTTATCAGCATCGTTGGAGAAAAATTGTCCATAATTAATTTTTGCTTTTATCCAATGTTAAGACATGGCTGGGACAAAATAAAGCATTTACAAACATAAAACATTTGACGGCATTTACTCAATGCACCCGTAAGTCGAATTCCACTGAAATCGGTCTACCCATTGATTTCCAAGTGCAGGTCAATTGACACTATTACACACATGAGGACAACCTTCATCCAGAAAGACATGTTCTGAATTAATTCTTTCGGCTTGAAAACCCTAATATAGATTGTTTTGCAACCAAACACAGGTTGAATTTTATGATTACAATAATTATTTTTCACGAGTAAAATGAGAGAAAGTCCTATACATTACTTCCTGGTCAGTGTTGCTCCATTATTTGTTAAATACGTCGAACTAAGCACTTGGGTCAAAACTCAACGATTGAACATCGACTACACACAGATGATTGAACAAATAACAAAACTTGATTTGATAACAATATGTTAACTAGAGTGAAAAGGTTCACTCATACAAGAAAAGGTTCGAATCACAAACTCTAGCCACAAACGATGCATACTTTCTTGCTTGATCAGTTCCACAAGTTTGAGAGTTGCAGTTTGATATCAAACAGCAGCTGTTACTCAGTTATCAAACTACTGAAGCCAATTTGCAATATATTTGCATTCGAAACCTTGTCAGCGTAGTTTTAACATGGGGTGCTACGTTATGACTATTACCATATTTATCCAGCCATTTAATCTACATGATTCATGTTCTCTCGGAAGTCCTAAAGTTGGTTTGTTTTCCTACTTTTTGTATAGGATAGCGTTTCGGGCAGTATGTCTTAACTATATATTTAAAAAACTATTTAGATTAAAGGAAAAGGCGGTTGGAATTATTTCAAATCTGATTTGAGAGAATTATGGTGTAATATTTTGAAAGGGCTTGAATTGCTGACTTTTCCTTGTCACTATGTTATATACTTTTGGTGCACTGTTTGCGAAATCGCAGTTTAATTTAAAACAGAATTATTAATGCATGTAAAGGGTAAAGATAATTTGCAAGTTACTTAATCAAAGAACAAGGGTTTTTGAAAATCGTCATTGCAACTTGGTCTTAGATCTATATAAATAAAATAAGAATTTTGTCTGTACATTGCAATGAATCCTTCGGGTTTTGGTTATTTGGTGTTTATATACTATGCAAAGACCGAAACTGGCGCTAAAAGAATTCCTGTCTGACTGTAACGTTTTTAAGGCATATTAGACCGCTTACAACTCGAAATCGGCAGAATCTATGGCGGTGAAACTTCGTTTAAGGGTGTGTCTTTACCTATGTTTTGTATCAATACAAAATCCACAAAATAAATGGCAAGGGACCAAAATGGCTCTGAACACGGGTTTTAGGCATTTTGGACCGCTAATAAGTCAAAGTCGGCGGAAACTATGGCAATGAAATTTTGTTTGATAGTTAAGCTAATCACGCAGTGTGTCTTTAGAAACATTTGAAGTCCATATGACATCCTGGAAATAAATTTCAAAACACCAAAGCGGCAAAAAAACTTAAAACTGCCGGAACGGCGAGAGTAACTATGACTCTCACAAGGTAGCCAACACTTATGAGGAGAAGATGGTGAACTAACAGGCAAACTAAATGGCTTTTCTAAGGATAGATAGGAAACTATTTTTGTTTTCTTTAAATGTGCAATTTTCTTAAAATATACACACAGCTATGTTATTAAAGCCCCGAGGCGAAGCGCGGGTACTCTCAGCCAGTCATTTAATAAACTCCCTTGAACTATAAAGTTTAGAAAAGTCTTTAAAACAATTTAAAGAGTGATCTTATGACTTGAGCTTTTTACCTTGTTAATGAGCTTATCGTACGTATTCTCAATGCTTAATTCCACCAATCTTAAATTCCCCCTTCTAGTAAAACTTGTCTTTATTGTTGTTTGTTTTGTTATGCAATTGTATTTATTTTTAATGCAAATAAAATTGTTATTTGTAGTGAACTTACCTAGGAGAAACAATTTTAAAACTGAAAAAATAAATGCGTTGTGAGGTGTATGGTTCTAAAACGGTCTGGGAATATAGGCCTTTATCAGCCTTGTCATAATGCTGTGACCGCATGCCTTTTAGTGTTATCCTACAAACAGGTGTTTGCTCAAATATCTTTTGATACCGTGTTGCATATGAGTATACTCGTAGTTATAAAGTCAACGTTTTGACTAACGAGGGTTTAATAACTTCGTCGAGAACTGAATTTATTGACGAGATAAAATTAGCAATAATTAAGTTGAATTAAAGAAATAATAGTTTATTAAATCAATCCTATGGTTAATTGTAAACATAAATAAAATTGTGGCATAAAACTTGAAACAGTAAAATTTTAAAAGAAGACGTATAATTTACGCTGGAGTTCCTATTGATATAACTTGGGATTGCCATGTAGACAGCCTATGCTCCAAGATAGCTTCAGGCATTTATGTACTGAGGGAACTATCAAAATACTGCCCTACTCAGGTACTGATGCCGGCGTATTACGGAGTAATATACCCACACCTCACCTACGGAGTCGTCTGTGGGGCGGTTGTAAAATCACACCTTTTCAGACTTTTATTCTAAAAAAAAGCAATGCGAATCATTGCAAAATTCAATGGGGAGAGTCGTGCAGACCAGCGTTCAAAGTCTCAATCTGTTTACCCCGTCTCTATATTCTTGAGACCCGTTTTCTTCAAGACCAAATGCGATCCCGTAAGAGGTGTAGACATACACTCTATGACACTAGAGGCAGGGAAAACTAACGGACTGGGCGACACAGAACGGTGGTTTACGAGCGTTTGCCTTCTCAGGCAGGAGCCCGTTTTGTCAACATATTACCAAATTCGATAAAAAGTGCTCCAACGCCACAGGCGTTCAAGTCTCGT
Source organism: Matsumurasca onukii (assembly GCA_018831715.1). Classification (NCBI taxonomy): domain Eukaryota; kingdom Metazoa; phylum Arthropoda; class Insecta; order Hemiptera; family Cicadellidae; genus Matsumurasca; species Matsumurasca onukii. The sequence goes on along the minus strand of CM032058.1, from coordinate 51,260,988 downwards.
CTAAAAGCAGTTTTGACCGCAAACACTTTCTACAGTTCAGACGAGTTCTTGGCACATTAATGGGAGACCTAGAGAGGAATGGCTACCGGCCTACGGATGCTGAAGTGGGCAAATTCGAATGAATGAGCCAGTGCGATTGCAAATATTGTATGTATGAATGAGATCTCGATGTAAGTATGAGTGCCAAAATTGTAGCTTTCAAATTAATAATTTATTGACGATTCCAATGCAATGTATATCAAATTAAACTATTGTTTTTTTTGGACATTAAAATTGAAGATTTGAAAAATGTATATTGTTTATGGAATAAAACATTTATTTATTTATAAAACGATTTACCACCACCATCTTGTTCTAGTTGATCATCTATCTTAGATCCTAGGTCGTTGGTTTTTAGTGCTCTTGTTAGGCTCGGTGACATACACGCTTATAATCTATTTCATGTCACAAATACAGTTTTTATATCATTAATCCCCACTTTTTGTATCGCTCCCCCAAATCACATTTTCTAGTATACCGATCATGTAAGTTACGAATTTAATTCATGGATTAAAAAAATCCATCCGTGACAAGTTTTGTGAATTTAATAACAGAAAATACAATCTGTATATTAAGAGTTAAGAATGTTGCGCACTTGTTGCACAGTTATTAATTTTATTAAGTTAATTATATTTTTTGCTGTTATAGATTGTTAAGTGTCTTGAGCAATTGAATTAGGAGAAAAGACTGGACCATCTGATCGTCTAATAAGAATAATGTAGCATGATGATTACACCAAATGTCCGTTTCTCATACCGAAGTGACATTGTAAAACCATTCTTTACCATTATGAAAACAAAGAGGTAGGATCTGATTTCAATTATTTCACTTCTTCTTATCAGTTGAAACTAGGCATGTATTACATAGTTAGTAAGCACGCTACTCAGTATGAATGGTGACGTAATCATGAAGTAAGTGTAAGTAGTACTTACCTGTAACTGTTAGTAGTACTTACTATGAATGAGTAGTACTTACCTTGTACTATCTACGTGCTCTAGTTGCGTGCTTATCTGTGTTGCGGTGATGTATTCTCAGTATAAATTATGAACACTCGCATTACGTTAATGTCTTCTCTACCGGTAGAACCTTTGAATAGGTAGGTAATCAGGTAGATAACCACCTGAAGAGGAAATTATTTTTATTAGATTCGAGCAAGCCCTACAATTTTGTATTTCGTTTGCAATAAAATTGTCCGAATGCTCGGGCAGAATTATTTGCTTTCAGCCTTTTTGAAACTAACAGTTTTTTTAGTTCTCGCCCCGTAGCGAAGCAGGGATAGGACAGCTACTACAAGCATAATAGTACAATAAAAATAATAACGAATACAGAAAATCTAAAATAAAACATAACTGAACTATAAAAGCGAACCAATTACGAATCGCGCTGCGTAGTGGCGTAATTTTCATTACGTCACTTAAGTTTTGTTGGCCACTTCTTTCATATTGAAATGTAATCCAAAATAAGACTGACCACTTTAATTAAGTCCTCTAATTATTACACATTTTTAATAGTTTTCAATACATGTTGAATCACTGACCAACTGTTTCTGAAATATTTAACAGACTTAAGAGAATGGTCGAATGAGTAAAATGAAATAAAAGTTATTACATTTCTCGGAAATCTGATTGAAATCACCAGACCAAAAACACTGGTTCAAGCCAGCTGGTTTGTTTGAACTTGTTTCAGAATGTGTTTCAAATGTACGTAAGCCCTCAAATCTAAATAAAAATTACTGGATATAAAGAAAACTTTACACAATTTTAACAAACTGGTTTTAATTTTCATATTGATACACACATTTTTGTTACCCTTCCTTGAAACAGCAATAGTTTTGGGGAATAAGCTAGATCTGCGGTTGCAGTACTAAACCAATAGTCGCCAGTTCAGATTGCTTGACTATTACGTTTACTTTAGTCAAGCTATATCCTGACGTAGGATTCAGCTGAATCAGATCCTTAATGGGAAAATGATTGATTAGTTTAATGCGCTGTAACAGCCTAATAGTGCGTAGAGGCTAAATAATTACGTGAGTGTATATTGGTACATTTCGGTAAAATGATGGTTGACAATAATTTTTCGTTTTAAAAGGTTTTCGAGTTTGAAAGTTTACGGTTTATTTTTTTCTTAAGTTCAGTTTAGTGAGCACAATGTTTAAGAGGTTTCGGGATTTTAATCTGGTTCCACCTTCAGGTGAAAGGCAACCTTAAAACTACGGATAAATTACAAATAAACCAGTCTCAAGTAGACAGTCACAAAAGAATAACTAAATCACTATTTGAGATGCCGACTACTCTCATGAGGGTATTTTAAGGCAAATATGTGGTGAAGGATGAGTGATGAGTGGTAGTAATGAGTTATGAGGTGTAGTCTTGTTACAAACTAAGGCCGACTCTTCCTTAGAATGGGTCATTAATTAATAGCCCAATGACCAATGGAAATACAAGGACCAACGGCTTAACGTGACTTCCGAACCACGCAGGCGATGGTCTGATATGTCTAAACGATGGTGGGAGTAGATGCGGGTATCATCAGATGATCACTGAGACTATCTGAGCCGCTTTAGACTTATATCATCCTCAAAACCTGACCTCCATAAAGCTGCATTACAGGACCACGCCACGAGTACCAGTCAACCAAAATAAAGACAGAAGCATTTCTACTAACCTTCACTTTTACTGCTTAAAACAAATGAATAAATAAATAGCTGTTAAAGTCAAACAAATAAAACAGTGAATGATTCAAAGTATACTATGCCCAACATCTCAAAGAAACAGTTACAAGTACACGTTGTTTCCTTATTTATGACGGGTTATTTTACGCTGATTACTTTGGGTAAGTTCTTTTCTAGTTCCTTTGTTATGTTTTAAAGTTACTTTTCAGTTATCTGTTATACTTTGAGAAAAAGAACTTACATCCCGAAGTGTCGTAAACATACTCAATATTATTTAACCTTTCTCACCACAATCAAGGTCTGATCGAATGGATTTTTTTATGTTTGTTATTCATGTTAAGTATGTCGCCCTTGCTTCTTATAAGATGTTTAATCAAAACCTGATAATAAGCCCAGTTTACAGCGTAAAATACAAATTTTGAGAGGCAAAGTGTCAGTAAGCATTAAAAGGTACTTTTGATTCCTCTAATAAAATGTACCGAGTTCCGTTGCGCTGGAAAAACTGGATAAAAAGTTATAAAAGCGTTTCCACACTTTTGCCTGACTCTATTGAGTTATATTCGCACAGGTCACAAGCTGCGGTTTCCAGTTCATTGGTTTGGCAATGGGTTCAATTTCATCCAGTGAGTCAAATCTACAGAATGTATTATAAGGTAACTACCATAAAAACTCGATTTAGGTATATGACTGGCAAAGGTACATTTGGACGGAGGAGCAGGTATGGACCAGATAGGAGGGTTAGTACCATGGTGGAGAGGCTAGTCTATTTATGTTAAACCGACCGTACGTACACCAGATAGTAAGCTCTGAAGTTAGGCACAAAAATAAACAAACTAACAGCACAATAAATACACAAATAATATTATCATACACGGCAATTTGTATAAGTTGAAACCTTCAATAGATTATTAACCTGGCTTATTCATACTCTAAATTTAAATAACGTACATGTAGTATTTATCTAAATAAATTTTAATTATAATTAATATTATTATTTAAATCACTTTATTCAAATTTCTTAAATTATTTTGATGGAATACATACTGTAGTTTGTCATTCAAAAATATGTTTTGACATAGGGAATACAACCCATATACGTAAAAGAGAGTGTCCTGACTCACTCACTCATTATCAAACCACAGCCCAAACTACTAGACCTACAGACTTTGAACAACAAGTTACTTTATTCAAAACAATTTCAGTAACAGTTATTCAAAACAAACTTTCAACTTTAAGGGTGGCATTTCTCGGCGGGATTAACTATGACTCTCGCAAGGTAGCAAACACCAAAAAGCAACGATCTGGTTTGCGAATGTGTATCTGATGGGCATTAGTTAATATTTTACCGGTGGTTAGCTTCTTGGGTGTCCATCCAAAGTCTACAGGTTACATCTACAATGTAAAAAAATCAAGAGTAATTGAAAAACGTTAATTTAAAAATTAGAAAAATAAAATGGATAACACAATACTTAAAAACCTATTTCTGCACAAGCATTGCCATTATCAGGTTTTATAACAATAACAAAGGGCTTTATTGCTAAATAAAAGTTGTACAACAGGCAAAGTTAGGGCTTTAGACTTTAGAGCCCTCTCTACAAAGGTGTTATGGTTTTCTTCTCAAAGATCACTTTGCTAGGATAAAGTTAACTTCACAGTCATGATACTGTAACATATTGCATCCGTACAGAAGCACGGGTAAACAGCTAGTAAGCTACACAACTAAGTTGTTCACTATTTTTTACTAATCAATCAATAAAACCATACCCTAAATACTTTTTTTTCAAGCAGAATACAAAATGAGATTGAGTTATTGTTTGAAACACTTCAGGCACAAATTGAACTTCCCACAAACTCGGGAAAGTCACGTTCTCCGTTATATCACGTTCTTGTTCATGTAAAATCCGGTTTAAACCATAAAGAGGTATTAATTAAAGATTTAAAAATATTTCTTATTTGTGTACCACTATTTAGTTACTAGCATACCATTGTTCATTTTCAATACTTTGTATACAGAGTTATTACAAATGATGTTCACGATTTCAAGTGTGTATAAAATGTAGTTTTGTATGTTATACGAAAGAAACAAAATTGTTACATTTAAAGAAAACTCAAAAGGTTTCGTCACAAGAACTCATAACTATAAATGTTGATACGGGTACTCCTTGTGCTACAACATATGTCAATCCTATAATCAAGCACTTGCCATGCGTTCAAGAGTGTCTTGATCCATTGTTTCGATGGCATTAGTAATCCGTTTCTGGATCTCAGGTTTGCTAATGGTAATGGTGGTATGTACACCTTACCTTTGATGTAACCCTACAAGAAAAAATAACAGGGAGTGTTATCCGAAGATATTGGAGGCTAGTTCAAGAGTACGTAATCATTCAGTCCACCGCGCCCGATCCATGTCACAAGCACAAATGATGAGCATAGGTAGCATTTTTTTACAAATGCGGCCATTTGTTTTGAAATTAAATTACTACTTGCGATTAGACTGATTACTGGGAGGATCTTTATTACATCTAGTTCTAAAAATTGGTTACACAGATTAGCTAAAAAAATTGGTTAATTTGATAATTCAGTACACAACAAGCATTACTGTCCTCCAAATCAACCATTACACAACACGTACAGCAATTGACTTTAGAACCAGCAGATACGCACCCAAACCAGTATAAATAAAACTTTATGAATTTTTCTTTCTATTGGTACCAGTTAAAATGGTATAAAAGCAAATTTACCCATTGATAATTATAATCGAAATCAGGAACATCATTAATTTTGTAATAACCCTGTACTTTGTTTGTAGATCACAAACTCACATCTAGATCACAAATCATGGTGGAGAAATTTATCTATGTGGGAGAATCCAGGCCGACACACAGCTAAACGCTGAAGCATCGCTGGCGTGAGTAAAGCTAATTTCCTTTGCAATTTGTAACTATGATACACTAATCGTAACTTAAATTAGCTTCAATCACAGCCCGCTTCGGCCTTCAGCCTCAGACTTTCGTACTCTATTACCACATGCGTTGTTCTGGGGGCCAGGGTTGGTGCTCATTTCACATCTTGGACCTGGGTCTTACCACGCTGTTGGCATGGATAACTAATTTTTCCAAAAGATATTCGATAATAAAGAATTATTTTTTAAATCATAGAGCTGTACTGTGCACGAACCGATGTTTAGATGCGTGTTAGTAGATCGTTTAGTAGTTTCGTAATGTAAAGCATACAATACCCCGACTAACGCCGGGTTTGAACTTTAAAAGCACTAGTTATGAAATGGAAAATACTATCACTTCAAAGAGGGAGAATGGACTTAGTGATGGACTGATGTACACTTTGAAGAAAAAGAGCTGAGAAAATAATTCTACTTTGCAAGACAAACAACTTGTGAACACACCTCTGGGGAATTTAGTCAACATCAGAGTGTCTTCATTTTCACTTTTCACTCACTAAATTTAGTTGTATGCAGAAAACTACTTAGTGACGGAGTTTAGCATATAATTGTGGACGTTTCCCATACTTATTGATCAAGAAGAACACGACGTTTCGAGATCTGCAATCATATCCCGTCTTCGGGTGGAAAGTAACTTAAAACCCTTTCACTGAATAACACTTACTTACGTAATACTTATGTAACTGGCGTGTTCGAGATTCGGTTACTGTTGAGGAAAATTCTTTATTGTTGGGATTTAATTAAATTTGGAAACTGTTTGACCAAGATTCAATATCCCACTTGAAATGGATTTCAATCTTACAGAAATCATCGCCTTTTTACCTCTGGCTCACCACACCATTTGGCGTGTATGACATGGAAATACTAGGGTTATTCTAAGGTATGCTAAATAGTAGTTCTGTCTTTAAATGGTTGGATTCAACAAATTTAGTCTATTTATTTTATTTTTTGCAGAGCTCAAAACTGATGCAGTTTGTGTGTATTACACAATGAAACAGTAAATCTTGCAAGACTTTGTTGGGAACAATAGCTTCTAAGTAAGTGAACTAAGAAACTGTTGGATGACCGAAAGAATAAAGTTATTATAGAAGGTGGCATTAGGTCTACGAAGAACATGACGGTATTCAAGTGTTTTCTTTATCTAAGTATACTTCACTGTCTAATTTTGACGCCTTATTAGTCAAAAATGAACGGAAAGTCCGTTTTTTGAAAGTACAATGCAAAATGAGATTGAGTTTTTATTTGAAACGCTTCAGGCACAAATCTAACTTCCTACAAACCCGGGAAAGTCACGTTTTCCCTTATATCACGTTCTTGCTTATGTAAAACCTCAGGTTTGATACATAAAAACAAATATAAATTCTTTACTAAATTTTAAAAACAATTTTATAGAATTAATCACCATACAATTATTCTCTCACGACAGTTTTCTATAGCTCACAAACTATGGTTGCTGTATTTACACAAAAAGTACAATTTCGTTGTACCTACCTGAGATGTATAGCGTATCCATAGCATTTTAGAGATGGGGTTCCAATGTTCCAGTATTTACGCCACAATTAAGTGCGAACATTCTTAAAACTTTGTAAATACGTCTCCGTAAGCAAATCCACACACAAATCTTAAGCTTCAAAAATCTGGCATTAAAATGCCATAAGACGCTCAGGACGGTTCATTTTTCAGTAAACCATTTTGTGACTTGTGAGAGTGTTATAAGAGTACTATCAACTAATTGAAGATGGACAAAACTCCCTACAAAACATTGTTAGCCAAGTTCTATAGGAAACTTAGTTTCCATTTTTATCGCAATATAGAACCAAACATCGTAAAACAAAATCGTTCTAGGTTTTTAACACCTCCTGAGCCAACTTGTAAAACTGTACATAGATTGTTATAATTTTATACAATTCTATTAATTAAACATATAACTGCAGATTGTATAACATATCATATTAATTGGCTATGATGTCATGAGCTATGCCAACTATAGTCAACAAATGGCATGACAAAGACACTACACATAAAAACTAATGCAGTGAATTTAGACATAAAAAAGCACCAATTACGTAACGAAAAACGTTATCACCTAAACAAGTGACCACAGGAGGCATTTGATTGATGCACATTTTAGAAAACAACTGAGAAAAGTCCATTTCTTAAGACAAACAACTTGTAAAGACACCTTAAGAGAAGTAAGGGAACTTGGCCAACAGCTGAGTGTCTTAATGTTCACTTTCCATTCTGACTTAATTAAGTTGTATGCAGGAAACTACTTAGTGACAAAACATTCTTGCCACGTACATTAGCTGACACGACATCCTGACAGGGAAAACAACAGTGAGTGCTCTGTATAGTGAGTTGTCTACCGGGTGCTTGAAAAGTAACTAGATAATAATATCTTGTTATACATTCTGCAATATTACTTCATGTTGGCAATAGTGTCATAATATTGAGTATTCAATAAGATTTGCTTTTATTACTAATAATGATTCATTGTTATACGTTCTTTGCTAAAATCTGTTCATCAGTGGTTGGACGGAATGTTTTCTGGACGTTGGCTGGGACGGCGTGGACACCTCGAATGGCCTACAAGAAGCCCAGGTTTAACGTCGAGTGAATTTTTCCTATGGGAATAATGTAAGAAAGTGCAAGCCCAAACAGTGGGTACATTGGAAAATCACACTAAAGAAGATATTACCAGTATTGCAATTATTGATTTCTTTCAGAAAAGTGTTAAATGTATCCCCGGTTTTTTTGAGGATTTGGCGAACAAAACCGGTGCCTATGTGGAAATTTGAAAACCATCTTTCATTTTATTATTTAGTTAAGCGTATGTGTACGGTATTTTAATAAGTTTAGATGATTATTGTAGGAATTATTACAATTCGTTTTTGCCTAGTTACTTTTTAACCACCCGTAGAGTGAAGTAGTGCGTCGTTGAAGTTTTGAATACACGTTTACTCAAATAAGGATAACTTGGACTCACTGTTTATTTTATTGTATTTTATTACTTTGTTTTGCCTGTGTTTTGTTCATATGACCTAAAACTGTGGTTTCCTAGAAAGCAGTGACCACTACATTACGACCATAATGTGGTGAACTTTGTTTTCAATGTTATCAGATGCGAGTGGCTTCTAGAAATTTTGGACGAAAGTAGTAGTGAAAACTAGTTGTTTTCTCTCCAGATGACACATATTGTTTTGTAAACAAAGTCTAGCTTATCATTACTATATACGTAAATCAGATTTGACAACTAAAATAAACAACATGTCAAAAGTTTTTTTGTCATCTGTTTGAATATTGTGGTGCGTTCATCAACGTTACGTTCACCATATGTTTACGGTAATATAGCGGTAAATTTTTTTCTAGGAAAACCATAGCAACCCATATACATTCTGGCTAGGCATACGTCGTGTCTGGGCTATAAATATTTCTTTATAGGTAGCTAGAAAACTTTCATATTTAGTCATTGTCATAGTTTTATTTTCACAAATAAATTTAAATGTTGTCGTATTAAGTTTATGACTTGGTTTTTACAAAAGAAAATTATAAAATAAGTATTATAAATACACACCTACTGTTTAGTCACATCGGTGAAACCTTTACACTATCAACGCCATCATCAAAAGGTTGTCATTTTTTAAATTTAAAAACACTTTAATACGTCTGCAAAACGAACTGAGTGGGAGAAACCTCAACCGGTTATATTTCATCGGGACATAAATCTGAAGCCTAAACTGTTTTCATTCGATGGGAAAGAGTTGGGCAATTATTTATAGGCCGAGGTTCCACGCCAGCTTCCGGTACATCTGTTCCCCAGAGTTAACCCATTAATTTGCAAACCAATATGCCTCCCTGGAGCTGCCCTTTAGTGGTCAAACAAGGAAACCGAAAACTGTTCGACATTGAACACGTAATTTTTTGCATTTTATTACATAGCCGAAGAATTTCAATCCTCGTTTCTTAAAGGCTGAATATAGGCCTATGTCAGCGTACTCTTCTATTTCTTTACAACTAAGAAATTTATATGTTAAATCACTTAATCACTATTTGAGATGCCGACCACTCTCATGAGGGTATTTTAAGGCAAATATGTGGTGAGGGATGAGTGTGATGAGTGGTAGTAATGAGTTATGAGGTGTAGTCTTGTTACAAACTAAGGCCGACTCTTCCTTAGAATGGGTCATTAATTAATAGCCCAATGACCAAAGGAAATACAAGGACCAACGGCTTAACGTGAATTCCGAACCACGCAGGTGATGGTCTGATATGTCTAAACGATGGTGGGAGTAGATGCGGGTATTCATAAGATGATCACTGAGACTATCTGAGCCACTTTAGACCTATATCATCTTCAAAACCTGACCTCCATGAAGCTGGATTACAGGACCACGCCACGAGTCCCAGTCTATTTGTTCTTGGTTTTAGTGTATATAATTTAATTGTCATATAGGTTTTCATAATATACTTCAAATGCTTACTTTTGCATAACACATACCACATTATTAAGTACTTAAAGATATCATTCTATTATATGTTTAAATAAAAGTAGTTGAAATGTAGAAGTATCGTAATTTCAAATTCTTCGTAGTCTAGATGGACAGTTAAATGAAATAAGCGTGTAATTATTTGTGATCTTACTAAAGGAATGCTGTATAAGCCTGAAATGTTGCAAAGTATTTGTTTTAAAAAGTAAAAGACCACACATTGTTTAAATAAAAATTTGTTTGAATCAAATTGTAAATTGATTTATTTTAAATTAATATTACGGTTATCAAATGAAATTCCGGTTTCAAAACCTAGCTGAAACTAAAACAGGATTTAGTAGCCTAGATATACTGTGGCTATTTTTTCTTGCAACATTTTTGAAACATTAATACTAATCTAATTAAGGTAACATGACCAGCGTTGTTTAATACTAAGCAATAAATAAATCAATTATAAGTTTTTTATGCTAATCTTCTAAACTAAGCAAACGTATTGAATATTTGTAACTACTTCTCCTACAAACAAACAAAACTTCTAAAAGAAAACAAAATGTTCTGTGGCTCTCTAATGAACGCACTACCAAAAGCCGTAGAATCCTGAACGTTTTTTTAACACTTAATGAGTCTTCTCAGAAGCACGAAATATAGATTAATAAAAATTTAGTAATTTCGTTAATATTAGTTTTATTTTCCTCGTTTGCAATAATGTAACCATAAACAACAACGCAGAAGCTTAATTAGGTTAATGGATGTTTAACTGGTTATAACTAGTTATGTGTTGTGGAGTTAATTTATTACTGTTTGTGGTGACTAAGCTAGTTCATACGACCTGTAGTCGATTTAAACATTGAAATTAACTTTGACGTTGACTGTAGAGTAAGTATTTTTCTTTAATAAACTAGACAACTACAGAAGGCATGAAATTAAAATCACTAAATCACTACGTATTTGAGATGCCGACCACTCTCATGAGGGTATTTTAAGGCAAATATGTGGTGAAGGATGAGTGTGAGAGTAGTGTATGAGTTATGAGTAGTCTTGTTACAAACTAAGGCCGACTCTTCCTTAGAATGGGTCATTAATTAATAGCCCAATGACCAATGGAAATACAAGGACCAACGGCTTAACGTGACTTCCGAACCACACAGGTGATGGTCTGATATGTCTAAACGATGGTGGGAGTTGATGCGGGTATCATCAGATGATCACTGAGACTATCTGAGCCGCTTTAGACCTATATCATCCTCAAAACCTGACCTCCATGAAGCTGGATTACAGGACCACTGTATCAACTACAAAGTTTAGCGGATCCGTGGCGGATTGGTATAATTCATTCGTACAGCTTATAACTGCGGTTCGACCCCCGCAGTCACCACTTACAATTTTCAGTGTAACTATACGGTGACGCCAGGCAAAGGTCGAGGTTTAGTGGTAGAGAGCGCTTTGTATTCTAACTTCACTCCTGTTAAACAACACAATTTGCCTTTACCTTTTTTACGATGTGGCTTTTTATGGTTTTACAACCGCCTTAGCCAATACGTAATAATAAAATAACCATATTTCTCTTCCCCTTATGCCTCGGCAATGTACTGCGTATATTACAAACCATTTAGGCTACCTGGCCTTCGGTACAATGAACCTATGACCTCATATTTAGATGTCATAAATATTGGTGGAAAAATTTCTGCAAACCACTGACGATTCTTTCAGCCTGGTCTTGGTAGTCATCACATCATCCAAAATCAGTCGTGATCCATCTACCTTCGGGTTTTAGCTTTTCACTACCTAACTAACAGAAAAAAACTGGTCACTTCCACGACTTTCGGCCTTAAAATTAATTTACTATTTTCCCCGTAAATTTCCAAATCAATAAGAATGGAATGACGTTTTCCCCCACAAGAAAAAAGTTTGCTTCGATCAAGTAAACTACCATATTTATTGATTTTTTAGTACACCAACCATTTTATGATTATATTTATTTTATATGTGTACCATTGCATTTTCTTAACATTTCCATCGGCTATTACCAATGCGTACGCCTATAAGCAAAACGGGCATGTCCCACTTTATTGTATTTATTTATATTTTATATTTATTGATTGTTTCAGTAGGTAGTGTGTATTTGTAATTTTCTTTTTTTGTAAACTAGTTATCACAGTATTTGATTTATAGATCTAAGTATGATTAGGATAGACATTTAATTACCAGTAATGCACTGGGCATAGCTCCATTACTCTAATGGATGACCCAAACCAAAGGCGACTGAAGATTACAAACTATGTATCACTATACTAATCATTATTTTACTATTGACTCCTTAGGGTTCACACTGCACAGTATGAGTGTTGAAAATGGTCAGAATGTGTGATTGGGGTCAGAATCGGTGCTCATTTATAGTCCCAGGCCTAGTTCTTACCACGCTGACGGCTTGAATACCCCATTTTTCAAGGATATTAAACAAGCAGTTTGTAGTTGCTTCATTAGGGTTTGCAATCTAACAAACGCTGTTGTTAGGCTATGTGATAACATTCTGTATAACATAATTAACGTCACACAGATTGTCTTGGGTAGATTAGAGCCAAACGTGAAAATCCAATTTAAAATGGATGTTTCAAAGCTCTACAAACGACACTGCAATTTTTTCGTTTCCATAGTTAATTTTTCTCAAAGTTTAAACACAGTTTAGAAGATTGGTTCCAAATCTGTTCAAAATATTTTGACTTGTTGAACAAAATTTAAACTTACAGTTATACTACTTAACTACTTTAACAACGGTATTTGTTGGCCTCAACACTGAATCGTCAGACTGTCTGCCAATACTACCTAGAAAATAAAGGTTAATTTGTTCCAACAACAATTTTAACTTCACATTAAATCACATTAATAATCACTGAGGTGACTTTGATCAATACATAATTAAAATACACAAATTCTCTGTAGTTTGTTAAAAAGTAAGACATTCCTCAAATTATATACCAGTTTATGTTTTTAATTACTTACAAAAGAAATACACATTTTCATCTTATCAATAGCGAAAGTATAACTATTTCTAATTATTAAGCTGTAGAAGGGGCAATTACACAACTTCTACTTCAAACTTCAAGTTATGAATAACCGAACATTTTAAATAAAAATGTACTATGTGGTTGATTATTTTAAAAAAGAAGTCATAAGTATCTTTCAAAAGACTGGGGATCGTGGCGTGGTCCTGTAATCCAGCTTCGTGGAGGTCAGGTTTTGAGGATGATATTGGTCAAAAGCAGCTCAATGTCAGTGCTCAGTGATCATCTGATGATACCTGCATCAACTCCTATCTTTTAGTCATATCAGATTACATCACCTGCGTGGTTCAAGCCGTTGGTCCTTGTATTTCATTAGGCTATTAATAAATGACCCATTCTAAGGAAGAGTCGGCATTTGTAACAAGACTACACCTCATAACTCATTACTACCACTCATCACACTCAATCTTTCACCACATATTTTCCTTAAAATACAATTTGGTAAGAGCTCGTGTAGCCACTAAATAGCCGAAAAATAAAACACAGAATAGTCAAGGTCCAGTACTTTGTGCTCGTAACTAGTTTAGTTCTCTGTGCAATATTCAGTCGGTTCCAGCTAAACAATAATGTAGACACTATCAGATCAAGGCATTTAATCCAATTAACTGTGAACACTGTAATGCGGATTGTGTATTGAACATTCAATGGAATGTGATTGCATTGCTGCTGGGCACAGACCATTGAATGGTTATTTCAGTTCCAGTGAATGCCTTTGTTTCCAAATGTGTTGTCGAAACGTATGACAGTGGTGCTATCAATTAAATTTTTTAAAGTAAGTATATCACTAAAAAGAGTAAAATTACTATATGAAAAAGAATAAGTGCCTGTACAGATAACAGGAAACGTAAATAACGTTGAGAACAGGAGGAATTTAAAAAATACCCTAAAAGAATCACCATTGTTTTAAAGTTTTCATGAAGTATTGTGAATAACCATGAACAACCGACTTTTAATCCAAATAAAAGAAGTCCATCTAGCTTGTTACATAAAATTCACAATTAAATACAACTAACTTAATTTAAAATAATTTTACTAACAAAGTAAACGGCCCTTTGCTAGTAAAGTGTGGGGTTCCTCAGGGTTCTGTGTTGGGACCTTTATTGTTTTTGATCCTAATAAATGCCTTGTACTACAGACTTGAGGGTCAAGTCTTGATGTTTGCAGACGACACTAGCTTGTTCTCATGCCAAAGTAACTATCAGCTGGCTAAGTCTGCTGTTGATGAACTCTCTTCTACCGCCTCACATTGGTTTGATAAATCATATCGTTGGCCCTAGCAATAGGTAGTATTAATACCCTCTTAACCACCAAAACAAACAAGAGTAAAGTACCTCCACTACGAACGAACCAATTCTTGGTATAGAATCAACACATCTATGAAACTGCTTTTAAAGCAACAATTAGATTTTAAGCTAGCTTTGAGCTGTATATGACAGCTTAAAACCCTATAAGAAGAGTTTTAGATAAGTTCTTTTTAAAAGAAAGGCTTCGCTTGCCGAGAAAGTATTTGAGAGGAAGGAATGAAGTTTCTTTCCACTTTCAGAAGTTCATAAGTTAATTTCCTGTTGGTATTGAAGCGCGGAGAGGAAATCTGTTGAAAGGAAATCACCGTATGTGAGTGCTTCAGGCGAACTCACTTCTGAAAGCTTTTCTTCGAAAGCATATTTCAAACAATCCCCAATACTGAAGTACGAATGCATTTCATAACATCTGTGTCACGGTTTAATCTCTCAGCATACGGGGATAATTGATGCGTAATGAATTAAACGTTGGGTGAAGATGTTTTTGAAAGTTAGAATTACAATTGCAATATTTATTAAAAAAGGTAAAGTTTGTCTTGTTTAACGAGGCGAAGTTAGGACTACAAAGTCTCTCTACCACTGAACCTCGACCTTTACCTAGCGTCACCGTATTAGTCACATTACAAATGTAAGTGGTGACTGCGGGGATCGAACCCGCACCGGAGTGATGAGCTCCGGAGTCGCGTGCGATACCAATCCGCCACGGATCCGCCCGGCGGATACACTTTTATTAGTGTAGAAAATTAGCCTATTTACATAAAACGGACACATAAAGCGCTAGTAAGGGTTGGAAGTGGTTTATCATCAGTGAAAACATACTAAATACATTTTCTGCCTCATTTAGAAACCACTATTTCAGTTAAAATTTTAAGTGCTTAACAAAAGTTGCTTCAACAGTTTAGAGCGGTCACCACTTTTACATCCATCCAGAATCGATCAATAGTAATTATGACGATTTCATCGTTAGTGAACCAGAAGGGCTCGACATTTCGGGATATTTTAACATTTTATTGTCATGTACAAAATACATTGTTTTGACAAAATAATGGTGATGAATGGTAAATGATACATTATTTACAAAATGAATGGGGTGAATAACAAAAAATGAGAGCAATGTAATTTTAACCACTGATAAGAAGAAATGGTCTTATAAAATATACAATCTACTGGTGACCTCTCATAAAAAACGAAGTTAAGCTAGAGATAATCATAACTTTTTCTAAATTTCAACAAGAAATACCTCAAAAGCTCAAAGCAGGTATTAAGGACTCGGAACAGGCCATAGATAACTTAACTAGTTTAAGACGTATCAATATTTTCCATTGGCTCTGCAGAAATAGAAACTTTCGTGTTTCTCTGTTACAGTTGGTCAGTTTGATTCACGTCTGTGATTGGTCGTTCACTGCTCCCAACCAGGTAACCAGTAAGTCGGTTGGCAGCTTTCACCGACCGTAAACGTGTTTATTTGATCTGCTTACTTAAAGTTTTTGTGCATTAAACTAAAATAAAAATAAAATTAACAATTATGAACACACATTACTAAGCATTTTAAAATGTTTAATTTACTAGTCAAGTTGATAGAAATTCACCTGAATTATGGTTTGTTAAGATTAACTTGTGGAATCAGACCTCTGTAAATTTTGAAAAGAGTCAAAAGTCTCTTGGCCGATTTTGCCAGCTACAGCGTTAGGACATTCTTCCTCGAACAAACTACTACCTGAACGTATAGATAATGGAAATAGAAAATTTAGTGTTAAGCTAGTTTTAACGGATTTATCGATGATAATTTAGTTGGTAAAGGAACTGTAAATATATAATTAGATGCAAAGGAATATTTTTTTAAATTTCCCAACAAAATAATTGGTTAGACCATGTATGACTTGATTAATACATCGTAAATTATTTAATCTGGCTGAACAAAGAGTTTGAGTTTTGAGTTTGACTTAAAGCTAAACGAAGAAGAGTAAAGTTCATTCCAGGCAGGTGATTTACTTGAAAGGCGAACTTCGAGGCTAGAGAAAGCTTTGTTTAGACAAAGGTTGATCCAGAGTTTGATCCAACAGTTGGTAAACCTGCGAATAATGTTCCACTAAAATGAAAATAGTTACAGAAACCGTAATATTATGCTTTATAGCTTTACTGAACGTTTTCAAGGATAAAGCTGAATTTATTCGTTCCAACTTTTCTATTGTGATATTGCACATTAATGTATCTACTTTAAATTTTCAAGACGTTCTGGGATTAAAACTTAGTTAATTGTCTTTTAAAGGTTTATGTCTAAGCCATTCCTTGTTTGACTGAATAAAATTGTGACTTGACATTGGCTCCTGATGATCTCTACATGAATCTGTTCCTAGTCTTGCTTGATATACGAAGGGTTTTAATCAAACTGTATAAATATTTGTCTGGGCTTTTTATTTTTTAGGAGCTTTTCTAACCTTCAGTCTTGAAGCAACGAGCTTATTAGTTCTTCGTACTTCTTTTTTTATAGATGCCGAAAAGATATGTTTTCTCAAGATTGGTTGGCTCTAAAGTATACCTGTTTCTCTTGTTTTAATACGCGAAGAACAAAAGATTGCCAGGGGAAACACATTTTATTATTGAGTTACACATTTTTTGTTATCTTCTGAGCGCTATGATATTTTATACAGTATTATATTTTTGTTTAATCTCAAATCTCAAAACTCTAATCAAAGCAGCGAAGACAGTTCTTTTAAGTGAGAAGTTTCTTCAACTCTTGGTAAAGGAATACTATTTGTTTAAAAGTTAAGTAGTTTTATAGGTAAAGAAGTTGGATGGTTGTTACAATGTCAAATATTGCAACTTTTAGACAGCTCAACTTGCATTCAATTACAAGTGAGAGATTTGAAACGAATTTCACAAGAAGCTTTTTGGAGTTTTGATATCGCTAGTTTGTTTCATAGAAATATAAGTATTAAAAGACTAAATCTGTATCCGAGTTTATATGATTAAGATTCTTATAATTAAAAATCTACAAGTAATTCAGAAAAACGTAAACACGGTTAGAAATCAAATTTAATAATTTTATGTTGTATGTTGGCAATATTGCCCAAGACGCGGAAACCGTACACATTAAATTAAGTTATTAAAGCATAATAAGATACTGCAAATACAACACTCGTGATACTCTAATATCTTAACTCTGACCGGTGCTATCACTAAGATTAAGCCCTCTGGTTTAAGCCGCGTCACAGTTAAAATTTAAATACCTCTAAACGTTTAGACCTTGCTGTGGAGAGTCAGTCTCAGCCAGTCAACTAGCTACTGAGGATGACTCTCCACAGCGAAATCAAGCATACTATAATTATATTTCGACTGTGACGCAGTGTAAGCCAGAAGCCTTAGATCTTAGTGATACTCTAATATGTTTTATCCATGGCGAAAGCAAGGGTGAAGTATAAAATAAATTTGATATTTAAACGCTCTATTTTGACTTCTTGACAAACATGACAACGTTACAATGGTTCTTGATCAAAGTGATTCATTACTGCTTACTACAGCTGAATCGTTAGTAGTTGGTAACATTGAAGTGAGCTTACCGGAAGTTGGCGGGAGTTAAGGACATTGTTATATCGGTAAAGGACACGTTATAGAGCAGTAGAAGTTTGGAGTTGGGTTTCAAACTCCAGTTATACCTCGCTCTATTTACCACGCGGCCATTGTGGTTCGTTGTAGTGTAGGGCTTAAAGTTATTGGGTATAATATATGTTACAGAATCTAAATAAAATATGCTGAAGTTAATTTTTAGGAAATTGTTTGATTATCTCTAAGCTTAACTTTGTTTTTGATGAGAGGTCGCCAGTATTCAGAGGTTCACTAACGATGAAATCGTCATAGTTACTATTGATCGATTCTGAGCGGATGTAAAAGTGGTGACCGCTCTAAACCTTTGAAGCAACTTTTGTTAACCACTTTTGAAATTTCAGGTTGTTTCTAAATGAGGCAGAAAATTTATCAAGTATGTTTTTCACATATGATAAACCCTTACTAGCGCTTTATGTGGTCATTTTATGTCTAAGTAATTTTCTACACTAATAAATATTGCAATTGTAATTCTAACTTTCAAAATTTCTTAACGTTTAATTAATTTCATCAATTATCCCCGTATGCTGAGAGATTAAACCGTGACACAGATGTTATGAAATGCATTCGTACTTTATGGGGATTATTTGAAATTACTCGAGCTTTCAGTGAGGCCTGAAGCACTCACATACAGTGATTCCTTTCAGCTTTCCTCTCCCTTCAATACCAACAGGAAAAAATGAACTTCTGAAATGGATTCCTTCCACTCAAATACTTTCTCACAAAGCCTCTTTAAAAAACTTATCTAAATCTCTTCTTATTGTAGGTTTTAAGTTGTCCTGTACTATAAAGCTGGTTGTACAGGGACTGGTGACTGAACGAGTAATGCTTAGGCACTTTCAGGAAAAATCTAAAACTTTTAAAAGATCTGAAAAGCAGCAGCTAAAAATATGGCGTCTGAAAATCTGCCCTTGTACTTAGCCAATACTTTGCATCATAGCGGCAAAACAGTTGCTCGGATCTTCGATTTAATGGAAATCGTTAGTGGAGAAACAACTTACGTCAATATAATTTTGACGTAGTTTAACGACGTGTAGTGCTGAAATATTTTATTTTTTTGGCTTGGCTGGTTTTTAATACGGTGGCTACAAACCAGCTACACAGCTTTATAGAACACGAATGTGATATTCTCTATATTTTAGAGTTTCAAAATACTTCTGGGAATAATACCGGCAAAGTTGTGGGAAAAACTCACCTGACAAGATAATTTATTGTGTTGACCTTCTTTCGTACGTACTCAATGTTAAAACCTATGTTGGCAAATATTTAATGAGTTAACTTGTGAGAAAAATGAAACCTATTTGTACATAAATTAGATTACAATCCCAAAAATTAAAATCTACAAAACTTCGTTTAGTAGATATTTAACTCAAACTTTAAATTAACTTGTATGTATATGTGTACAGTCTCAATATCATTCTATAAAATGAAACTTTACATTCACTATTTCAAACCCGTTCTACTTCAAACTGTTTCAAAAGTATTCACATTTTAAATAGACACTCGGTATAGAATGCGTTGAAAATAGTTGTTAAAGACTGTTAAACTGCTTTGACACATCCTATTAAATGAATTTGTACATGAAATCAGTGAAAACAAGTGTGAATGATTTGTTAAAGCTTCGGTTGCAATCTAGGTCAGACAACTCCAATGAGCTACGAGTGGTTCAACAACAAAACCACTACATCGTTCTACCGGGACGTGCAAGTTTAATATATAACTCAAGGTAAAAGTTTGCGTTTTTCTAATTAACACTACCTTAACTATCCACTCTAAAGTAGAAGTGTATATAAGCAGAGGCGGCCCGAGGACCCATCAACCCGGGCGGCCGCCCAGGGGCACAAGGAGGGCGGCATTGGTGGAAGGGGGGGGGGTGCTGGGTGCATGCAGCTAAAGAATGCAAAACCAAAAGAAAATTATACTTTATTAATTAACTATGCGAAAGGGTGGACTGCAGCAATGCACAGTACATTTTCACTTGCAATTCGTCTTTTTGTTTGTGACATGTTCCTTTCAGACCTTTTTACTTAAAGAGTTGAGCAGTGATTATTCATTTGTATTGAGTAATTGTGATTGATTTGTGTAAACGTGTTGGTGCCTGGAGTGTATAGGGCAGGGAAATACTGTAACATGAGGTTTTCTAAACCAACTAGGGCAAAATTTCAGAAAAGGGCGGCTTAGAAGCATAACAAGAGGAACCCGTTCTTAGAAAAGTCCAAAATATAACCGGGGTTTTAATAACTGCCTATAGCTAGTCAAAAGGTTTCCATAAACATTTTTAATTAAAAAATTATGCTTTCTATTTATAGTCATACGTATTACTTAATTTAGTCAGTTATTTTTTTTATAGCAAGTAAGCACTAGGACAATTTTAAAACTCTTTAAAACACGTTATTTTGCTTTCAAATTTCTAAAATTCTCCACCATGGGTGAGGGAGTGTCCCCCCCCAGACCACTTCAGGGCGCCATGAATGCTCGAGCCGCCCCTGTATATAAGGTAGGGTAATGATAGCGCCACAATTTGTGGAACGAGTTGGTAATTTTTACGAACGTGTTATGACTTAAGAGTCTTATTTGCAATTATAATACAATGTAGTAAATAGGTTTTAGCCTACTTTCAAGTCAAAATAATCAAAGTATATTTACACTTTTTAAATGTAAATAAGATTCCTAAGAGTCCTGATATTTATCGGAATGTCTTAGTATAACAGCCATTAGACAAGGTATTGAACTAGAAGTTATAAAAAAAATTAGTAATTAAATTCAATGAAAGTAGGTGTAGTGTGTGTTAAAGTTTAAGTGTTTGGGTTGCACTTAAAGCAATCAAGTGGCGGTCAAGAGTACAGGTGGCTCGGACTAGCGGAATAGTTTAGCGCAACTGGCGATTAAACTACGTTAAGCTGCTTGTAGTAAATATGGTAATCATGAACCATCAGCTGAGTTCAGAATTTCAATTAAACTTTGTTTTTCTTATCTTTTTAAAAATGAGATGGTGTGTGTCTGTTCCTCCACGCATATACCACTGGACTAATTTTAATGAAATTTTACAGGAATGTGTCTTATGTACCTGGCCAACACATAGGCTATTAATATGTTTGATAATTTAATATTTTCAAGATAACGGTTATTGGCGGGAGCCACTATGACTCTCACAAGGTAGCCAACATCTATCCTTACTAATATATAAAAATGAGATGGTGTGTGTCTGTTCTTCAAGCACGCAAAATTAATACCACTGGACAAAAAAGTTCCCGTCTAACTCTCTGTCTGTCTGTAACGTTTTTCAGGCATATTGGACCGCTTATAACCCAAGGTCGGCTGAAGCTATAACGGTGAAACTTCGTTAAAGAGTTTAGCTTATTACATAATGTGTCTTAAACCTGTTTTGTATCAATAGACGATCTACAAAATAAATGAAAAAGGACCAAAGTGGAGCCTGAAAATGTTTTTAGAAGTTCTGAACGCTTATCAGTTAAAATCGGCTGAAACTATGTCAAAGTAACTTTATTTGAGGGTTAAACTAATCACGCAGTGCGTCTGTAGCTACTGTTGAAGTCCATATAACATTCTCAAAATAAATTGCAAAAACCAAAGCGGGGCTAAAAACGGCCGGAACGGCGGAAGTTACTATGAATCTCACAAGGTAGCCAATACTTATGAGGAGAAGATGGCGAATTAACAGGCAAACTAAATGGGGTTTCTAAGGATATATAGAAACAATTGTTTTGTTTGCTTTAAATTTGCAATTTTCTTAAAATATACACACAGCTATGTTAATAAAGCCCCGAGGCGAAGCGCGGGCACTCTCAGCTGGTGGCTACTTCGTAGCTCATCACCCTGGTGGATCTTGTTCAATCCCATAGTCACTACAAACAATTCTTTAAGTTACTTTGCATTTACGATAGGTAAAGATCGAGGTTGAGTAGTAGAAAGAACGAGTAGTCCTAACTTCGTTTTGTTATTCAAGACAAACCCTTTTACTTGTTACGTCTACCCATTATTAAATTGAATTGTCTTTGACGATGATACCGTCTCTTATCAAAGACACCAATAGACAGGTGATGCTATGATACAACATAACTATCACTTAATAGCACTACACAACAATAATATCCTCAGCAATCAAGCTTTGTTGCGTGTTTGATTGTGGCTCATCAATGCTGATGAGATTCTATTCTACTGTATCACGCATTGATGGTTGGTTAATGCTATGATACAGTGTAACTATCACGTGACTGATTGTATCTGTAGAGGTCTTGTTACTGAGTGGTGTTTCACTTGGAAGGGTTATGGTAATTCTTTGAGTATCACTTTACCGTTTTAATAACTTCTACCCTGTTTCAAAAGATTTTGTTTCTGGCCATAAATAAATTTCATTAGGATAAAGTTTTTTTAAATTTTAAAAGGATTCAGTTGTAAAATGAACGGTCCAATAAATGTGTTGTTTTTAAACGAGGAATTTTAGAAACTGTTGTTGCCTTTCCACCAAACACCTATAACTGTAACTGCTATAACTGAATGTAGGCTATAGCAAAGTAGTAATATTAACAAAAGACGTTGATGAAAAATGTGATTTTACATTTAAATACATAATTATAACGTTATATGACATACTACATTATAAATTCCCTCACATTGTTTAAAAGTGTTGAGTTGTATAGTATTTGTTTAATTTAATTACAGTATTTAATTTATTACCAATATACAAAAACTGTTTGTTTTGTGTTACTTAGACAATACAACAAATAATGAAATGATAAAGCTACAAGCCACTACAATAAATATAACTTAATAACATTTAAAATATACTGTATATAATAACATTTAATCAACAGATTTCTTAATGGCAAGTGAGTGGTCCATAAACTTCTGAACCCACTGGTGAACAGATAAGTTCTAAGCTTTTTGAAAACATTTTGTGTTTTGGAGATTTTGAATTTTATTTGGAAGATTTGAAACAGTGAGATTCCTGCCTGAGATGGCAGTTTTTTTAAAGTCCTAGTCGATGATAGTAAATTTTATAACTAGTTGCTGATTGAGTATCATGACTATGAATTTCAATGCCTTCTGTTAAACTGCAATTATTAAGGCAGAAAAGAATAGAGTCATAATTATAAAGAGAGGGAAAGGTTAAAATGTCTAATCGTCTAAAAGGATCACGACATGACTCTCTGGTCCTCCAATTGCATAAAATTCTAACGTTTTGTAAAATAAATATCCTTTTAACTATAGTTTGTGCACAATTCCCCCCCTAACAGATGCCATGCTTTAAGTGATGATAAATAATACCGTAAGAAGCCAATTTTTAAAAATTTTTGGAGCAATACTTATAGACATATTTCTGAGCAAAAAGTACTCCAGACGATACTTTAGTGTTATTGCATGTTATTGTTGTAGTGTTACACATGCGTCAAGGTCGTTAGATCTTAATTGTATCATTAATTTGAAAAATATGGTTTAATTATGTGATTGTTTCCAAACATTTCTTTAGAAGTATTATCATTTTTGTATAGCTTGTCTTCAGTTGGGGCTTGATTTAGACATAGAAACATTGTTTCGAAAAGCCCTCATCGAAAAAAATAAAAAAATTGGCTGTTAGTTCTACAACTTTTAAATAAATAGATTGTTTAAAACCACCAGAAAGTACTTACTAAATAACCTACTCAAAGTAACGTCACACTAAGTAAAGAGTGGCAACAAAACCAAAAGCTGAATAGTCACCACATGACTGTAAAGCCCTTCAAGTGAAGGGTGAAAGTCTCTCAAGCCTAAGCGGTGAAAGGCACTTTAATGATTCAAACCATTACGTTGCTATCGGACTAATGAAGTTGTGCCCTTACATGTGAGCTCATATTCTCAACCTCAACATTGTTCACAATGTTTATCTCCTCTTGGTTGTTGGAGATAGTTGGTGTTTGGATAAAAACAAAATTTACACTCCAAATAAAACAAGTGATCATTATAACCTAAAGGGACAGCTGGTGGTTTATTCCAAGGTTAAATATGAAATTGAAAGTGAAATGGAAGGTTGTGGATATATAGTGTTTTAGACGGGCAGTGTGCTTGTAAACAGTAAGGTGATTTACGTTATTATAATAAGGTTTTATTTGTTTTACCTTATTGAAAACTCCAGTTTTGGATGAACTCAGGCCTACAGTGCTTGTTTTGTGCCAACAACTCGAAATTAACCGCTTGGCCCTCGACATTTTAACTTTTACTTTGAAGGTGTATGCTATTAAACCTTCCGATTTAGGTGTTTCATTAAACTCTACCAATTTTACTATTGGTTACTGGTCCATTAGTTCACTCACAATCTCTGTTTTGAAGACCAATGGTTTTATCAATGAATGTCAACAACAATAGCCTTAAACTGGCAGAGTTGTATTATCGACGCTTTGAAGATGGAAATATGGTCCTAACGCGTATGCTTGACTTGTAAAGCCTTTGACTGTTTGGGTCATGACCTTATTCTCGGAAAACTAGAGCAGTCGGAATAAAGGACGAGCAAAATGGTTCCAAAGCTACCTGGAAGGGAAGAATCCATAGATTGTCGAAATTAAACTACAAATGGTTAACTCAAAGTTAAGTAAAAACTTCCAGTTAACAGAGAATTACCTCAGGAAGCTTGTACTAGGCTGATTCTGTTCATGCTCTTAACAAATGACATGCTCAATACTAGAGAATATTCTCCCCATTGATGTATGCAGATGATACAACACTCTTGATTTCTAACCTCGGCCGATAATCGCCTTAGCCTCTGTTGCACTGCATATGGCTTATTAACTGTCATGAAAATGATCTAGTAGTCAACGTATATAGCCATTTTGGAAGAGGACATAATACAGGTCCAGCATACAGACGTAGAAATTGAAGATCATACTAAGTTTCTTCGGTATGACCATCGACAATAATGCAATGGAACATTGCGTTGATGAATGTGGCCAAAAGCTAAACTCCAGCACTCTACGTTAAAATGGATCAGAGTATCAGCACGACGCCACAACAAATTGCCTATCATGCTGTTTGAGTCACATATGAGATATGGGCCTTATAATATGAAACATGCACGCAACCTAATAAAATTGTAACATCTTCAAAACCATTAGAATAATGTCAGAACTGGCTTCAAGCTGCAGGGAATGAATTTCCGAGCATGGGGTTCTAACCCTAATCAGCTTATGCATCAAAGAAGTAATTATCTTTGTTGAAAAGAAGGATGCAACAAACCAAGATATCCGCTAAGGTAGAACACTTTCATATGCACCAAATTTCACTACCTGCACCATACATCCAGATTAAAAGAAACCATCATTAGCGGCAGGAAGTTGTTAACGCTCTACCAGACGACATAAAGGCGCTAAGGAAAAGCTGCAACATACGAAATGGTTGACGGACAGACCATTTTATTCCATAAACAATTTCTGGGCTGAGACAGGGAACAACACAAGACTTGACTGCAACATCAAGATAATCTTGTAACTAATTTAAGTTTGACACCTTGTGCTTATCTCAATGAAATGTAATAAAGCTATTTCATTAAATGACTTGACTACTCAATTTTACCTCTAGGTGTTGGTAGTCCTAGGGATGGTCAATATTTTTCAAATTTTTGTACTTCTACAATAAACTTAAATAATGAGTTGTATGGACCCTAAGATTTTTACATATTTATTAGTATTACAATTGCTGCATCTGCATATGCATACATGAAGAAATGTTATCCGTACTCGTAGCTAAGTAAGATCAGTGACAAGCTAAATGGCTTTGCTAGAGATGCAATGTTCTGGTGGCTCGAGGGAGGGATGCACTCGTGCTGCTGTATGAGCCGGTGGCGAGTAGAGAACTATAACTAGCTGCTGTCTCCCGTCGTTCCATATGCATGGGCTGTCTACTTAGCACTTGATTGTCTTTGGTATCATTAGCATTGATTAGATATAATGGCAGTACATGTAAATGTATACAGCCCCCTCATAAGTGATAACGTGTTATCCTCGTTGTCAGTGTTTTGAATACATTAAACATCGTCATAATAATTAATAGTCATGATTAGTTAGTTATACACATTTATATATTCATTTTACAATTTAGAATAATCTGTAAACTGGCGTTTTTCCCTAAAGAGCTTCAATGTTATGTTGTTTTAACCTCGAGATGTAGACTTTATTTCTCTTAATACTTTTCTTTTACGTTGCTGTCTTCGTTAAAACTATTTTACTCAAATGACTCACAAATATAACCTGCTTATTCCCATTTAAAACAGCGGAAACAGGTAAAATACACAGTGAATTGCAGTTGTAACGATATTAAGATAGATTTGTAATCACTAAATCACTATTTGACTATTTGAGATGCCGACCACTCTCATGAGGGTATTTTAAAACAAATATGTGGTGAAGGATGAGTGTGATGAATGGTAGTAATGAGTTATGAGGTGTAGTCTTGTTACAAACTAATATGTTTAGACGGATATTTATTAGTTACAGCTAGCATTGTGGATTAGACATTATACTAGCAACTTTACCAACATTTAAAATATTGGCTAACGACTAATGCATAAGACACTCGAGCCTTACACATTGCTTATCTGTAATAATTGAAAAAGAAACGCAACTTTCTTAAGAGAGCTTTCACAAACCAATATAAGAGCAAATACTTTAAAACCTAGATGTTTTTATTAAAATGCTATGAGGTAACATCAAACTTTGTCCGACAAAGAGTTGTTTATACATACACTAACTGAAACAAAAGCCTGGAAATGTTCGACTTTTTAACATACCACAAGTTAAACCACAAACAAAAATAAGTCACGCGCGCCTCACTGGTTTTTACACTGTAACAATGGAAATACAGATTATTTAACCCATCTAATATGAGACAAAAGCTATAAACGTTCACGTCTTTAGTCAAGTTTTGGACACACAATTCCTTTGGATACGCCACGAAACAATATTTTATTAGATTTAAATAAAAGTCTATTTTTTTGTTACAATTTCCTGTAAATGAAGAAAAACACAACTTGCTTGGATTGTATCTTAGTAGAGTGACGACAAACTTCAAAGACACATTTAAGAAAACAGATTGGTTATGTGATATAAATAATCCTTAACTTTTCTCACCAAGGAAAAGCGTTAACGTTTTATTTCGTACTAAGATGATAGTGTTTGCAATTTTATAGCAATGAACATCTAAGTTTAATAGCGTATTAAACAGGGTATGTTATCATTTAATTATTTGTTTGAAGTTTTGTGTTGGCTATTGAGGAGGATTGAAACTAAATTATTAGCGAACAAACGGAACATGGCATAATTTGATCCCGTCTTCAGGTTAAAAGAAACCTAAAACATAATATAAAATATTAGACAACGAGCTTTTAAAAAGTAATCAGCTTTTCAAGTTCAAGCAAGTATTCTTGAACTTGTACTCGTTCAACAAGTAATCAAATTTTGCCAGAGTTTTCATTCTAAAAAACACAGTCCAAATCATTGCAAAACTGCAACAGAGAAGTCCTAAACAGCGTTCAAAAATTTGAAAATTTTGACGCTAACCTCTTTTTTTAGAAACCTGTCTTTTTCAAATCAAAATGCGGTCTCGTAAGAGGAAGTGACTTTCACTCTTATGAAACTAGAGGCATGGAAAACTACCGAACTGGGAGATACAGAACGGCTGTTCATGAACGTTTACCTTCTCAGGTAGGAGTTCGACTCGTCAACAAGTTGCCAAATTCGATAAAAGTGCAGGAGCTCAAGGCTTTTAAAACTCGTCTGAAAAACGTTTTGGCCGCAGAAGAATTTTATAATACAGACGAGTCTATGGCACATGACTGGAAATCGCAGAACACTCTGTCTAATTACAGGACTAGAGTGGTTCAATTCGAATGAATGAGAGAGAGTGAATGTCAAACATTTATGTATGAACGGGATTTCGATGTTAGAATGTGTGGAAATTTTTAGCTTCGAAAATAGAACTGACGATTGCATAACATGTCGCACGTTTTTCGCAATAAACCATTTATTTATTTAGCTTAAGCTGATCAGTCAAACTCAACCAAACAGCATGGGTTTGTGGGTTTTGTTTGTTTGTTGTTTTTGTTGATAGTTTTGTGACTTTGTTAGTAAAACAAGCACAATGTGTAGATAACTTTTCGCCTGAAAACTAGATACAAATTTAGACCACCGAAAGTGTTTTCTTGTTTATTTAAAATGGTTTTCATATTATATTTAAACTTTAAATTGTTTGAAATGAGCGTGTAAGTGATGACAACTCAAATCGGTAAACCATTTTTAACCTTTTTAAACAAGATTTTCAATACCCTAATTCAAAGTGAGAAGAGACAACAAGTTTAAGCCGTTCTCGTGAATGTAGCAGCTAACAAGGTTACACATAATTAAGTTAGCTATTGGGGTTAAGCATAATTATATTCAAAGTCTGCACAATTCAATGCAAAATCCATTATACGTGGATTTAATACCAGGTATTTATCAAAATTAATTGCCAAAACATTTCATCGTATAACACAGTAACTATTAAATGATATACTTATCAATAAACGATCACATGTTAATGTGATAGTAAAGATGTACTTTTACATTTTTCACGATGTGTTTAGAGATTAATTTGCATACACTGAGCTTTCTGGTATTTGTTTTGGTACCTTTGTTCTGCTTTGATTTGGAATATATGCTAACTAGATGACCTATATTTATACCTCCTTATATTAGCATTCATACGTTCATACTCACTGTTATTGACATGTTCACCCAATCAGGCCACGGGAACTAACATACATCATTAAATACAGGGTGTGTCAAAAGTGTAGTCCGATACGCAGAAACGGATTTTACATACAAAAGTAAGTCGAAAATGTCCAGTCAATTTGTTTTATTTCATTTCCACCCTTATTTTGTAGTTTTTTAGAAAATAATTAATAATTCAAAACCCTTTGAGATATTTTTGTGAAACTTGGTATACACAGAAGTTGAACTATTATTGAGGACATTTTCCATCGTTAGTGAACAAAAAGGATCACGACGTTTCGGGATCTGAATCAATCAGTCAAGCTGGTTTCGGGGTCAATCAGTCAAGCTTCAATTGAAATAAGGCCCCTCTGGCTACCGCTCATTAAAAATGAACTTAAGCGTAGGGACAACCATAATATTCAAGTACATTTTCAACAAGAAACATCTCAAAAAACTCATAGCATGGTATTAAGGACGCAAAACAGGCCACAGAGAACTGAACTCACGTAAGCCGCCCCCTTCTCCCATTGGCTGTGCATAAATAGGGATTTTTGTTGTACTCTTTGTTACAGTTGGCTAGCCTGCTGCTAGTGTGTGTGATTGGCCTGTCATCGGCCAACCAGTTAGTCTAGGGTTAGCTCGTTCAGTTAGTGGACGTGTTTTGTGATTCGTTTTGAATTTACTCGGTGACTTGTTTACTTTCATAGTGTGGCTTGTGTTTGTAATATTGTAGTTTTGTTTTCTAGGCTATTCCTAAATTCTAAGATTTAATTTGTTGTTTGACTTAACAACTACATGTTGTTGGTAGAGTTTGACTGGTCAGCTACGCTGACTACTTTAGGCTAGCTCATTTTCTGTTGTGTTATGTTTTAGGTTATTTTCACCTGAAGATGGGATCAGATTGCAGATCCCGAAACGTCGTGATCCTTTTGTTCACTAACGATGGAAAATGTCCAATAATAGTTGAACTTCTGAAATCCTCCCATCGTCGACAACAAACTTCAAACAAAGAATTGGTATACACCTTTTGTGTTTTCTTAATAATGTTTTACAAAATAATTTTTATCTTACGTATAAAATGTAAAAATAGCGGCGATTTAAACGTTTCAAAGTCAAATGGAATCAAATTGGAACTTGACTTTGATTTTCAAATGACCGTCATTTTGAAATTTGATAAGTTAATCTAACTAAAATATTTTTGGAAACGTTACTAAGAGAATACACCCACTCCAAACTAGTCTTAGGTTCGATCTTAAGTTAAGATATCAATTAAATGTATTGAATAGTTTTGAAACAACGACTCAATAAATGACTTTATGTTTATATTAAGGAATAATATTTAGTTTTGATGTACTCGCCGAGATGATGGTTTTATAGCTGAAACCGGTCGCGAGAAAATTACATTTTTTAAACTGGGTACTTTGTTCAGTTTCTTTAAACTTTGTAAAATAATTAAATGTAGTTCCTAGATTAGTGTAGTCCTCTGAAGACGGGTGGAGTTTTAACTACCCGAAACGTTAGGAGTAGTTTTTCTCCGGAAATGGCAGGAAAAGTCCGTTTCTTTCTTTTTACAAAACTGCTCTCCGCCACTTCTATGAACTTTCAAACTAACAAGTATATAATGTTTACACTTACGCCTTTGTATTAAATATACCGGCTTTCTGCGGTAGATATTAAACGTCATCATTAAAATGCTAAAGTCACTTAAAACAATTCAGTGAAGGGAAGAGGAAGTTAACTTCGACAAAAGAGGATAGTAACAAAGGTAATACCCATTAATTGTTGAATACTATCCTAGGGCTAATATGAATGATATTAACTGGTATGTTGAAATGTGTACGCACACCCAAGTAATCACTATTACAAATGGCCGATACAAATTGCAAATACTCCTGATGATGTGACATTAGTACTACAACCGGAGGATATCTCCCATAAGGACTGCTTGACGAGGTTTTATATATAACTTCAGCACCAGATCCCCCATAACTTAGCTATCTTTCTTCAAGCTTTGAATAATTCATATCCTTTATGAACTACGGATTCCCAATTTTCCAACTTAGTTTCCAACAGAGGCTTTGGCAAACGGCCAAGAAATCAGATTGAGATACAGCTTCAGATTGTTTGGCTGCCTCTTTCATTACAGCCCAAGTTTACAGCTCGCAGCGGAGGCCTAAATCAGAGGATTTTAAAACGAAAGGGTTTCTATTGATTATTGAATTGATGCAAACCGATGGCTGGATTTCTGTTGTCTTTCAGTGTTGCCACTTCTTAAACATTTGCAACAGCATGGATATATTAAACATAGGCCCAGCCCATTTCAAAGTTACCAACCACAAACAAAATTTGTATGTATATATGAAACATTGGACAAATTAAATTTATTACTTTTAGGTTGAATAGTAATGTAATCTTTCACAAACTCATTTATTTGGCGAGAATATGTAGCAATTCTTTTCACATTTACTGTATAATTAACAATACATTTAATTTTGTTTGTTAATAATATACAAAAACAATACTTGTTGTGTGAAATTGTGTGTTTAACATCAATAAGGACTCGTTGTTCAATCAATGGTAAATTGTTTTAACTGTCTACGACAGACACGTCAATGTTTGCTGAAGTTTGAAATGTGTGTATTGTAACACAGATTCCTTGTTGCAGTTGTACTCCCTCTTCTCTAAGTGGAATAACGCAGGTGTAAATCTGCAAAGTGAACACTAAGCAAGCTGCTCTATGCTACCTGGTTTATCTTGAGACTGAACATTACAAGCTCTACACGGGCTGAGACCTCGCTTACTTAGAAGTATGTCCACACTCTGATCCTTGTTGCAGTTGTACCTTCTTCCTCTAAGTGGAATAACGCAGGTGTAAATCTGCAAAGTAAACACTAAAGCAAGCTGTGCTATGCTACTTGAGTTTATCTGAGACTGAGAACATTACAAGCTCTCTACACGGGCTGGACCCTGCTTACTTAAAGTAATGTCTACATTCTGATCCTTGTTGCAGTTGTACTCCCTTTCCTCTAAGTGGAATAACGCAGGTGTAAATCTGCAAAGTGAACACCAAGCAAGCTGCTATGCTACTTGAGTTTATCTTGAGACTGAGAACATTACAAGCTCTACACGAGCTGAGACCTCGCTTACTTAGAAGTAATGTCTACATTCTGATCCTTGTTGCAGTTGTACCCTTTCCCTGGAATAACGCAGGAGTAAATCTGCAAGTGAACACTAAGCAAGCTGTGCTATGCTATTGAGTTTATCTTGAGACTGAGAACATTACAAGCTCTACACGGGCTAAGACCTCGCTTACTTAGAAGTAATGTTCTGATCCCCGTTGCAGTTATACCCCTTTCTCTAAGTGAACGCAGTAAATCTGAGTAAACAGTAAGCAAGCTGCGCTATGCTACTTGAGTTTATCTTGAGACTGAGAACATTACAAGCTCTACACGGCTGAGACCTCGCTTACTTAGAAGCATATCTACATTCTGATCCCTGTTGCAGTTATACTCCCTTTCTATGAACAACGCAGGTGTAAATCTGAAAGTAAATAGCAAGCTGCGCTATGCTACTTGAGTTTATCTTGAGACTGAGAACATTACAAGCTCTACACGGGCTGAGACCTCGCTTACTTTGAAGTAATGTCTACATTCTGATCCTGTTGCAGTTGTACTCCCTTCCTGTAGGTGGAATAACGCAGGTGTAAATCTGCAAAGTAAACTGTAAGCAAGCTGCGCTATGCTACTTGAGTTTATCTTGAGACTGAAAACATTACAAGCTCTACACGGCCTGAGACCTCGCTTACTTAGAAGTAATGTTCACATTCTGATCCTTGTTGCAGTTGTACTCCCTTCCTCAAGTAGAATAACGCAGGAGATCTGCAAAGTGAACACTGCAAGCTGCGCTATGCTACCTGGAGTTTATCTTGAGACTGAGAACATTACAAGCTCTACATGGGCTGAACCAAGCCACTCTAGAAGTAACAATGTCTACACTTGATCCTTGTTGCAGTGGTACCCTTTCTCTAAGTGGAACAACGCAGGTGTAAATCTACAGTAAACAGTAAGCAAGCTGCCATGCTACTTGAGTTTATCTTGAGACTGAGAACATTACAGGCTCTACATGGGATGAGACCTCGCTTACTTAGAAGTAATATCTACATTCTGATCCTTGTTGCAGTTATACTCCCTCTCTATATGAACATCGCAGGTGTAAATCTGCAAAGTAAACAGTGCAAGCTGCGCTATGTTACTTGAGTTTATCTTGAGACTGTGAACATTACAAGCTCTACATGGGCTGAGACCTCGCTTACTTAGAAGTAATGTCAATTCTGATCCCTGCAGTTGTCTCCTTCTCTATGAGGAACAACGGCAGGTGTAAATCTGCAAAGTAAACAGTAAAGCTAAAGCTGCGCTATGCTACTTGAGTTTATCTTGAGACTGAGAACATTACAAGCTCTACACGGGCTGAGACCTCGCTTACTTAGAAGTAATGTCTACATGCTGATCCTCGCTGCAGTTGTACTTCCTTCCTCTAGGTGGAATACGCAGGTGTAAATCTGCAAAGTAAACAGTAAGCAAAGCTGCGCTATGCTACTTGAGTTTATCTTGAGACTGAGAACATTACAAGCTCTACATGGCTGAGACCTCGCTTACTTAGAAGTAATATCTACATTCTGATCCTTGTTGCAGTTATACTCCCTTCTCTATATGAACAACGCAGGTGTAAATCTGCAAAGTAAACAGTAAGCAAGCTGCGCTATGCTACTTGAGTTTATCTTGAGACTGAGAACATTACAAGCTCTACATAGGCTGAGACCTCGCTTACTTAGAAATAATATCTACATTCTGATCCTTGTTGCAGTTGTACCTTTCCTATGTGGAATAACGCAGGTGTAAATCTGCAAAGTAAACAGTAAGCAAGCTGCGCTATGCTACTTGAGTTTATCTTGAGACTGAGAACATTACAAGCTCTACACGGGCTGAGACCTCGCTTACTTAGAAGTAATGTCTACATTCTGATCCTTGTTGCAGTTGTACCCCTTCCCTATGTGGAATAACGCAGGTGTAAATCTGCAAAGTGAACACTAAGCAAGCTGTGCTATGCTACTTGAGTTTATCTTGAGACTGAGAACATTACAAGCTCTACACGGGCTGAGACCTCGCTTACTTAGAAGTAATGTCTACATTCTGATCCTTGTTGCAGTTATACTCTTTTCTATATGAACAACGGCAGGTGTAAATCTGCAAAGTAAACAGTAAGCAAGCTGCGCTATGCTACTTGAGTTTATCTTGAGACTGAGAACATTACAAGCTCTACATGGGCTGAGACCTCGCTTACTTAGAAGTAATGTCTACATTCTGATCCTTGTTGCAGTTGTCTCTCTTCTCTATGTGGAACAACGCAGGTGTAAATCTGCAAAGTAAACAGTAAGCAAGCTGCGCTATGCTACTTGAGTTTATTATTTTGAGACTGAGAACATTACAAGCTCTACATGGGCTGAGACCTCGCTTACTTAAAAGTAATGTCTACTTGATCCTTGTTGCAGTTGTCTCCCTCTCTATGTGGAACAACGCAGGTGTAAATCTGCAGTAAACAGTAAGCAAGCTGCGCTATGCTACTTGAGTTTATCTTGAGACTGAGAACATTACAAGCTCTACTACGGGCTGAGACCCGCTACTTTAGAAGTAATGTCTACATTCTGATCCTTGTTGCAGTTGTTCCTCTCTCTATGTGGAACAAGGATGTAAATTTGCAAAGTAAACAGTAAGCAAGCTGCGCTATGCTACTTGAGTTTATTTTGAGACTGAGAACATTACAAGCTCTACATGGGCTGGAGACCTCGCTTACTTAAAAAGTAATGTCTACATTTTGATCCTTGTTGCAGTTGTCTCCTCTATGTGGAACAACGCAGGTGTAAATCTGCAAAGTAAACTGTAAGCAACCTGCGCTATGCTACTTGAGTTTATCTTGAGACTGAGAACATTACAAGCTCTACACGGGCTGAGACCTCGCTTACTTAGAAGTAATGTCTACATGCTGATCCTCGTTGCAGTTGTCTCCCTTCTCTATGTGGAACAACGCAGGTGTAAATCTGCAAAGTAAACAGTAAGCAAGCTGCGCTATGCTACTTGAGTTTATCTTGAGACTGAGAACATTACAAGCTCTACATGGGCTGAGACCTCGCTTACTTAGAAGTAATGTCTACATTCTGATCCTTGTTGCAGTTGTTCTCTTCTCTATGTGGAACAACGCAGGTGTAAATCTGCAAAGTAAACATAAGCAAGCTGCGCTATGCTACTTGAGTTTATCTTGAGACTGAGAACATTACAAGCTCTACATGGGCTGAGACCTCGCTTACTTAGAAGTAATGTCTACATGTTGATCCTTGTTGCAGTTGTCTCCTTCTATTTGGAACAACGCAGGTGTAAATCTGCAAAGTAAACAGTAAGCAAGCTGCGCTATGCTACTTGAGTTTATCTTGAGACTGAGAACATTACAAGCTCTTACATGGGCTGAGACCTCGCTTACTTAGAAGTAATGTCTACATTCTGATCCTTGTTGCAGTTGTCTCCCTTTCTATTTGGAACAACGCAGGTGTAAATCTGCAAAGTAAACATAAGCAAGCTGCGCTTATGCTACTTGAGTTTATCTTGAGACTGAGAACATTACAAGCTCTACATGGCTGAGACCTCGCTTACTTAGAAGTAATGTCTACATGTCTGATCCTGTTGCAGTTGTCTCCTTCTCTATTTGGAACAACGCAGGTGTAATCTGCAAAGTGAACACTAAGCAAGCTGTGCTATGCTACTTGAGTTTATCTTGAGACTGAGAACATTACAAGCTCTACACGGGCTGAGACCTCGCTTACTTAGAAGTAATATCTCTTTCTGATCCTTGTTGCAGTTGTACCCCCTTCTAAGTGGAACAACGCAGGTGTAACTGCAAGTAAACAGTAAGCAAGCTGCTATGCTACTTGAGTTTATCTTGAGACTGAGAACATTACAAGCTCTACATGGGCTGAGACCTCGCTTACTTAGAAGTAATGTCTACATTCTGATCCTTGTTGCAGTTGTCTCCCTTCTCTATGGAACAACGCAGGTGTAAATCTGCAAAGTAAACAGTAAGCAAGCTGCGCTATGCTACTTGAGTTTATCTTGAGACTGAGAACATTACAAGCTCTACATGGCTGAGACCTCGCTTACTTAGTAGTAGTAATATCTACATTCTGATCCTTGTTGCAGTTATACCCTTTCTCTATATGAACAACGCAGGTGTAAATCTGCAAAGTAAACAGTAAGCAAGCTGCGCTATGCTACTTGAGTTTATTTTGAGACTGAGAACATTACAAGCTCTACATGGGCTGAGACCTCGCTTACTTAAAGTAATGTCTACATTTTGATCCTTGTTGCAGTTGTCTCCTCTCTCTATGTGGAACAACGCAGGTGTAAATCTGCAAAGTAAACAGTAAGCAACCTGCGCTATGCTACTTGAGTTTATCTTGAGACTGAGAATACAAGCTCTACATGGGCTGAGACCTCGCTTGCCTAGAAGTAATATCTACATTCTGATCCTTGTTGCAGTTGTACCCCTTTCTCTAAGTGGAACAACGCAGGTGTAAATCTGCAAAGTAAACAGTAAGCAAGCTGCGCTATGCTACTTGAGTTTATCTTGAGACTGAGAGAATATTAAAGCTCTACACGGTCTGAGACCTCGCTTACTTAGAAGTAATATCACATTCTGATCCTTGTTGCAGTTGTACCCCTTTCTCTAAGTGGAACAACGTAAATCTGCAAGTAAACAGTAAAAGCTGCGTGCTATGCTACTTGAGTTTATCTTGAGACTGAGAACATTACAAGCTCTACACGGTCTGAGACCTCGCTTACTTAGAAGTAATATCTACATTCTGATCCTTGTTGCAGTTGTCTCTCTCTCTATGTGGGAACGCAGGTGTAAATCTGCAAAGTAAACAGTAAAGCAAGCTGCGCTATGTTACTTGAGTTTATCTTGAGACTGAGAACATTACAAGCTCTACATGGGCTGAGACCTCGCTTACTTAGAAGTAATGTCTACATTCCTGATCCTTGTTGCAGTTGTCTCTTCTCTATGTGGAACAACGCAGGTGTAAATCTGCAAAGTAAACAGTAAGCAAGCTGCGCTATGCTACTTGAGTTTATTTTGAGACTGAGAACATTACAAGCTCTACAATCTACATGGGCTGAGACCTCGCTTACTTAAAAGTAATGTCTACATTTGATCCTTGTTGCAGTTGTCTCCCCTTCTCTATGTGTGGAACAACGCAGGTGTAAATCTGCAAAGTAAACAGTAAGCAAGCTGCGCCATGCTACTTGAGTTTATCTTGAGACTGAGAACATTACAAGCTCTACACGGGCTGAGACCTCGCTTACTTAGAAGTAATGTCTACATGCTGATCCTCGCAGTGCACCCCCTTCTCTATGTGGAACAACGCAGGTAAATTTGAAAGTAAACAGTAAGCAAGCTGCGCTATGCTACTTGAGTTTATCTTGAGACTGAGAAACATTACAAGCTCTACATGGGCTGAGACCTCGCTTACTTAGAAGTAATGTCTACATTCTGATCCTTGTTGCAGTTGTCTCTCTTCTCTATGTGGAACAACGGCAGGTGTAAATCTGCAAAGTGAACAGTAAGCAAGCTGCTTATGTTACTTGAGTTTATCTTGAGACTGAAAGATTAACTACTTTGTCTTTACAAGAAGATTGTTTCATAGGTAATTTCCAATCTGAAGTTAGAAATACAGAGATAAACTATTAAACAGCTAAAAAGCAGGATAAAAAATATAATAATGCACAACTAAATACGAGTTAAGGTCTTTAGATGATATAGGGTGAGCAAGATTTCACTCTTAAATTTTGAAAGAGACATGGAAAACCCATTCGGGAATGTTTTTATGGGGTTTTGAAGTTTGTTGATTATACCTTTAGTTACTTCCAGCCCCCACTCCTGGGAGGAGAGGGTCTCAATATTTAACATGAATTTGTGACACTTATTTATTGGTATAAAACAACTTCATCTGATACCACTAAAAGATTTTGGTGACGTTCCTGTAAAAATGGCGGCTCAAAACATTTCCATTTTTACCAAATGGATGCTGCTCATATTTTCAAGATGTTGAAAACAAGTTGCTTGGCCACTCAAAGTTTAGCTACGAAAATGATATGTTACAAGATAAAGTTTAAACTTTGAAAAATTGAGAAACTTCTTTGAAAAGCGAGCAGTTTTAAGTTTGCAAAAGTTTTCTTTGCACCATATCATTTGGGGTGCTTTAAAATCCACAATTATAAGTTATTTTTTTCAAGTTTTCAAAAAGTATAGCGACAGCATCCATTTATCTGCTTAAAATACGTTTGAGCTGCCATTTTGTACAGGTATTGTCAAAAAATCTTAATGGTATCAATGATTTTGAGTTTGTATATCCTTTCAAATAAAGTATCACAAGGGGGAATTCGTATTTAAAAAAATTTAGCCCTCCCACTGTTTTTGGGTGGTGGTGGGTAACGACTTATAAAACATTCCCCAATACGAATAACTTTACTCTTCAAAAGTTAAGGTGGGGGGATATATAAAACTCACCCTGTATTTAATGTAACCCGAAGCATATAACCAAACCGTAAACAATTCGAATCATTGTTTGGAAGGTATGTGTAAATCCTGAGTGAGCTTCTTACTTTATAAGCACTTTCCAAATCTTGACGAAGTCACGATTACAAGTAAAACTTTGCCTCGCTTTCAACGAAATTATATTGAAGTTAACCGTTGCTTTGTAATTTAAAACGTGAGAACTCAATTTATCTAACTAATAATGGTTGTTTTGTGTCACTTTTTACAAATTACCAAAATACTATCACCAGGTTAAGGAGCCTACGACAGAAAATCTTGTTATAGTATGATTATAGTTTAGCATTCTGTTGAATAAATTGCATTTTCTTAAATACATATTTAAACGCTTGTTATGTTCAAACCTATAAAAAAATAATTCTGTTTGAATCAAACTAACCCTGAAATAAATTAACCAATAATTGACAAATAGACTTAGTGCTGTTTTTTCAATTCAGCCTTAACCGGCGGTTAAATTTAGACAAGGCCAACCACAGAAAAGCTGGATATTTTTTAGTTGTAAGCCTTTCTTTGTCTGTTTTGAACTTGTAAATCTGCAAGTGAACACTAAGCAAGCTGCTCTATGCTACTTGAGTTTATCTTGAGACTGAGAACATTACAAGCTCTACACGGTCTGAGACCTCGCTTACTTAGAAGTAATGTTCAACATTCTGATCCTGTTGCAGTTGTACCCCTTTCTCTAAGTGGAATAAGGAAGGTGTAAATCTGCAAAGTGAACACTAAGCAAGCTGCTCTATGCTACTTGAGTTTATCTTGAGACTGAGAACATTACAAGCCTCCACACGGGCTGAGACCTCGCTACGAAGTAATGTCTACATTCTGATCCTTGTTGCAGTTGTACCCCCTCTGTGGAATAAGCAAGTGTAACTGCAAAGTGAACACTAAGCAAGCTGCTCTATGCTACTTGAGTTTATCTTGAGACTGAGAACATTACAAGCTCTACACGGGCTGAGACCTCGCTTACTTAGAAGTAATGTCTACA